>JAWNOR010000113.1:1832500-2317500 GCA_035045885.1 Drosophila borealis
TCAAACTTTGCAACTGTTACTAGACACACTTACACAAGCACACACAAATACACACAAACACGCACACACACTGCTTAGATAATAATTTATTTAGCGTAAAATTAAAATGAATGCAAATTTTTGTAGCGTTGCCAAAAGTTTTTGATTAAAGTGAAAACGAAACTGCCAAGTTTTCTAGAGTGTGTGTGTGTGTGTGTGAGTATGTGTGATGTGTGTATGTGTATATGCTCATGTTATCGCAGGTGCTGTGTGGAATAGCTCTTGTTACCTCTGCAGTAGCTTCTGTTGCTGCCTCCACGGTTTCTGCTGTCAATTGCTGCAGTTGCAGTTGCGGCTGTTGCCGGCAACATGAAGTTTATTGTGCTGAATTCCGGGCTCCTTCTGTAAAAATTGGTTGAATTTGTGTGTTGGGCATGTTTTGTGTTTTGCCATGTTTTGCATTATAAGCCAAAAAGTTTCATTGACTTTGTATTTTGGGCCACTGTTGCTGACGCTGTTGCTCATTAGCCAAAGTTAGGGCAGCAACTGCAGCAGCAGCAAGTTGCAAATCAAAAATGACGCAGCTGCAGCAGCCGATTGCCGGACTGAAGCAATTGCACGGCATAAGTTTCCAGTTGGGGCTGGTGAAGGGCATCGGCGTGAGGGGCTTGCAACTTTTCTAATTGGCATTTTTCCGCAATGATTGCAGTTCAACACGCTGCAATAAAAGCTAATCGAATTATGCTTTTGGCAATTGCCAAACAGACGAATTAAAAAAAATACCACACAAACACAAACAATTGTTGTGGACAGTGCAGTGGCGGGGGCGTGGCTCATGTTGCAATGTGCAGAGTCATGTCAATGGCCAAGCTAGCTGCAAAAATTTTGCTTCCGGCAAAAAGTTGAAGTTCGCAAAGGAGCAAGCCAAAAAGGATTTGTTGTTGTGTATGGAACATTTTTTACAAGCCATTAACAAAAATGTTGCGCCTTGCCATATGCCACATAAAATTTGGTCGGCAACAGCAACAATGGCCGAGTCAGAGTTGGATAATCTGAGCCAAAATGTGCATTGGCTGTGATCTTGGCGCCGTTCTGTCCTTTGGTTGGGGGCGCCTGCCGGAAGCACAAAAAACAAACAAGCGAGTTTTACAGATGGCCAAACCGAACACACACACACACACACACACACACACGCGTACACGAATAAAAAATGTATGTATAGGGTAAAAAGCAAAATAAAACTGCGTTACGGAAAGGCATGTAGGAAATGGCAACAAGAGCAACAACAACACCGTAAACAATTGCAGGGGCGCTCGCGCCTGTCGTCTAAAATGATAAATTTAAACGCAGTGACATGACAAATCGCTGCTCATTTGTATTAATCAGCCGAGAACAGAAAGAAAACTTGCCAACGTCCCCTTCCCTCTTAAAGAGTTGGCAGCTGTGGGCGAAGGGCGGGATGGGACAGCCCCACACAACAAGTCCCAGGCCCAAGTCCCAAGCCCAAGCCCAAGCGCAGCTGCTTGTTGTTGATGTTGCAAATATTGTTTTATGGTTTGCTGTTAGCTGCAGCCAAGTCGTTCGCCTACTTAAGTGATTCGACTGGGCGTGGCAGTGTGTAGTGTGTGTGTTCTTGGTGCAGCTGAAGTTGGAGTTGCCATCTCTGCATTTGCATAGAGCCCCAGCATAATAATTCGAGTAGAGTTAATTTTGCGAAAAATTAAAATTTCTCTTTGTGCAGCAACTGCAACTGAAATTGAAACCTACCAGGGTGGCGCAATCAGTGTATTTAGATGGTGCAGTTGGGAGAGGGTGGGGGTAGGTTGCTTTCTTCATTATAGCAAAAGTATGTGCTATATGGGACTTGGCTTTGAGTGATTTATTTTGGCAACTGACAAACGAAGAAACGGACAGCTACTATGAAAGCCAAGAGTTGGCTGCTGCTCCTTCTGTTGCTGCTGGACAACTCCAGCTGAAAGTGCCTGCAATGGGGCCTCCATTTGGTTGTCGTTATCAGCTTGTTGTCAGCATGTGTCAATTTAATAAATATACAAACACAAACAATGATGAAGTGCCACAGCACAAAAGACAGGCATCTGCCTGATGAACGTGCAGAGTGCGAGCAGAGCTGGGATGCGACTTAAAAAAAAAATAATATATATATGAAGAATCAAGAGTGCTCTAAGGCAGTATCCGACTAGCAGATGCCCTCTACCCAGCACCGAGCTGTAGTTTCAAAAATTCAAACTTTTTCTATACATAAATACATACAAATACACACACAAAACCATGCTTGCCAAAAATTATTTCCTTACGATTTTGTGGGGAACGGGGGAAGATATCCAAAGAGAGAAATATTCTGAATTACATTTTATACGAAGATCTTCATTCGAAATTGGTCTCTACCTGCTTTAATCTTCGATATATGCTTAAATAACAGGATTTCGATGTCGATTTTACCGATTGCTTGGAAATTGGGTCTGCTATCGCTGATTGGAGACAGACTCATATCTCTAGCAAGTACATACGGCCGGACAGACGGCTAGACAGACAGACCGACATGACTAGATCGACTCGGCGTCAAGTGCTTTATAATGGCATCGAAAATGCTTAATACATACTTGTGCTTAAGACCAATCTACCTTTTTGGCCATTTTCATTGAGTTAAGGGTATCAAAATGAAATAATTCCAAAAACATGAACTGAAAACATAATTGAGTGAGTGTCAAGAAAAGGAACCACGTGCTCCTCACAATAGCAACGCCGCTGGCCAAAATGTCTTAGCAGCTACCCCAACCCTGCGCTAACTTCACTATGGAATAAATGAACAGTTTTTGAAGTGTAAATTATGGACTTAAACATAGAGCTGTGTTTAGATCTGGTCTAGTATAGCAATAGGAATTACTTTCCCAGCAATTTGAAAATAAAATTTCAGGAAACGACAATCGTGATGTTTATACTAATAATTCTGAACATATTCAGAAGGATTCGATATTATAGTTCAAGAATATACCTTGAATGAAATTTTTTTGCTAACTCACTCACTCTTTGTCCTATTCGGACAGTTGTAAAGATATTTTATCTGTGTAAAAAACTCAATATCTTTGAATAAGAATACATAATTTTTTTGAATCATTATTCCCTTCCACATATACATACATACAAATTCGCACGTATGTAAATCATATTCCAATATTTAATCAGGATTTATTTTTCAAAAATATCAATATCAAATTCGAGGCTCGATTAAATTTAAATAGTTAAACTTTTCCCAACTGTTCAACAATGTACGTTGAACACTTGTGTTTAAACAATTTTTCTATGCAGAAAATGATTTCTATAAATATCGAACGGAGCATGGAAACTTATGAGTTTGAAGCAATTCACATATCAAAGAGTATAGTTAAACAGAAGCTTAACAGCTGTTAACTTAACATACAAACATATATAGCAAAATGAACTGGAGAAATTTTTAAAATAAAATTTGCGAATCATAATAAAATAGAGTTTTAAAATATTAAAAAACGACCCATAGTCCGTTGCCCAAAATGTTTTTTCTTCCCTTCTGTACCAGAATATTTACTACAGACACTGACACATAAATAGACTTGAGAGCATTTTGGACAACAACAGCACACACTCACAGATACACACACACACACACACACACACATACACCCAACATGCACTGGAAAAAGCAATATTTGTGATTAATTTGGTTTGCCATTTCGGTCGGTTGGACAACGCAAAAGCATACGCCAAAATATTACGCACCCACTGATGACTGCAGCAACAACAGTCACATAGCAGCAAACACACACACACACACACACACACACACAGTTACACCCAGCAGCAGCAGCAGCGGCAGCAACATCATCTATTGGGCAACGCGAACGTGAGCTGTCAAGAACTTTTCTGCGACTGTTGCTGTTCTTTGGGCATAGCCTCTTCTCTTCCTCTTGCCCATTGTTTACTTTCGCTTCAGCGACGAAATTAAATCGATTCCATGTACTAGCTCCAACTTTTTCCATGGACAATAGCTCTGTTGCTCTGTCCAGCAAAATGGCTTAAAGCTGTTGTTAAAGCGAGCGCACTGAGCAAAAGTCACTGAGAACTGGGACTTTATTCATTGAAGAACTGTCGACTATCAAAAGATTTCTATGGCAGCAGTTGAAATCCGAGTTGGCCAAGTTATGATAAATTTGCAAACAGAGCCAACTTAATGAACAGTTTTTAGCTATTTCTCCAGCTGGCTGCCAGTTGGTGACATCCGCGTCAGGCAGACCACAGACCAAGACTCAAAGCAACAAAAACAAAACAGCACAGTTTCGAGTATCGAAGTTTGAATACCCTGCCGTACCGCATAGTATATTAATAAATACAAAAAATTAAGTAGAAAAAAATATCTTACATAAATAACATTTTTTTTTAATGAAGAAACTGAACCCTAGAAGGCAACTTGCAATACATCAGAATCAAAGAATTATTTTATATTTATCTTTATTTAATATGGATTTTCATAAGGAATCGATAAAGCTCGCTCGGAACTCTTTTATTATGAGAAATCTGTACATCGTTCCTCTTATCTAAAAAGTTTTGCCGCTAAGCATAAGGATCGGATGTTCTGCCATTCCAGTCAAATTGTCTCACTCCATCTCTTCCCCATTTCTAGTTAAAAGGCCGAAACTCATATTCTTAGAAGAATTTTGCCAAGTTGTAGAAGTTTTATTTAACCATGTCAATGTATTTTCACAACTGTGTTTTAGACTAATTTCATTAGCGACCACTTTTATTTTGAATTCAGAGGAATCGATATTAAATTGACTATAGTTAGTTTCAGGTATTTGAGGCATTTGTCGACTTTGTGAAGAATTCTGCTGCCCAACTCTTCCTGCTTCAATACAAATACAATTCTATATCAGTCTAATGCATTACACATTATATCACAGACTTAAAGTAGCCTTATTGTAAGGGTGTGACGAGTAAAAGTCAACAGTCGTAAGTAGCGACAAGAAGTACGCAGCTTAACAAGCAACTAAAACAGCAAATCAGCGCACAATGTGAAAAGAGTTGGAAAAACTAAAGCCAGGGCCAGTTGCGAGGCGAAGTGGAAAACGCAGCTTGAGCTAAAAGGATTTCCAACTATTGTACATGCTTATATACATGCACTATTAACCGACAACTGGCGACAGACTACAGCTAGTGCCTGGAGCAATATCCCAGTTGCAGTCACTCAGCTTTAATTCACTATGAAGAGGGACCAAAGGCAAAATGGCATCCTAATTGTTGGCTAGCATTCAACATTGTCGCCACTTAATGTTGAAGGCAACATTAATGTTGCCTGAAAGACGATTCCCGTCTAAGGTCTTTTTTGCAAATTAAAAAACACAATGCAGACAGCGACTGAAAGTGTCGATAAAGATAAATGTCAAAAAAAAAACCCTGTACCCTCGCTGGGGTCATCGCAAAATTGTCGTTAAATACGCCATCAAGTGCAATGGAGGAATAAAAGTATCTCTCCATTGTGTATGCTCGTCTAGAAAATACTTTGAAATATTTTGTTTGTAGAACAGAAAATGAAGCTTATCAGGCTAGATATTGCAAAATCGCCTTTCTATGTGATTTTCAAAGCTGAAATATTACTTTATTTGTTACCTTAAGCTGCCTCGTCTTTTTTAAAAGCCTCATACGCTTATTCTCTCTCAATCATTTTACCCTTTAATTAATAGTCACCAATAAAGAAACAATCTAAAGATCCAAGTTATTATTGCGCTGCTTTCATGTAATAGAAATATGATATTGTGTGTTAATGGATGCAGGGTATCTGCTAGTGCAGCATTCTTAATTTGAAGCCACGTAGTTTATTTTGTCTCAATCACTGGAAAAGATAAACATATCAGAGTTTACCGAAAGTTTAGCTAGTGAAACAATATAGTTCATTAGGTGTTCTGATATTGTTTTTCGAATTACCATAATTTAAAAAAACAGCGTTGACTGAGGCTGAAATTGAAAGGAGCCGAGTATTATTGTTAAGGAGGTCTTGCGACAAAAGACCACCCGCATATTATGAAAGCTTGTGACTGTATGGAGGGGTGCTACACATGCCGCCTAAATAATTAAATACAGCATGCATATTTAATCAGCGACCGTAAGTTACAAAGATAAGCAAATTTTCTTTGAAGCGCATTTGTGAAGCGGTTGCCCTCAGCAATTTTTTTAATCAATTCACTGATAACCCTGTGGTGCAGTAACTTCGCTGCCAGACCCACCATACTTCCCGACTTTGCAACATGTTCTTTGCGTTTTTTATTTTTTTTTTTTTGTCATTTCACACATTTCGGCCACGCTGGGCATAAAGATATTTAATTTTAATTAAAGTGACATCTACGTCGTCGTTGGCGTCGTCATTCTTCTCACCAACATCCACGTCCTCGCCCTCGCCCACGCCCTCGCTCTCGTCCTTGTCGTAATGCCACCCACAGCGGGCTGCTTGTCAGGCGGAGCCTGTGGCATTTGCGCGGCTGCATTGCAACAAAAAATAATTTGCATATTTTTATATTAAAGTATTGAAGCGCGCCACACAGTGGGGCAAAGCGACAAAGTGCAACGCAACAAAAGTGAGTGTATTTATGTGTGTGTGTGTGTGTGTGTGTGTGTGTGTTGCTGCCGCTGGAGTTGGGTGTCAGTGACTCCGTGTGAAACCCCAGCGACCACTTGTGCGCTCACCTAAGCGGCAGGCCAGGACATGCAGCAGCAGCAACCGTTGCGACCGCCATTTAAATTGTTGGCGCGGCAAAGCTATAACCAGTAAACCTCCTCCTGAGGTACGTGCACGACCAGGAAATACCCTGCACCTGTCGTTGCAAGCACTCCAGTTTCCTTCCTTCCAAAGTTGATGCTGCAGCTGTGCTTCTTCTGCTCTAACTATAGAAAACTGGAATATTCTGAAATAACTTCGTTGCTTAAAGTCCGATCTGCATGAAATGTGTATATAACGAAGCCTCACAAAACCATGATACCCATTTGAAGCCTGTTTTAATGGCAACAGGGTATAAAAAAAAGTTGCACCACACGTGGACACTTGTCAGGAGCTGTGTGAAAGCGGAAGGTTGCATCATTTGAATAGTCTGGAGTGCGACGACTTTGCTGCCGCGCATGTCGCCTGTCGGGCCTGTCGCCTGTCGTGGCTGTGTCAGGCAAAAACATTTGAGCACGTTTAACTCGGTGCGGGGTGGGCAGTAAAAGTTGATTTAATTTATCAGACGACAGCCTAATTCTACAGACAGATACCAGCGGCATGGGGCCAACGACTTTAACGCACTTAGCCAAATGAGAAAGGCCAACAAATGAGCAAAAGGCGTTGGGGGCAATGGCTCGCCTACCATGTTGTGTGCGACACGTGTCTATGTGTGTGTGTGTGTGTGTATGTGAGTGGCACGGCGGATGCTTGTCTGCCCGCCAGGTGGAAAGCACTTAACAGCAGTCAACCATGCCTCCACCTACTGTGCCCACCACAATAGAGATGCAAAAAATGCAGCAGGTTAAACAGCCGTTGCCATTGGTAACTGGCGCAAAGTGGCGCATTGAGGGTTGCCCAGATAGAATCCTCGCAATGTCCTTTGCGTGCTTGCCATTTGCCGTTTGCTCTTGTTATTGTTGTTGCTGCTGCTGCTGCTGCTCTTGTTTGTCCCTGTTGTTGTTGATTATAACGCATAATAAACTGAAATGCCACTCAGCGCCTGCATAGACAAGCATCCCTTTGTAAAAAAAATTACTGTTTTGTGTTTTGTTCGAGCTCTGTTCCCAGTCGCGAATCCAACTGCTGTTGTTCTGTGTGAACCTTAAATATTGTGCCGACTATTGTCAATTTGTTCAGCAACTCGACTGAAACACACAAAACTCAGAGCAAGAAATAAAAATTATATACAAAAAAAAAAAAAAAAACGAAACATTCCCATGCACATTAAAAACACACGAAAACAACAACTACCAGGTCCAATCATCCCGCCCCTCCTGCTAACTGGAAACGCCGATCCAGGCGGTTGCCACAGTTCAAATTTTGCGGTTGCCGTGTGCTTTATGGGCCTCTCTGCTAGCATTTGTTGTTAAAATGTAAACAAAAACGCCCCCTCCCCCGTCCCCGTCGACGCCCCTGCTGTCGCAGTCGCAGTCGCGGTGCAGTCGGGCAGAACGGCAAGTCAAAATTTGTCGGCGTCGGTCTGTCCATGGACTTCCTATACCCAATTCCATATCCATATACCGTCCCCTTGGTTCTGCCGTTTACGGAATGACGGCGACAGCGTTCTATACAAGGGGAGCACGAGGCGTACAGGAGCGGACTTTGGAACGGCCAAATGATCGTTTAACATTTGATAAGGCAGTCAAAACTGTTTTTGGCAGACAGCGACGTCGGGTATTTGTTGTCCGCTCAAGAGAGGTGTCCGTCTGGGAATGGGTAGGGCTTGATTCATAGTGGAAGAGCCTGTTCGGAATGCATTCACTTTGTCACGTCTGACTTAAGTCGGTTTGCTTCCCAAAATAATATCGATCTCATCAAATTCATCTACAAAATGGGAACGGGAATTCAATAAAATAAAACCAATATAAACGTTTTTTTCTGATACAAAAAAAAAAGAAAACACAGTGCATTAAAATATTTAATTGTAATTTAAATATCTTTTGCGTATTATACGGCTTTGCTCAGGCCAAGTTCTTTCGCAACAAATTTAAGACTTCGCTTTACCACCTCATTTTTGCATAGATACCCTAAAATGAATTTGAAGTTACTCGAATGAAAAACAAAAAGTTGTCGTCAAAGTTTTCCGCCATTTTACTTGCACGGGCTGTCTGACCACCCCACTCGTTTTAATGTGGAGCCTTGGAAATGACTCACACTTTCCACTCAAGAAGGATGGATTTGCCTCAACGTGGGAATCACGTGTCAAATTTATTTTCAAAAAGATCTTTGAAATTTTAAATTGGAACTTAAAGCCAATTTGATGAAAAGAATATTTTATAACACTGTTTTCGACAAATTTTTCACATTTACTGGTGAAATTTCCCGAAACACTTAAATCACGCAAGTTAACAAAAGTAAACATTTTAGTTATCTAACGGCATGGGCTCTACGTTTATACCCTATCAGTCAGTCACTCAGTCAGTCAGTTAGTCAATCATTCAATCAATTAAGACAGAGACAAATTTAGAGATATTAAGCGTAATGCCAGTGCATTGAAATATATAGAGGGTGCCGCCCTGAACCTGCGGGCCTTTGAAGTCCGCACCTGGACGGGAACGCAGCGAGGCGTAAACGGCCTCGTTACTGGCGTCGCAGTCGACGCTAGCGTCTCTTCTGCTTGGGATTTGTTTTGCAAGGTTTACCTAATGCACAGTTCGTCGGCTCGTCTAGTAAGTTACCTTTTTGCGATTGCCGTCTATGGGTTCATTTTGTGACAGAGCAAGGGAGACACACATAGAGAGAGAGAGAGAGAGAGAGAGTAAAATTCTGGGATACATATTCAATTTTATGCTTGGCATGTGCCGCGAAGGCTGGCGTCACAAAGTTTCAAGCCGCCGAGGCGAGTCAGAGATCTCTGGCTGATTTAGCTGGCAAAGTTGGCTGCTGATTACTTGACATATGTTGGAGCCGTTTGCTTTGTGCGGCGGCGTGTAAAACGGTATTCGGTATTTCTCGGTTAGCCAAGCTTAATTTCGGCAGTCGAGCTTACCTGAGCCTTAACTTGGCTAAAGATGGGCCAACGGGCCAAAGGCAGCTGCTGTGCACGGCATTGCCTGACAGCGTTGTGATAAATGAAGCGCAGGAATGGCGCAAAATGTGGCAGCAGCAGCAACAACAACAGCAACTGGCTGGCAGCAGAATGCCGTGACCTATGTCCTAAGCTGGTCAGCTGCCCCACAATCCGCTTGACGCCCCAACAAGTTTTGCAACAAAATTGACTAATTTAATTTTTCGCTATTTTGTTCAGCTTTTGGCCAGACAAAGTTGCTGCCGCTGTTGCTGCTGTGTCCTTTAAGGACGCGTTTTGCATACATGCAAACAGCAGCCTTGCAGCAGGCGACGTGCTACTAAAGCAGTTGCCATACTGCCACTTGCCGCACGTTGCACGTTGCATGCTGTGTAAAGTACCTGCAGCATCATCGTTGCTCCCTCAACCCTGGTAGCCGAAACTAATGTGGCATTATTAAGTTTTGAACTTTGTCACCAGCAACGCGCATCCGCCAAACAGCAGCCGCAGCGCATCCTTCGCTTCATTGCATGTTGTTTGTTGTGTTTACTGTTTGTGTGTGTGTGTGTACACCTTGTTAGATCATTAAGAGTCCATTAGTCATTAGCTACGTGTTGTCAGCGTCGCAAGCTTCCTGCCACGCTGTCGCCTCGTCTTAGCTTCAAGCTACCATTGAGTGGCCTCTGCCTGCCCCACCCCCTTCTCCACCTCGTTACAGCAAAGCGTCGCATTGAAATAGCTGAAATCCTTTTGATTTTAATGGGAATTTCACTGGGTAAACGGCGAGGCGCACTCTGTCAAATTTTGTTGAGTTTATAGGCACTTTTCGGCTCCTCGTTTTGCATCATTCAACACCTGGCGGGGCTTTCGTTCAGCTGGAATACCCGATAATCGACTCCACATGCGAGTGATATATTTTTGCTTGATTTTCTAGCTAGTCAGTTTTTCTTTCTTCTTCTTAAAGTTTTCCATTTAAAAGTTTTGCTTGTAGAAACTCGCTTTAACCTCGCATGTCTAGCCGAAAATGGTTAATTAAACGTTGCCTGCTCCGCTGCCAGAAATAGGAGGTGTGGCTCGTCTTGCGGGCGTGCTCAGCCGTAAAAAAATAGCTGTAGACCGCAGGCAAACTTAAAACACAAAACGAACGAGTCGCAAAGCCAACGATGCGTTTTATGCTTTACCTTAGGCCCATAATTTGTGCGACATAATCAGGCCAGATTTGTAAATAGACGAGTCCGCGAGTATATGAGTACTTAAAAGCCGTCACAGCGACCCGGCCATTGAAGCGGCAAACTGAGCCCGAAAACTGTGTGCCTGAGTATGTGTGTCTGTGCGTGTGTGTGTGCGTGTGTGTGTGTACGTGTGTATACATGTTTATTTATTATAAACGCGCTGCAATTTGAAAGAAACAGTTTTTTATATTGCCCTACTTTGCGATTCTCATGAATTCAAGTCAGAATTATTTGTTTTTATATCATTTGGTTAAATTAGGAATAAAATGCACTAAATTTAGTGTAAGGGCTCATATACAACCTACCATAGTTCTTATTAAATTTACATCATCGTGCAGTATGAATTGTGTTCACACATTTTCAGTCCATAGACGCGTGCACATCTAAACTAATTTTAGTATAATTAATGTATAAAACAAACAGTTGAATTCCACGCAAAACTTATTTTGCATATTTTGGGAACGGACCTCAACAGTGGCAGCAATTAGCTGCTAATCAAATGTTGTGTAGGTTTTGTAAAATTAAATAAATTATGTTTGAATAACACAGTTGCTATAAAAATAAATAAACGTAAAATATAAATGAAAAGTTTTGAATAAATAATTAAATTACATTGAAGCAACACAAAATAACACGAAATATTATTGTACTAAAATTGTTTTGTATTATTTGTCAATTAATTTGAATTTATTATAAAGTTTTTTGCTCATCATATAAATATAAACATATAAAGGTTATGTAGAGATTCCGACATTTTGACCAAACTTCGCTTTTACTGTATATCCACAATTTTATTAACCATCGGTTGATGATTTTTTATATGTAGGACTAAATATGTTCTTGCTTGTATGGGTATAAGTAAAAAAATAATTCTTAATAGATTCGGATTCATGAATATTTTATCTTGTACATTAGATTTAGGAGGTTGCGCATAAAGGTTGCTAAAACATGTTGCAGCAACACTTGCGTGGCAACATGCTCAAACCGGTTTATGAACTTACGTTTCGAAAAACGTAAACACAACATGTTGCATGCGGCGGCGCATTGCAGCATGTTTGAGCGCATTGTCATAGGTTCGCTCGTTCCTTGGCACCCACACACGATGCCAATTCCATTCGTTTCGCTGCCACTCAGAGAGCCAGATAGGGAATTGCTGTTACAGTCGGCAAGTTGAGACGTTACGTTCCACTAACGTCAACGTTAACGCTGACGTTCAGTTCACTTCGGGATTTCGTGCGGGATAGTTCGGAACTGCGGCGTACGCGTTTGTGTCGCGCCAACAGTTAACAGTACCTAGTGAAAGCAAAGCAACCTACCCCAACGCGGAACCGACTCGGGCTAGCCCCACCGAAACTCGCGCTACTCCATACAGTTAAACAAAATAAATCAAAAGGTATAGCAAACTCGTAAATCACCAAATAAATTTAATAAAAAAAAAAAAACCGAAAAATTGTAAAAATAAAATCAAAAAAAATATCATATATTTTTGGCAACACGCGCCCCGAAACCATGCAACGTGGAGCTGCGATTTGTGGTCAGTACTTGCAACTACTCTATATTTTACTGTAGCTATTTGTTGTGTATTTGTGTTTGTTGTGTGTAGTGTGGCAAGTGCATTAGTCTGTGCAAGTCACACAAAAAACTTTGACACACTTTTACCTAAGCTTTGTGCTAAATTTTTAACGCAAGGATAAATGCTCGCCAAAAAAAAAGAAGCTAAGTAGCTGCAACAATAGCAACGATTTTGTCAAAGGCAATCGTTTACGCTTGGCCACATCAAAAAAAAAAATAAGCTCAATTTCTTTGCACGAGCCAAGAACTTGCTGGCTTACTCTTTGCGCCTGGCTCATATATATCTATATGTCCATACATTTGAAGTGCGACAAAGGATTAAACGCTCGGTCGCCCTCTTTATGTATTTATGGACAATTATTTAAAAATTGCCAACGTCAAGGGCTGTTTGAGCTCTTGCCTTGAAGGAGCCAAAGAAGATGGCCAGACTCTTGCCAATTTCTCTGGCTGTGCATATTATGTGCGATTTGTGAATTTCGAGCCAAACATTTGATCAGCTGTCATTTAAAGTCCTGACAGCGCTGTCCGGAGTTTTCAATCAGGCAGCGCATAAATTTGACAGGCCAAATATAATTTTGACAATCGAGCGTAATGCTGCTGGGTGTACGGCGGACGGCGGGCTGCTGGTCGCACAATAAAATTTAATTAAGCTGGCATTTTATTGTTTATAAATTCATGTTAATGATATTTTGACGGCGCGCCGCTCAAAAAGGGGCCAAGAGTCTAAACCAAAATATTTGCAATTAACTGAAATGGCGAGGCGCGTTCAAGAAATTTGCCGCTAATTGTTTTGTGACAAGCAGAAGGACCTGGAACCGGGCCCTGAAACAGTAGCTGGAGCACTTCCATTGGCGGCGCCAGCTGTGCGCCCGTTCTACGCTGGGGCGACGGCGAATAGGAGGATTTCATTTTGTTTTGATATGCAAATGGTTTTAAATTCCGTGCTCCACTTGAAATGAAATTGCCTAAAAGTTTTTTGTTTTCCGAAAGTTAGCGGGCTGTACGCGGAGGCGGGCGAAACGGGCTATAGAGTCATTTAATTTTAAATGCCTGCCATTTTTATTAATGGTTATTGCCGTGAGTGTAAAGTAAAAGCCCTACAGAACGGCGCACGTAATAATCGGAAATTGTTTTGCCATGCCAGCAGCAGAGTATTTCCACCTCAACAAGAAAATTTGGTTTTTTTTTTTTCAGAATCTTGTTTGTCTTGCTTTATGGAGCAGAGCAAAATTTAGTGAGTCAAAACTTAACTTTACATAACCCTGGGCTATGAACGGACCTGCAAATTTCTGGCTAAATGAATTTTCGAAAGAAACTCGTAACTTTCTGGCGCCTTGCTTAGAGTTCAGTGCGTGAATTTTAAATTGAACATCAATTTTTTTATATCGAATCGCATTTGAAAACATAAAAGAGTCATCCATCCAAATAGCTGCTAGCGCTGACGACACTTTTCTCAGCCATTTCTACAAATTTGCGCACATTTCACATAATTCTATCTATTTGCGTAGTGGAAGAGCCCACACACACACACACACACACACACACGCACACTTGTCTGTTTGCAGAAACATTTATATCAATTTCTTTATTCCATTCGGGTTCGGCTGACTACGACTTGCATTCATATATTCCTCCCCCAACCCCCACGCGTCCAAAAACTCTGCTTGATATTTTGGTTTTGGCTCCAAGAAAATTTATGCATGCGTTTTATGGCTACGTGGCTCGTAAATAAGAAAAATGTTGCAGCGCCGTTAGAAAATCGGTCTCATCTCTCGCATATACGAGTAATATATATAGGGGACGGATTTAAGGGTGCGGGATAAGCGTTAAATTTGCCAAGGCAGGAATAAAAGCCAGACGAGGTACCTGCTTTATTCCTAATGCGCATCTACTTTACATTTGTTGGCATCGTTATCATTAAGCAATCTTTATAACTGTTCCTAACTGTTTCTACTATTACATAAGAATTCCTGATCTTACAGGTAACTGTGCAACCCGAAGTTAGTTAACAGCCGTTTATTGGAAATTGTTTATAAACTAAGTGGCATTTCAATTAAATAATAGTAAAAACAATTTGAGACTTTTTCTCTAGTTGATATCTAATATTTGGTTTCAATTTGTCGTGTACTTTCATCATGCGATAATTGTTTATATCATACGACAGTTAAAGTAAATAATTAATTTTCAGTTTTTCTTTTACAAAGCATTTTGCATTTTTAGTATATTAGCCGATGAAGAGAAGAATCGCATTGTGCTGATCGAAAGTTAGAGAAGTCGTAAGTTAGAAATGGCTATGAATGAATTCGTTCACTGTCCAACACTGGTCTAACGACTTTATTAGTCACTAAAGCACTGGTGTAACATATATTTTATCCGAAAACACCGAATTAACATTTTTATGAAAAATTCGAATACGTATATTAAATTTAAATATGATTTTGAAAAAGTTCTTTAATTGATTTGAGTTGATTCCAACGGGTATAGCGGTATTTATTGTATCATCTAGATTTTTCCCGAAAACTTGCATTTAATAAGGTAGAAAAAGGAGTTTGGTCTTAAACATTTTTGGCACGCTCTATTTGTATTCACTGCGAACTCATATTTAAAATAAAGTAGCTCTAGCTCTTCTAGTTCAGTTAAAAATTAAAAATTGACTTTCAGAGAGTTATGTAAATATTTGAGCGACGCCCTTTGAAGAATGTTGTAAATTTGCAGTATCGGAAAAGCCTATTACCTATATTTGCAGAAATGTTTGCCAAGTTTTCAACCATAACAACCCGAATTTGCAGTTTTATGTGTAACAAATATTCAAATCTAATTTTCAAATGTGCTTACAAACTTGATAAGCTTGACTTTTAATACGACTTGTATAGGCGAGAGTCTCATTTAAAGCACATGGCGTCGAAAGCGCAAATATATTATTGAATTACAGTATTTTTGTTAAAAATAACAATTGATTATTATTTTTGTGTGTTGTGTGGTTCTTTGTGCTGTCTTACAGTTACCAAATGCCTCTGCAACGCCTGAATAAAAAGTAGATAAAAACAATGCAAAATTTGTGCAGAGAAGCATGCAAAAAGCGAGTGGAGATCGCCAAATTGGTTTAGCAGACCGAAAGCAAAAAACAAAAAATAAAAACAGCTTAAAATCAAGTAATGCCCGACTGTGAGATACCCTGAACAACATTCGAGCTTCCTTTTATAAACACAACAAAGTCATTTGTTCATTTGCACAAACATGCCACAATATAAGGATTATAAGAATCGTATTCTTAAATATGCTTCGGTGTTTATTGTTTGATCTCTATTTTATGGTCATAATTTTAGAATAATATCATGAAATATTTGTAATCTGGGTATACTCTATGAGAACATGCATACCAAGATTGGTGTATTTAGCTTTTTTAAAAAGCCAAGTCACATAATCGATATTTTTTAATATAATCAAAATGGATACTCGGTCTGCATATATTGATATTTCAAGTCTCCAACTATTATATTTTCAGGATAGACACGTTCACACAGACGGATATAGGGACATGGGTAGATCAAGCAATATATAAACTTTATCCCTCTGCCTGTTACATACAATTGCTAAGATCCATTATACTCTTTTTGCCCATTAGCAATGTGTTCGGGGCATAACAAAGCCCAAACGTAGTTCGTTAAACTCGGCCGTTTATGAATTTATACAACACGTTGCTTGTTGTTCTTGCTATTGTTGTTGTTTTGGTGTTCCTGTTGTTGTGGCTGTTGCTGCTATGCGTGTGTTGTTGTTGTTGTTGTTGTTGCCGCCGTTGAGCTAAGCCAAGCAGAACGTTGGCAGCGGCATTGCGTTTCGTTTTCGGCTTGTATTTGCAGGTTTATAAAACAGAATTTGTATTTGCTACCCAACCCTGCTCCCTTTACACATGTTGCCACCACCTGATGTGGCAAGCGGCAACAACAAATAACAAAACAGGCAACAAATAACAAGTTTGTTTGTTGCAGCAACAATCAAGCTGGAGGAATAATATTAACACAGCTAGACAGTCGAGTGAGGGTGGGGCGTACGGGCCACCCTCAGCAGACATTTTCATGCATAGCATAATTTGAATATTAAACTAGAATTAGCCAAGTGAAGCATAGAGCACCGAGATGCTGCTGTTGCAGTTGCAACCCTCGCCCGGACCGCAATTCACAAATGTGCCGTTGTCAAAGCCGGAAACGGAAATGCACACGGGACTCGCCCACTGCCTAATGCATGCGCTTTGTACTCACAAAGGAGGGGGGGGGGGGGCGTGGGGGTGAGCGCGCGTGTTCTCAATTAACTAGAATAATTCATGCAGCTGTGTGCGTGTGTGTGTGTGGTTGAATGTGTCCAGTTGTACTTAAGTTCTAAGTCCTTGAAACACTTGGCGCCCAGTAAAGCTCACAGCCAATTACCTGCCCTTAACAGCTGTGTGTGTGGGTAGTGTGTGTGTGTGTGTGTGTGTGTGTGTGTGCGTGTAGTGGCCACTTTCTGCGAAATCAATTCAATCAATTGGCTTAGTTTACTTTCCTTTGAATGCATTTAAAACATTTCCCGCGAAACGTCCTCATTCAACATTCAAAATCAGGCAGCAATTACTGCCATTGCCGTTGAATTTTCTTTGGCTTCGCAACGCTTTTCGTGGAAAGCGTTGCAATTATATGTGATTAAGTTGTTGTGGCCCACTACTCGAATGTCAGTCAATAACTGCATTTGCATAAATAGAAAAACAACCAAACGGCAAATCAAAACAACAATTTTCATTGAAAGTGTTAATCAGCGGAATGCATCTGTTTGCGTTTCTGGTCTGGCAGATCCACTTCGCCTAATGAGCTCTAATGCGCCGATCCAAAAATTAAATAATACAAAAAAAAAATTGAACTGGGAATTGCCACCTGAATGGGGGCTGGCGGACACTTTGGTGGGCAGAGATCGGGTTGCGGGGTATTATTTTCATTATATTGACAACAATGTAAATACCTGAATAAAAGAAATTGGAATGCCTTAGATGTAGCTCAAGCGACTGACTAGGATATACCCTGCACTAAGAATTCATCTTTTTCAAAAAAACTTATTCTATGTAAATCCCATATACATACATACATATATATAATATTAAACTATATTTTTATATAGACAAAATCGAGACGATAATTTTACTTTTACATAACAATTATTTCATTTATTTTACCCAGAAGCATACAAATTCCTTAAATGTATATTAGATAGATTCTGCATTAATATTTTTAAAAAATAATTCGAGACAAACTCAATAAAAAATTCTATTATTATTTTATTTATTGAAATGATGATTTAATTAACTGAAGAGCTGCATTAATTTTTATAAATTTGTAACTGGTTGTGCCCAAAACTAATATTTAAAAAATATAAAATAAATGAAGATAATATTTTATAACTTTGATATGAAGATAACCTTATTCGAAGGGTCGCTGCAAACATTTGAAATTTGTTGTCTCTGGCTGAGTCTATATATATATTAATTAATTGTGTTTACTGTGAAGATGAAGGACCTAAATTCCAATTTTAATATGATATTCCTTAGCTGTAGCTCGCCCAGATAAGCTTAGACGAGAGTAGTTTTTTTTCAGAGTATATATGCATAAATGTGTTCTTTCTTTATTCTTTCTCCATTCAAAAGTTTATATTCCCTTTCTTAAGCATTGCCAGGGTATCATTTTGTATAGCTTTGACAGTCTGACTAGTCTGCAATATATCCATTATGGCTGATTTGTATACATATTTATTTGAAATTGAGGCCTGGAAAAGCTGCGCATATCATTTTTCATAGGCACTCTCGTAATTTGGTCGACTGCACTCAGCTTGAATGCATAGCAAACGCATCTCTACCCCCCCTCCCCCACGCCCCTTAACCATCACCGCTTTGGCAACCATGTGGTTGCATTCAGATAAGCGCATAATTTGACGAGTGGCAACATTAGCTGCTCTTATTGCCGCAAATGTGTGTGTGTGTGTGTGTGTGTGTGCAGTGGCAGTAGCAATAACAGTGGCTGCAATTAGACGACATTAGCCTCCACTTGAAATGCACTAATAGAATTCGAGTACCGTTAATCGCACAGCGGGCGGGACATTGAACCGCCCGGCATAAGGGCCAAATCCACTTAAGATTAAGTCATAAGTTGTTTGGTTTTTATTTGTTCGCTTTTGGGTCTGCTCATACTGGGTGCCGCAATCAAATGCGAGTCAAATGTCTTATGAATTTCAACTCAAAAATTCATTAGCCGCAAATTGAATACCCATATCAAAAGCCAGCCAACCACAATGGTAAAAAGCCAAATAATTTACTTACAATGCCAAACAACAATAAAAGCCAAATAGCGGCCGCCTCGGCGTGCAGCACAGTCTGTGCCACAACGCACACAACTTGCTGCCACGCTAATTTGCACTAATTGATTTCTTTTTTGGGAGTCCAAATACCGATGCCCCCTGCCTTGAATCCAATACCCCTCCCCCCTGCCTAACCAGGCTCATTTGGCGGCTTTAATTGAGCGTCGGGCTGTCTGCGTTGCCTGCCAAATGTATCTTTCATTTGACATGCGTTGACAGTTTGTCGGCCTGGCAGGGAGCGGGGTCATAGTTTTTCTTCTTCTTCTTCTTCGACGACGACTATTGTTATTTGTGTGTGGCAGCCAAATCGAAAACTAAATAGCCATCAGCCATCAGCCAGGAACGACGAGAAGTCGGCTCAGTTCGACGCAGTCAAAGTCTCATTAGCTGATGGCTCAGATACCAAAAGCGAACGCGCCACGCCCCAACACTTTGATTGGGTTTTAATGCGTTGTACGCCCCACGAGCTGAAGGTTGGGTTTCGGCTACTCTGCACTCACCCATTGATGGTGCCCCCCGAACGGTGTCGTCTTCACCCATTAACCGAAAAAAGAGAAAAAAAATAAAACGATCTGCGCAGTGACAAACACTTTCTCCTCAGCTCTTTGTTGCAATTAGGCATTACGCACAACAAAATCGGTGTACTTAAACAACTATTGTGGCCACGATAATGATAGAAATTATATAGATGATGCGTACATGTTGTACATTTATAGATGTGGGCGGTTCCAGTGCAGTAAAGTTCAACCTGACCAGAAGCTAAAAATACGTTTATTCAAATACGCTTGATTTAAGAAATCATATGCTTTAATGGTTGCATTTTTATTTATTTTTTGGTACAAATGATTGTATATTGATTCAATAGTTTTAAAAATGCAATGTTGAAAGAAAGATTCAAAGTGTTTATTTATTTATTGATTTTTTTTTTAACAGATTATTAGAATCACAATATTTAGTTTTTTTAAATATATTGGTAAAGCTGCAGGTTGAACAAATCGAGGCTTTAAGATGTTTTCTGCAAGCCAAAGAATGATTCAAGGCGTAGCCTAGGTTATATAATACTTTTGCCAATAAATATGGTCTTGGGAAGCGATTCATAAGATTCTTCTCTAAGCTTAAATAAGGCAAAAAAATCAAACTGAGCCGCGTTCTGATCCTAACTAAATTGTATATAGTTGAAGAGGAATTTTCTAGTTTCAAGATCAGAAAAGATTAAAATTAATCTCTTTTTTCTCATAATTAATTTTAAAATGTTAAAGTATATTTTTAAAAATATATATTAAAAGTAACAGTAATCTTGTATATATTTATAAATAAAATATTATTTGAGCAAATAATTTTGGTCACTGTGCAGAGTTCTCAGGAAGTGGCCATAAAGTATGTGCATATAGCTTTGCTAAAGGGACTTTTTTGAAAAGAGGGTCGGAGCGGAGGGCGTTCAAATTGGTGTCAATGAGGTCTTAAACTCCCAAGTTCATAGCCGGGCAAATGAAGATGCAGCGTTTGGAGGCAACTGTGCAGACGCGCTTGGCTGCCTCGTGCAGCTGTACAGGTGTACACACAAACACGGACGACGTACACACACACACACACACACACACTCACTGCTTGCATGGACAATTTAGTGGCTCACGCCCACCTGCAAATCACTGGCATGAAGCAGCAGCAGACTGCATGCTGCAGTTGGCCCGGCACGATTTCAGAGCCCTTCCTCTGCATCTTTCGCTGTAAATTGCTCTGGCCGTGTAAATTATACAACAACAACAACAATAAGAACAACAACAACAAGATCAGCAGCAGCGGGCCAAAAACAATAATCGCAACGCCAGCAGCAATTGGCACAGACGAAGTTCGGAGCTTGCAGTCGGCATTTCAACGCTCCAGTTCCAGTTCACAGACATTGACACAGTTAGCCCAGATACGTGGTAATTGCTAGTCTACTAGATGGGGTATGCCACGCTTTGAGGCAGCCCAAAGCGAGAGTTGTTGCATGTGTGGGAGTTGTGGAACTGCTGAGCAGCCAACAAGTCAGCATCTCTGGCTGTAAGCTAATTAGCAACATTTGTTTTTGGTATTATTGCAGTCAATGCATTGCTCGTGCAGCGTGCAACGTGCAACGTGCAACGTGCAGCGTGCAACTTATAATAAGCCTGCCACACAACTTCGTGCAGCTCATCGAAAAAACAAACAAAATGTTGTTTGCTTTTGTTGTTGGCTTTTGCTGGCTATAAATCTTCAATTGTCATTACTTGCTGTTGTCCGTTATTTAACGTTATTATTATTGCCGCATGACCCTCTCCCCTACCCACCTCACATCCAAACTCCCCCCCCCCCCCCCCCCCCACGCAATTGACCCTTAAGCCGCTTACGTTTGCCTTTCTTTTGTTTCCATATAAATACGAATCTTAACAATTGGCTCGCCTGTGGCAGCATCCATACCAATCTCTCTCTCTCTCTCTCTCTCTCCCTCTTTCTCGTTTTTTCTTGTCTGCTATCTCTTTCTTCATTAAAGGTGCTAACGAGCTTCGACAGTCGTTGATTGCCACGCAAATGGTACAGCACGAAGGTGTTGTTGCTGCTGCTCACGTTGCTGCCGCTCATGTTGTTGCTGTTGTTGTAGTTGTTGTTGTTGCCTGCGAATGCTAAAAGCCGCTTAAGTGTACATCAAGCGAGTTGGGGTAATGTGAGTGATTCACATGCGAAAGATTTGTCATTCTTATGGACTCTGAATTTGGGAGTGGGAACTTTGGGCTCATCCCAAATTCAAGTGCTCCTCTGCTGCTAGGGATCACAAATCTGTGCCAATTATGTTAATTTGATTTCGTTTTGTTTTTTTGTCTCTGCTTTTTATTTTTCGACGACTTTGGCATTTTATGGCCAAATCAAATTTGTTGCGGCAATTGCATTAAGTAGCCAGCAAAAACAAATTCGAATATAACGTCCAAAATATTGCGACTGCTCGGGGAGGGATGGTACGCAGCTCCATAAGCACAATAAATAGCCACTCCCCTCTCCTCTCGTCCACGACCAACACACAAAACACAAGAAAAAATTGTTATGACAAAGCAAATGAAAATAAATGAGCCCACAAATGCGCTGCCAGTCCGAGATCTTAGAGCGAGGACAACGCGTCCTGGGCACATTTTCTGTTTGTGTGTTTCTGTTGTTTTTTTTTCGTCCTCCGAAAGATAAGCGTGCGGCGACACAAAGCGTTGCAAACTTGTATACAAATGGTCAACTTAACTAAAACAATGGCACCAAAGGGAAAGCACCGGCAAGGGCAACACCAAAATGAGCAGACCCCATAAAGGAAGAGCAACATCAGCAACAACAACAATAACACCAGCCAAAACAAAGGCCGACAAAAAGCGGCAGCCATCTGTGGCGCCAATAGTTTGAGGCAAGCCTGGTGCCCGGGGGTGGATGGTGGTCGGAGCTTGCCCCCGGGGGGTGCACGGTAGGGAGAAAAACAAAAGGCTGTCGCCTATGAAAGCCAACGAGCTGCAAATGCAAAATTAATAAGAAATCAATTCGTAAAAATATCAGCGACGAGCCAAACGTAACGAAGCGAAAGCGAAAAAGTCATAAATAACAAATGAGAGAATGCCCCACATAAAAGTGCCAAGCTAGTAGATGCCCTATAAAACTAACCAAACTATATCAGTTCGAAAGGAAAAGCAAATATTTACCAAATTCACTTACGTAAATTTCTCAAACTGATCTGCATTATTTTATTAGTTTTATCATTTCATATCCTCCTAAATTTTCTGCTCAAAGTATGTTTAATATTTAAAAAAAAAATAATGATTTACATATATGTATATATTGGGAAAATATTTTGTTTTCCTAAAAATATGAAAATTGTAGACTTTCTTAGAGTCTTGTCAATTTTTCATAACATAAGTATGTATTTGAATAACCACAATTGGCTTATAATGATAGAAAAATATTAGATGGTTAAAATAAAAATATTTTGTTTCCGTATAATTATTTAAAAAAATATATATACATTTTTTAATTTTTTAATTTGATTAACCTCTCTTTGAAAAATTACAATTATTTTTTGTTTTTGGTTCTTAAAGATAATTTAGAAAATCTCGCTAAATTATTAATAAATAAAAACAAATTAAATAAGTTAAGGTTTTGCTACTGGGAAAGCTTTGACAAATACTCAACAAAACTCTTATATCCTTTTGTGCCGAGACTCTAGCCCTGAAAATGTTTCTTACTATCGCAAATATATCTCCCAGGCGATAAACTTTTCGGAGTACTAAGCGATTCGACGATTCACTTACCTCTCGTTTGTTTATCGCCCGATTGGAAGATGAGAAAGCGAACATGTATAATATCGAGACATACATTTAAGAGGGGACATATTCATAATAAGCTTCTGCAGCTAAATACTCTATATTTTTATGCTCGTTAACAAAGTAAAAAGAGCTGAACCTTTGGATATATTCTCGAGTGTACTCGCGTCAGACAAATTTTTAAAATTATTCATTATTTAGATTATGACAATAAAAAGCAATAACAAACATCAATTCTACGTATTTTGCCTGCGCCTTAAAATGGAGCCATGGCTATAATGTATATCGATATCTCTTAATAAATTATTATTAGTCTGTGAGCGAGCATTGCACAATCAGTTACACCCGACTGCAACATTCTATACACATTTTTACTAATCAACCCTCTGTTACATACATAGTATTACATGCCAGTGTGTTTGTATGTGTGTCTGTGTGTGTGTAGAGGGTATACAAAATTGAATGTTATGAATTTCAGTGTGTATTGCCTTTGTCATTTCGCGGTTATCAATTTAGGCGGACGAGCACAGCTGGCCAACGCATGGTTTTGGCATTAGCCAATAACTAAAATTTGTCCGCTTGCCCCGCTGGTCGGCAGCCCCTGTCTCTGCCCCTGTCCCTGCCCCTGCCGCTCTCTGCGCCAGCTGGCAAGAAACCAGTCTAGTCAATGTTTGCCAATGTTGCCACATGCGCACAGCCGAAAGCGCTCCCACGCTCCACTGCACAGCGTCGAAGACGCTGCTGGCGCATCAATTTGCGATTATGAAAGGCTGCCTGGCCGGCAGCAGCCGCAGCCGGAGCAGCAGCAGCAACAACAGCAGCAGCAGCAGCAGCAGCAACAGTCGCTGCGGCAGCGGCAACAATTTTCAATCTGCCGCTGGCCAGAGATGCGCTCTAACAATGGGCAACTCTTTATTCCATTCAATTTTATGTGCATAGCCAAGAAATCTGTGCATTAAATGCGCTGCCGTCGCATCGTTAGCATCCACTGACCCAGCGGCCACTTTGTTGCCACTGCCACAGCTGCCTCAGAGCAGCAGCGGCAGCAGCAGAGGCAGAGGCTCTGGCTCTGGCTCTTTGGCCTTCACATTTAGCGATTGGCGTTTTGTATTTGGTGTTGCGACTGCGCATTTATGAGCTTGTGTTATACCCTGTACGCAGTAAAAATGGGTATAAAGGGTATAATGCATGCATTTACATGGCAAAAGAAGATGTCCATGGAAGGAGCTGGGTTGATATGGATCTTTGTCTATGTACTTATAAATGTACTTATTAATGTTCAAAGACAAAGATCCATATCGACCTTAAATTTGTACCCCTTATAAGTAGTATAGGTTGACGCTCGACTTTATACCCAAATTGAAGAATTTTCTACATTTTAAATTTATTCGGATAGAGATCGGAACATGCTCGATGTATATCTAGTTTTGAAACCCTTGCAGAGGGTATTATAATTTTGTCTTAAAATGTGTAACGTATAGAAGGTGTCATCTCCGACCCCATAAAGTATAAAGTATTCTTGATCAGTATCTACAGCCGAGTTGATATAACCATGTCTAGTCTCATAATTTTAAAGCTATCGTCATGAAACTTTCTATTGCACACAATACGTATGTCGGAACCAGCTGGATCGGACCACTATATCATATATATATGCCATAGAAACGATCGGTCGAAAATTAAGTTGTTGTATGGAAAACTTTTTTGTTTTTCACTCGGCATTTAGAGATGCCTTCATTTGTGCAAAATCCTTTATATCGGACCACTATATCATATAGCTGCCATAGGAACAATCGGTCGAAAAGTAGGTTCTTGCATGAACAACTTTTTTGTTTTTCAAGATATCTTGACCAACATACATATGTAAATATATATAACATATGAAAAACTTTTTCAATAATATTTTCAGGTACAATTTTTTAAATAAACAAGTTATTTCGTCTGTTCTTTGCCCAACTAGTCCGTTTAAAGATTCAGTTTATGGTATATAGGTTTCAGTATTTTGAACTAAAGGCGGCAGTTCGTACAGGATATCTGCTTCTCTTGCATTCCCAATTGTTGTTATTTTTCGTTATATTTGTTGTGAGTGTCGCCTCGCGTAGCAAGCTTTTTCGGTTGCCTGTCACAAAGAGCTGGTTGCAAGTTCCTTCGTTTCGTTTCGTTTTGTTTCGTTTCGTTTCGTTTCGTTCTGCTGCACTGAAGCGCATCGCCGGCTGCGTTGTTGATCTTCTTCTTCTTCTGGTGCTGATAGTTGTTGTTGTTGCATGCCGCGTGCTCATTCTTATTTATGCCACAGCACGCAGTTGCTGGCGCGATCGTTGTCTCTGGTTGCATCTACGCTTAGTTGTGATTAAATGGGTATTCGTGCCACAGAGCTGGCCTCGTCGCCGACTCAATTTTTATGGATATTTCGTGCTTTATTGACTAAATGCCAAGAGCTATGCGACTCGGAGAATTGTTTGAGATTTTCGAGAATTTTGTGAGAATCGCACGTTGGAGTTTGGTGTTCTTGTTGTTGTTAATTTAACGCTAAATGAAGTGCGAAATTACAAAAGCCCCGCTCGCTGCCCTGCCCCATCGTTGCCTTCGCTTTGTTTGTGTAAACACAAATGGATTTCGGTCAGCACCGAACTTGGCTTTTGACTCATTTCCTGCTCTGTCATAAGCAAAACAAAGACCCAGCGGTGAGCCGTAAGATGAGAGCGCTGGCACTGTGCTGCTCTGGACCTGCAGACAGACCCCGGCTAGTGCTGCTGATGCTGGCAATGTGGTTTATTAGTTTTGTTTGTTGTTGAATGAATGCTTTTAATTGTTGGCCCTCTGGGAACGATGCGACTCGTTTCGCATTTGTACCTAGAGCTCAGAGGGCGCGGCTGCGGTTGCGGGTGGTTGCCGCATCAGCAGTAAAATGATTCGCAGCAGTTGTTTGAATAACATTCGAACAGGTTCCCTATCTTGGGTCTCTTGGTCACAGATGAAGCTATCCGAGTCCAATATGCGGACGCAGCGTTTGCTTTTCAAATTAATTTATTTTTTTATTTTATTTTATGCCTCTCTGCGCACACGTGCATCGGAAATGAGTGGCAATAACAGCAACAACAACGTCAGCGGTGCACAACAATGACAATATGCGCGATAAGCGTCCAGCTCTGATTATGTGCGACAGGCAACAGACGGAGTTGCATGCCACAGACAGGCGCGCGTCGCTAATGCAACTTTAATGCACGCACCGCAATAAAAACAGGTGCAGGCGCAGGTAAACGGCGTCTCTGACTCACCTTCGGAGTTGTCGCCTGATGCCTGTTGCCTAACAACATGCTGTAATTGGCTGGCTAATAAACCGTTAACAAAATGTTTATATTCATAGGCTCGCGTCGCGAGTCGACTTCATAAATAATTGATGCTCTGTTGCGGGAGCAGACGGCGGTATAGCTCTTTACAGGACGAGCCAATAATGGCCAATATTCAATTCAACACTCAGTCTCCTCCAATGGGCCCAGCTCATTGCTGTAACTAGCCCAGGCGACGCATGAATATCGATGTTATTGTCGCAGCTGCGGGTGGCAACTGCCGACTGGCAACTGACCTTGCCTCCTGTCTGTCCAAACTGAGTGCCGCTTGCGCCCTTCTGTGTTTTCTGGTTAACCATGTTATTTGTCTGCCTGCACTGAGTGGCTGCCGCGGGCTGTTCGTGAAATCGGCTTGTTGGTTTTCTGTGTCCATAATAAGAAAATGATGCAGCCCGATGCTGCATTGTTGCCAGTCCAAGGCCAATCACTGTGATTTATCCCAATCAGTTTCCTGGCTATGTGTCTCGTATTACACACTTTGCTGCAGGCAAAACGTTTTGGAGATATAATTTCCATAATTTATATAATGCTTTCAAAATTGTTAAATAATTTAATCAAAACAATTTATGGCATAGTTTCGTAAATGTTTTTTACTGCTTTTTTTATTTATTTTACTGCCTTTTTTTGAAGCAATTTAAATGTGTTAAAATATATTTTATAATAAATGTTTTATTACTAACAAACATTTTTCCTTCGGTTTTAATTAATTTGTTATTCTTAACAAGCCAAATAAACCAAATTAAGTGTCAGAAAAGTTCATTAAACGAAATAATTTTGGTATATTTACTTATTATACCATTTAAACGAGATTTGGATATTGTTTTGAAATTCTCTGTAATACATAAAGAACAGAGTATAATCTTCTGTAGTTTAAACGGCAAGTTATAGTTTCAAACATTTAAAATTTGAATTGCACTATGATTACTTTTTCTCTTTTATGGCTCCGCCAGTTAGACAGAAATTAAGTTTATTTAAAAGTAAATTGATCTTTCTTATAGTCAAGACTGGCAGCCGATTTTAAGCTGAACCGAATCGAAAATATTTTGAGCCACGAGAAATTTAAGTTGAACTACCTGCCAAAACTGAACCGAAACCTGAATGGAATTCAATTTAGTTTTTGTATGGCTTACTTTAAAATCAAAATAATTTTGAGATTCAAGTTTGGATTGAATATCGCATTGAATTGTTTTATTTAATTAAAAAAATATATATAACAAAAGAAGACTTGAATTAAAATCTGGGTTTATGGGTTGTGGAGAATCAAACATAAAGACAGGCAGCCGGTTCGCTCCGTCAACCTTACAAAAGGACAATTTTTCTTATTTTATCTTACTTATTTGTTATTATTCTTTTATGTTTGCAACCCTGATTTTGGATGAAATTACTATTTTTCTGCAGTGTACCAAATCATGTGCTTTATGTTCAAATACTTGAAATATGGCTTAATTCTAGCTACAGCATATTTTAATATATTTTATATGTATGTTTTTGGTTTTCACGAACTTTGTGGCGCTGCGAAGCTGCGCTGAAATTAACAAATTCAACGTTAAATTTACGATTCTCATTATATTTTTGCTTAAGCTAAATTAAGCTGAGGCTTTGGACAAAGTTGCAGCCGGCACGGAAAATTGAACTTCTGTCTCGAGTTTTTCCAGCGCTACGAGTTTGCATTAAATTTGCCGCGATAGTCGTCATGGCTGGCTAACAGTTTTCGCCATTGTATCTACTTCTGCGGGAGGCTAAATTGCTCTCTCTTACTGACACACACACACACACATACAAACTCTCTCTCTCTCCCTCTCTCTCGCTCGCCCTCGCTCTCTTGGTTGTGTTTATGGTCTATGGCCACGTAATTCACCTGCTTTGTCTGGATTTATGTATTTGTATTTAGATTTGCGGTAGAATTGTTGCTGTTGTCGAAAAGTTCATTAGAAAGTGTTTCATTGTAGCTTTTGCTGTTGTTGTTTCTGTTGTTGTTGTTGTTGTTGTTGATACGGGCGCTGCACAGACAATGCCCCAGCACTGTGCACTATGTGCCACGGTCATGGCTACTTGCAGCTAGAGCGGCTGAAAGTTTCTTTTTGTACCCTGAAACTATTGAATATGGGCACCTAAGAGCCAAAAGGAAGCTTTTCCGATTTCATTAGCTGTATATAATCTGGAGGACGATAGTCGCGTCGTTCTCGGAACTTTAGTATTTCCACATATTTGTAAGCCATATTTCAGCGCTTAAAATTTCATAAAGTTCGGACTACGTACACCGAAGTTAATCAGGAGTGCATTTCCCAGACGATTTCAAAAGAAACTTGAATGCTTGTAACGGCATTTTTAAGGGTATCACCTACTCAGGCACTCCCGACTTACCTCTATTTTTGTCTTTTTTGTAGAAAGTAAGTTTTGGCCACGGACTCGATTGTCAACCGCATCAACTGCTGTCTGTAATGCTAATAGAGCTTACCGCCAGCCAGCGGGCGTTCAGCTAATTGGCTGGCACTGGGATGACACACACACACACACACACACACGCACGCATACACCCACACAGGCACACACTCACTTCCCCGGCAATGGCCAGGTGTTAATTACACCACAAAGTCGAGTGGCCGTGCGGGCCATTGAGTATTGTAGTTGTAGGCCAAAATTGGCCTATCTCAAGCGTTGCCTCAAAGTGTTTTTGTGCTCGCGTGTTTGGTTTGTCCTCTGTTGTCAATTGGTGGGCGGCCTTTGGCCCTTGGCTGTTCGGTGCGGTGGGCGTGGCACGCGTAATTAATATTCAATATGTGCGCTAGCTAATTAATTGTGCTGGCAGGCTTAGCCAGCATAATACAAGTAACATTGTTATAGTTCAGGCAGAAGTACACACGCATATACACCCTCACACACACGCGCGCCCTATTTGCGGCAACACGCGAACAAAAACCGCAGCCGCCGCAGCCTACAAACCAAATCATACTGAACTGCACGGAGCTGAGCCGAACCGAACCTATCGACATATCACGAAGCGTAGCAACATTATTATCGAAATTACGCAAATATTTACCAAAATAATTTGTCAACTTAACACGAAAACTTAACCGCAGGCCGCTCAACCACATATGTCAACCCCCCTCATAATGCCAGTCAACCCCCCAACCCCCCAACCCTCTAACCCTCCAACCCCCCAATCACCAACCCACCCGCGCAGACGGCTTAAATGTTTGCTCGCAATTTGATTAAGCGTGCAATTTGACTCGCTTGGTTGTGCCTGCGAGTGTGTGTGTGTGTGTGTGTATGTGTTAGTCCATTCGAACGTCAATTGCTGCATGACACACAGGCTTAACTCGCATCACGAATGCTCAACAAAGCAGCTGGCATTGAAGCGCACATAATACTTTGTGAATTTGTTTTGTTTTCGGCTTTCTGGTTAAGCTTTTACCTGGCTATCGGCCATGTGCGCTTTGGCACCTGGCCATAAAATTAAAATTTCTTTACAAGCATTAAACGCTAAATGAACCTGAAAATAACACACAAATCGGCAGGCATAAGGAAAAATCAGTGTCTGTATGTTTGTGCCCGACCGGAGGGTGCCCGAAGGGCAGATACCCTACTCCATAATCTAAAATGCCGTTCAACTTATTCATATATTATTCAGTTTTCTTTAACTCCTGTCCTTAACCCCAAACTTTATAAAAACTGTGCATTGGATCTTTAAATAGGCAATATTCTGAGAATACTGTGCACACGATTTGAATGTCCCTAGTTTTCGATAGAGAAAACGATAATTATCGATACAACAGTGACATGTGGAGTTAGCAAAACGGGCAGGAGGTCTGATACAAAAAAAGATGTACATAACAAATATGTTGTTCAAAGTTCAAATAAACGATGGTTAAACTTAAAAATGTATGGTTGCAAATCGATATTTATCGATTTTGCGGTGGAAGAAACATTGTTCCTTATTTAAGCCAATGTGTACAAATTAAAAATATATTGCTTATGGGTACTATTTGTTGAAAATTAACTTGAGCTTTGAAAACCTAATTACTAAGAAAGTCTATAGGTCCTATATCGATTCGACAATGCCTGATAAACTGACATGAATAGACAGACTTAGCAACAGATAAAATGTTAAGGCACCGTTATGTAAAAGGAACGGATGTTAATGAGAGCATACTATGTTTTGATTTTAGCTTCTGATCGTTTAACAATTCGAACTATGTTAAACCAATATTACAACCATAAAAGCCAAATTAATAAACCTTGAAAGGGGTTACATTTGTCTACAGTTGGCTGTAACATACATTTGTTCCATTCAATTACACCCGTTTTTCAGGTACAGGGTATAGAGAGACAAAATGAATGACAAACTGAGCAGCCATAAAGCGCGTCAATACCTTCCCAAAGCAAGCAAACAGTGGGCTATGTGTGCGTGTGTGTGTGTGTGTGTGTGTGTGTGTGTGTGTTTGGGAGTGGGCACACACACGGGTCGACTGGTTCTGACTGCTTGACGCATTGAACGAGCGATTGAATCTGCAGCTGAATCTGAGTTTGAAACTGGCAGCGTGTTTCACGCTTCGCATAACCGCTGTGAGTGTGTGTGTGTGTGTGTGTGTGTTACTGGATGTGCGTCAGTTGCCGGGCATGTATCAAATTATGACAGTCGCTAGATTCTTACGCTTCGGCCCACCTATGCGTGGCCACCCCTGCCCTTGAGGCAGCAACAATCCGTTGCCATCTTATCGATGAGCAACCTTTTGTGCGGCATGCTTTTAGGGGCACAAATTGCTGCTGCTGGGACAAAAGGGTTGCCAAAATCGTTGCCTGCTCCCACACAGACGACTTGTTATGTTTGCCACACACACACACACACACGCACATACATGTGTGTATCAAGCCAAAAATATTGCTTTATTTGTGTTTAACAGATGCGCGCGGATTCATAATATCGAGGCTCCTTCGGTATACACACGTGTGCGTGTGTATGTGTGAGTGGGTTTGGGCCTGTGTTTTGGTTATGAATATAGATTTTTCCACTCAGTGCGTTGTGAGTTTTGGCCTACCTGGAAGCGCTCTAAAAAAATAAAATACGCTATTGCCGAACAGCAGAGACATGCGCCAAAAAAGCAAATCACATGCGTATGCAAATGTGTGTGTGTGTAAACAATGTCAGTGGAGTGGAAGATTAGAGGGCGTGGCGCAGCGCACACGCACTTATACACACAAAAGAAAAAGGTGTTGACACATTGCGTGCATAAGGACCGACAGGTAGATGTGTATAGGCATATATTATTACCGCTAAGCTGATTTTTATGCCCTTTTGCCTTTTGCCTGCCTCTGTGTGAATTGGCCTTGGCAGGATGGTAATCAATTCTAATTTGGCTGCGAAGCACGCCATAAGGACAGACTTTTCGCTCTCTAGAGAATTATATTTAAATTCTGCCAGATATCTTGCATGTACTTTTTTTTTTATTTGCAATTGCATCTAAAGTATATTTCCCTCTTTTAATTACAGGTAAGCCTCAATAGCATATGCTATATAAGAATTATTCCTGGTTGATCGATGAAGTCAGCCCCTTCGGTAAGTTTGCCAGCGAGTCGGCTGCCTGTCTGACTGGCAACGGCTGTTAAAGTTGCTGACTTTGACAATATTCTGTGCACTCTAACGTGAATTCAGGCAGCTCATCAGGCGTTTCTGTGCCAGCCTCTGGAGAGAAAAATAAAAATAAACAAGACATAACGGCATTCTAAGCCAAGCCGAATTTCAAATGCTCTTGTAAGCATATAACTAAATTATTTTGGAGAATTGTGAAGCTTGTGAAGCTTGTGAAGCTTCTGACTGCTGAGTTTGGTGAAAATGTTTCGAAAAATAGAAAATTTTTACATTCAAAAAATCATATACTAGTCCGACTTTGTAAGGAGCTGATCAGTCCGATATCTGCTCATATGTAAGGAGAAATTATAGTACCCTTTAGAAGGGTATACAAATTCAAACACGCCAGTGTCAACTAATGTGCAAAAGCATCAACGGCAAATTGCAAATGTGTATGTGTGTGTTGTTTGTGTGTCTCACATAAATTGTTCGCCAAACAGAGCAGTTAGTCTAGTCGAGGCAAGGGCTGATGCGTGGAGCGGGCAATTTGATGGGCAACCATTAAAAGTAGACTGAATCATTTAGCTGAAAGTGCGAGCTATCGCAATTCAACAGCTTAGATCTAAAATAAGAGACTCGGTCTGTTAAATTGCAAATGAATTCCTATACAAATCGCATTTGAAGAACTGCTTACGGAGCGTCCATAATTATCCAAAATTTAACTGCGCTGAAAGATTATAGTAATTTATTTTCTTTATGCCCTGTAATCGTAAAGTTGATCAAATGGGGCTTACTAAAGTCGTGTAACTCCTGCCTGATTCCACAGCTGAATGCTATCTAGCTGCTTATCTGAACAGAGAATGTACAAATTTCAACTTGGGATTTTTTCACATATGTAAAAGTCAATGTTTTATAACAAAGTACTGCCTTCTTAGTGGTTAGATTTCATATATTGTTTCCTGGGATATTCTAAAAAAAAATTGATATCGATTGGCGGTGGTTTATTTAAATCTCTACAAATAGAATTGATAAATGGAATCGCAATTGTTTTTTCTCAGAGTTTTTCTTTCAGAAAAAAGAAAGCTAATCAAAAAAGAAACGCGATAGCTATTGGAAATCTACTGTATCTACTGGGTATCTTCTAGTCACACACTGCCAATTCAGGGATTATGGTTTACTTCCTATTATTGTAAAGCTCAATGCGCTCGTGTGAATGTAAACGGCAATCTCCACCACCGCCGCTTCCAACTCCAACACTAGATCCAGCCCCAGGTCGATTCTCCCACTCTGTTGCCGTCTCTGTTTAGCAATTACTTTGAAGTGGCGCACTAGCCGACTATGTGCTCCATCGGCACCATTAAATTTGGCACACTTCATTGGCTCGCACAGAAATAATAATTTATTATTTAATTTTACCAGCTCGTCCTTTGCCGCGCGACAGGGTATGCTAAAAAAAAAAACGCGGCTGGCTAACTTTAAAGTAATTAATTTCAGGAAGTGTCAAAGTTGCAATGCGGGCATACAAAATATTTTGTCCCCAACCCTGTAGCTTAAAGTGACCTCGTTTCGGGCACCGCGCATGACTTTGTTGGGCTAATCATAATATTCCACGAATTTAGCTATAGTTAAAGCTGTGAAATGGGGTGGTTAGCTGGAGAGGGGGAGGGTAGCTACAGCTTCCGCTTGTGGACATTGGCGTTTGAATTAAAAATGCAAATTAATTTTTAATATGCTATTACTATGTTTGCCAACAACAAATTCCGCTTCATCTGCAAATCATCATCTTCAAAGACAGTCTACATACGCAATTAGCGTTTCTTTTGTGTATCTGTGTGTGTGTTAAAGACAGGCTAATTTAATGCCTACGGCCAGCGGGCTGGGTCAGTGAATACCTTTGTGATGTGCACGCCTACCCGATGTCCGTCATAAATTAAAGGTGCGTCCTTTTTGCTTTTATCTTAATGCCGCTTTTATTTTTTATATTGTTGTATATTGCACAATAATTTAAATGGCCAAATTTCATTAGGCATCTTAAATACATTTTTATTGCATACTTAGGGGCGCAGCAGAGGAGCATAAATAATGCTCTTAAAGGTGCGCATTAAATGTCCGACGATTATTCAATTCAGCCAGGCAAGCGATTAATTTGCGCAAATTACAGTTGAGCCACGGTTTGGGTGGACGGTGAGTTACCCTAACCCATAATCGAAATCGTAATCGCAATCGTAATCGTCATCGTAATCGAAATCGAAATCGATAAACACCACCCCAGCTGACAATACATAACAGCTGAAAACCGCCAACTAAGGCAAGAATCGAGGCAAACGAGCACAGAAAATAAACTTCAGAGCTGAAAAACAAATAAACACTGGGCGACCCACTTGACCCACTGTGGTGGCGGTGGCCAACATCTCACCACAACGCTGAGTTGGCAAACAAAGAGAAATGTGCCAAATGAATAGCTAAAGTTGAGGCTGAAAGTGAGCAGGCGAAAACATTTTAAATGCAAATGAAGTGCCGCACTTAGGTAGCCAGCGATGTGAGATCCGGAGTTGGCCAAGTTGCCAGAAAAGTGGCAGAATCGGAAAAATGGGAAATAGCAAATAGCAAATGGGCCAAGGGGCTGAAGGGGCTGAAAGGCATCGAGTAACGCTGATAAATTAGTGAGGTGGCGCCCGAGCAGCAAACTTTGCCGCTGCACTTTGCTCAAACATTTGCAGAGTTATTTTTTAATGAACTTTAAATAAAAAAAATGCCTAAACAAATTTTTGTACTTCCTAAATCCCCGCGCCCCACACATCAGCGAATGAGCTGGCAAAAATTGCAAAGTTGTTGAAATGTGTTTTTATGATAAATGTACAAAACAATTCTCAAGTGTCTCTCGCCCCGAAAAACATCCAGTCCGCTTACGGCTAACAAACTTCGCGAGGGGAAAACTGAATATTCGAAAATGTACTCGTTAATAATAATCAGAAGTCTGGAGCTATTGAATTCTTTTAGTACACTGTGCTGGCAGAGTTTACTCAAAATGGTATCACAAAATATGTGACGGCCCGTTGGGAAGGTAGCCAAAGCTTTTTATTCTAAAGCTCTTGTTAGTTCTTCAGCTCTCAATTCGATTTTGATTCTGATATACGGTGTATCCAATAAGCTAAATAATTTGGAAGATCTTAACGAAATGCTTATTTTTTTTGGTCGAAGACTTGGTTTATCTTGAAGACTTCTTTTTACTAATGATTTTTAGCTTATCTGGATTCCGCTTTCGAATTAATTTCCTATAATAGAGTATTACATTAATCTTGAAATGAAGAGCTTTAAAAATTTATCAAGTAAATCTTAGCCAGTCTAACTTAAAACGAATTTAATTGAACTTACAAGATTTTCTTTTATCGCACCCGAGGTATTGCTTAACAGAGCTTAACATTCAAAATATGAATGAGGCTTAGTTCGCAACATTCGCATCATCTTCCGTTTTGTGAGAGCATTTAAAATTCGGCTACACAACAGCTACAGTTATATTTGTTTCATATTTTGTCATATTTCGCTGTGGGGCGTCCAAGTTGTAAGTCCTGATTGACGGGCATTAGGATGGAGAACTTATTTCGTTGATCTCGCTGATTTATTTGCTGCATAATTTGGGACGCAATAATGGCCGCCCGGGCTGAGGCTCTGACCACAATTGGCCGGCCGCTGCTCTGGCGCTCGACAAGCTCCGGGCCGCGAGTTTCAAATAAATTGAAAGCATAAAGTTTGTCAGACGGGTTCAAAGTTTTGCTCAGCTGTCGAGTAAGTAATGTACTGAGTGGAGCAAAAAAAAAAACAACAAAAAAAACAAGTACTTGCATACTTTTTGGTGTGCTTATAATTGTTTTTCAGCTTTAGTGGAAATGCCTTCGTCGCTTCGCTCGCTTCGAATTACCGCCACATAACTCATTAGGCAAAGTTTAATGCATAAAGTGAGGCACAGGCTGTTGGGGGGTGGGGCGAATCGCGATGCGGCTGCTTGTTGAGATTTACTTTAACTACTTTTTACGCCTGCAACTATGCAATAAATTTTGTGAAATTCGTGTAATACGCGCAGGGCCGCCCGTCTGACCCAAATACACACACACACACACACACATCGACACACAAACTTGCTTCGGGTTATATAATAAGCAGCATTAGGTACACATGCTTAAGGTCGGGCGAAAGGCAGGGGACAGACACAGCGAAACAGCGCGGTGGGATCACAAAGGCATGCAGCCCTGCCCTTGGGGCCTTGGGCTTCATTCAGTCCGGTAGCCAAATCACAGCTGCTGCTATTGTTGCGAGTTACTTAAGTGCAAGTGCGCCCGAGTCAAAACCTAGTGGCTGTACCTGGTGCCAGCAGTAAGAGTCGCAGTCGAGGGGCTGACGGTCCAGTGGACTGTCGAAACTTTTCCAATCTACGTTAAATAAAAAGAAAAGTCCTTCGTGTCTATCATGTCAGTAGGTATTTTATTATTTTTAACCTCCTCCGGCACGGCTCACAGCTGCCTGGCAATGGAAGTTGGTTTAACCAACTGACGCACCCCAAACCTCTTGCAGCATTGGGTGGCAGCAAAGAGACGCCGGGACAGTGTGCTGTTGTCTTCTGGAACTAATTTGTCAATGTCAAGTGTTATGCTTTATATATATATATATATATATCTCTTGTTTCTTATTTTTTTGTTGTTTTTTTTTTTTTTTCGTTGCGTCTGCAAAAGTTTTGCACACGCAGTGGGTAACATTCTCCAAGCCCGCCAGCATCCGAGCACTGTCATTGTGGCACGCACGTTGCGGTTGCACGTATTCTATATCAATGCTGTGTTCTTTTAGGCGCCCCCCAGTCAAATATCCAGATACCCAGCCTCAGCCACGGCCACGGCCACGGCCTCTGTCTCAGCGAGCGTTAGCTGACAGCCGGAAGCGTTCGCGCGACGAACGGCAAATAACAAACAGCTGCCGCTTCCGTTTGACACCAGCGAAATTTCAATTAAGCAACTGCTTTAAAATGTGGCACGCGAAGCATGCAACGCAGCACTTTAAGGCCGACAAACGGCAACTTTTGCTTATCACAACAGGCGGCAGCTGTCACATCATTACGCGATGCAACAAACTTTTTGACACTTTATAAAAATACCCTACATCAGCCAATCTACAGGCAGAGCAGTTGGCCCACGGCTGCTGCTGCAGTCGCTTGCCTTAGTTGCCGCTGGTAGCTTCTTTAAGCTGTCATCTTTGGCTGTGAAGCAGGCGTCGGCAGGCAGCTTCTATACTGAGACTGCTGCCTAATTGTTGCTCCCCAGCTGGCCCTCGATCTTATTCCCGCACTGATTTCTCTGAAATTCGCTAAATAGATTTTCTTGCAAGACGTTTTTAGTGACAGTGGCAGCGGCATCAGCAGCAGCAGCAGCAGCAGCATCGCCAGAAGCAGCATCCGTAAGCGCTACACTTGACACTTGGTGTCAAAGTTCATTGCTGCAACAGTCGCTCTTGGTCACTGTCAACGTCAGCGTCAGCGTCGGCGTCAGCCAACGCGTCACCCACAGTTTCCTTGTCGCGTGTTCGGGACGCATATATTTCCCTCGACTGTTTCGGATTTTTGTGCGGCTAATTAATTAGAGTAGAACAGCGTGTCAGTTGCTTCCTAAGGTATGTGTGTGCGTGTCGCCCCTCGCTCTTTAAGCTTGTTTACAAATTAATAAGTGGGAATAATCTAGTTAAGAGTACTCGCAAAGAAAATCAAAAAATACCCTTACCTAGGTCAAGGTCTTTATCGTTTTTGTATATAACCCTAAAAAAATTACAAAATTCTCGTACAAAAGTTGTCGAACAAGAATTTCGAATGAATATTGAAAGATTCTAAAATGATAGATTCCAAAAATGGGAGAGTATGAAAGCGATTAGATAGTCATGACTAGAAAACTTGGTTAAGGTTTATAAAGGTTAATTTTTTTCCTTTTATTTTTGGGGGGTTTTTCCTTTTTTTGGTTTATTTCAAATTAAGGTTAATGGCTTTCAGGATCGCAAATTTTCGGTGTGTGCAGTGTGTAAAAAAGTCGGTGCTTATAAGTTCAGAGGGCAGCATGCAGTGCTAAGTACTTTTTAAGCCCCGTTACAAAGAGATGCGAACAACATTTCCATAGAAAATCCATAATTATATGGCACTCAGCCATAATGAGCTGCCTTTTATGCCCGCATCAATCGACGACAATGACGATGGAGATGTCGACGACGACGACAACAACGGGCAGAGCAACTGGAGGGATCTTTGCATAACCCGAGTCGCCGCACAACAATTGATTAAAATGAAGAAGACGGCGGCAACATGACGTGGCATGTGAGCACCGCCACATGTGTCTGTGTTTGCGTAATCACATGCCCCACTGAATTTATTGAATGCCAAAGCAAAAATAATAATCTACGTATGTAACATTTTGTCTCGTTAAGGGTGTGCCTGGTAGCCTCCCATGAATGTCTATTAGGCGCAACAATTGCTGGCAATGGCAAAGCAAGGACGCGACACAAATGTCAAGGCGCCATACAGATGCCCGGTCTCAGTCCCAGTCCCAGTCACAGTCTCAATCCCATTTCTGTTACCGCTGCCATGCGACCCAGTCGGCTGCCATTCTCAATTTCCATTATGATGACGAGCACAAGCAGCTGCTGAATGTTGTCGCGCGTTTATAACAATGTTTAACACCCAGCCAAGTGTCAGCAACAACAACGGGAATGAGTATGCGATTTAATAAGGTCGCACATACCATATGGCCCGAATGAGTCGGGTGCAGAGAGTTCAGCAGCCTCTACGCTGTTAAATGTTTTTTAAAAATTCAAATGCCAAAGCCAGTCGCTCGCAAAATTGCCTCGCAAGTTTATAAAAATTAAGCTGCAAATATTGTTACCTGCTATATCTGGCAAAAACCATCCCGCCGGAGAAGGGCGCCGGAGAAGGGAGCCTGTTGCCGCAACACGGCTTAGTCAATAATGGCCCGTGCAGCATGAGCGAGGCTGCCTTTCGCTTGCGCTAAATTAGATTTTTCCTTTTTACACTCATCAGGGTTGTCGCTTCATTTTGTCAACTGCTCGGTCTTGTTAGCGCGCTGAAGCGACGAGCAAATGACCAAAACGTTGCTCCCGGAACGCACCACACAATGGCGGACGATTTCAAGCAAGCCTCAAGCTGCGGGGCAAGCGGGGTCCACCCAGATACTTGGGTCAGAGGTTCATTGTGCTAGCTGTTTGGCATTGTGATATCCGCTGAATGGCTCGCTAAGTAGATTGGGGCCAACGACAGTTTGTATTGGTGTGTGTGTGTGTGTGTGTATGTGTGTGTATGTGTGTGTCTTAAGGAACTGCCGCATAGCTGCTGCAAATATTTAATTGTACGAATTTCATTTATGACTTTGTCAGCTGCTTCGTGCGCTGCCTCGTAATGTGCCGAAAAGCCAAATTGGGTTTGACTGAATAAGTAAATACACACACACACATGCATAGGAAATCACTCTCACACACACACACACATACACTCACTCAAGGGAAAGTCAGTGCAGTGGGATGCAATTGCTATATCAATGCTGTGCTATTGCACATGGGTTATATGTGCGCTGCTTTATTATGAAAGACAAGGCAAACACACCCGCACACACAGTTGCAGAAATACCTAGACACACACACACACACATACAATTACAGTGCTGCCATTGTGCCTTTTTCCACTTCATCGGACTTTTTTGAATGCGCCGCAATATTTGGAGAACGTTTTGTTAGCCTTATATTTAATGCATGTTTTGTTATTTCACGCTGTTCATTATTTTGGCCGAATATTGAAATTATTCTTCGTAGTTTTAGTTAATAATTATTAACATAGCTTTTTAAAAGTACTAGGTATGTGCATGCAAAGAACAAAAGCTGCGATCTCCATAAATCTTCCTTTAATCGATAGTTATTAATATTTAATTAAATGAACTACAGCAAAGAGATTTGAAGATATTTGAATATCAATACAAATAAAATAAAGAGTAAGTGTTCCTTGAAATTGCAGTACAAAATTAAATCATCCAATAATTGGAATTGAATTTTTATTTATAATATTTTACTATGAAATTTTTTGCATTAATTATGAATTTCTAACAAAATATCTAAACGGCATTTAGCGAAAATAATTACGAGAACAAATTGGATGAAATGTAAATATTACGAGTAGAAATAATTAAATATTAAGCAAGAACAGCTTTTTTCATATATTTTAATTAAATTCCGCCCAAAAACTGGCTTGTTTGCTCGCCAAAAGTTGGCAGCACTGTTGCAACTGTTAAAGGAGCCGCACGCGGTAAACTGCGCTGCCGAAAGCGAGCGCACAAAAGTAGGCAACCAGCCAGCAGCAAACACACGCACACATCCACACACATACACTCACACACACGCGTAGCAGCAACAAAGCGTAATTATTCATAATTCAATTTTCTAACGCTAGGTGGCGCATGACAATTTCTAAACCAGCAGTGCCACACGACACAATTGCAAATGCTGCCTGCCTCGCTGGCTGGCTGCCTGGCCGTGTGTGCATTTATGTATACATGTGTGTGTGTGTGTGTGTTTGTGCCTGTCTCTTAGTGCGTGTATGTGTGTGTGTGTGCGGTTCAGTTAATGTGCCTTTTGGCATGCATATCGGGTTATGCAATATTAAGCATACGCGTTCGCATTCACCGTGTTTGCCAGCCAGTCGCAGCGGTAGGTTAAGCAAATGTCACACCACCGAAATACACATCTCGCTCAAATGTGGCTCGACAGCCGCAGCAGCAATTGCAGCATCAACAGCCACATTAACATGGCGTAAAGGCGCTCACATCTACCCACCCCCCCATCTACCCCCTCGTGCAGCAGCAGCAGCATTCGTATTTATTTAGTTGTCATGTAGTATGTGCTACGGTATGCATTTGTCAGGCATTATATATTGGTGTTTGGCTTTGCTGTGGCTCAACTAATTGTCCATGGCTCTTACACAGGCTGCCAAGCAAACTCTCTCTGGCAGAGCTATCAAATGGCATTGTGGCTGCCATAAATTCTCATCAACTCTTGTACATGCATTTGTTCGGGCAACTGCAGCTGGGAGCAGCTGCACTGCTATAATATGCAATTAACTGCATCGACTTTGGACAATCGAGCAATTTATTGCTTAAATATAAATTTGTTGCCCGATTATTACGAGATGTTGAGGCGTTAGCTCTATAAACATGCCAAGGGTGCCAAGACGGGCAGCGCCTTGTCAGCTGGGCACCACTTAGCGTCAGCCATTTGTAATTTTATGCGACATATCCGCTTGCCGGGCATTTAGGTTACATTTAAGTAACGCAACTGCCGCTACAGCGCCCACACTGTGCCACAGCCACCTGCTGTGATTCCAGCAGCTGCACCTTCCGGGCCGGCGGCCGGTACTCGAGGCACGATTAAATGCTGCTTCTTTGGCTCCAGCCTCCTTGCCAGCTCCTCTCAACGGATATCCGGCGAACGTTGAGCACGTTCCAGGGGCATTTTTCTTCGGCTTCAGCTTCAGTCCAGCTGCAGCGTTTGTAGATTGCAGATTTTTTGTCCTCAGACATTGTAAGCGACGCACACGCTGTGCGAAACAGCAGCAGCGGCAACAAGGACACCGAGAATAACGAGGACACCAACGCTGAAATGAGAAACGTACCCAAAAGAAGGCTACGACGTCGATAGCGGCTTCAAATAGAAAAGCGCCAGTAACAAAGGCCGCTCTTAAAAAAAGGAAACATTTTCACTCTTTAATTTATTTTCGGCGCCTGAGAAAAATGCGAAACAGAATGATCTTAATAGCTGTGAGTTGGACTTCCACTTGTGCATTTTACCATTCCAGCACTTAAAACGGTTGCGAGTCAAGTTTAAGATTCGCAAAGTTAAAATATATATCACACATTATTACGTGCATTTTATAAAGTTGCGAAAAATGGAAAAAGTAAACGTATTCGGGTTGCAATTATTTTTTTTTTGTATTTAATTGAAGACCTGTGATTAAGCCAATACTCAATAATTCCAAAAAAGTAAAGCATACTAAGATAAATCGATTTTTTAATGGCTTGTTTAGAATACAGTCTATTGATAATATTTATCATTTTTAAATCAGCGTGTCTTATACTATTCTTTCCGACCAGTCTGCAGTATACTTACCTATATATGTACTCAAAACAAAGTCTTATTTGGTTCATCATCTGGAAAAGCACGGAGGGGCACAGGCCTTCCTCTAAGCACGTAAATCGATGGTATTTGTTTGTTTGGTATTCATGTGGAACGGAAATAATGTTGTCTTGTTATTCTGATTTGAACAGGGCAGGCTTATTAGCTTTTATTATTGCAAAATAATATTTTGCAGACTGGGTTGCAACGCCCTGAAAGTTTCCAGTAAAATCGTAAAAATATAAAAATTAAGGGAAGATTTAAAAAGAAAATGAAACGAAGTACATGCTGTATTGTATAAGGATATGGAAGTATGCTGTTAAACGCTTCAATTTATTTCGTTGAAAGACTCTTTATTTTATTTTCAAACAGCTGCTAAGTCTGATTCAGCTGAAACCAAAACATTTTAGTATAGGTATAGGCATAACGGTATTCAATAAATTCAGCCGAATCCCGATTGTTTTTTTTTCAAATGCTTTATTCTTCTGCTTAATGAAAATGCCGTGTAGTACTTCGACGAAAAACCTATTCGATCGTCAGATTTTTGTTGTTATGCTATTTTTTGAAATTCGATATTTTACGCCACCGGCATTTAAACAGTTTTGCTTTTGTTGTTGGCTGGACTGTCGCATGTCAAGCTGATATAATGTCGACTTGCTATGCAATTTGAATAAATGTTGTCGTTGTCGCTGGCGTCTGGTTGTGGCAGGCAGCCCGGCGCATGACCTCGTGCCACACACAGTGCTAGACCGCCCACAGCGCACTGAGAGCCACAAATGGCCTTGTCGTAACCCGTTGCGAGAGTCGCAACATTTTCGCGTGTGTTCCCGTTCTTGTTGTAGATTGTTGTTGTTCTTGTACAAATGCAATTTGTTGTTATTATTTTGCTAACACTTTAATTTTTGCCAGTGGTGCCACGCCCAGCGTGAGCTAGTCAAACGTGCCGTTCGCCGGCAAAAGGGATATGCGTTATCCTTTTACCAGCTATTTAGCATTTAAATGTTAAGCGCTTACGCGTTTAGCCTTTTTTTGTGTGCCCCAAAACGCACTTCTAGACAACAAGCCAGCGGGTTGTCCTGCGGCTTGTGCCTGCCGCACGCTAATTTATGCGGCCGCACAACGAGAAGCCAATTTTCGGTGACTTTTATCAGCTCCCATCGGGATTGTGCGTGATTTCTCAGCTTCAGCCAGACATTCAAGTAGTTTCACGCGCCTCCTTAAATGCTAATGAAAGCGATTGTCCTGATTGCGGCTTGAGGCAGGCTATGGAACTTTGACTTTGCCTAGGTTCACTTTCGCTTTATTGTGTATAAGCCCTGTTGTCTCATATTGAACACTAAACAGCTACTGTCACATTTACAGACGCATTCACCAATATACTGGTTGTGGATTCACAGTCACTTTCACAGTCACGTGCAGTAACACTTTGACTTTACCTGGTTTCACTTTCATTTTGTTACGCATACAGCCTGTAGTCGCATGTAATTGCAAAACAGTTGCTAATATAGGTATATTTACAGTTACAGTTACAGTTACAGTTACAGTTACAGTTACAGTTACAGTTACAGTTACAGTTACAGTTACAGTTACAGTTACAGTTACAGTTACAGTTACAGTTACAGTTACAGTTACAGTTACAGTTACAGTTACAGTTACAGTTACAGTTACAGTTACAGTTACAGTTACAGTTACAGTTACAGTTACAGTTACAGTTACAGTTACTGTTACAGTTACAGTTACAGTTACAGTTACAGTTACAGTTACAGTTACAGTTACAGTTACAGTTACAGTTACAGTTACAGTTACAGTTACAGTTACAGTTACAGTTACAGTTACAGTTACAGTTACAGTTACAGTTACAGTTACAGTTACAGTTACAGTTACAGTTACAGTTACAGTTACAGTTACAGTTACAGTTACAGTTACAGTTACAGTTACAGTTACAGTTACAGTTACAGTTACAGTTACAGTTACAGTTACAGTTACAGTTACAGTTACAGTTACAGTTACAGTTACAGTTACAGTTACAGTTACAGTTACAGTTACAGTTACAGTTACAGTTACAGTTACAGTTACAGTTACAGTTACAGTTGCGGTTTGGTAATAGTAAGGTAACAGGCCAATAACAGTGAATTTAGGGTCCCACTTTTACTTACAGTCAAAATTCAAGTTACTCAAAGTTACAGTCGAATTCACAGTTACATTTACAGTAGCAGTCCCCGTCACAGTCGTACTTCATTTATCAATTTCATACACTTCATCAGCGCCAGGCACATGCTAAGCTGGTCTGAAAATGTGTGGCTAAGTAAGTGCTCAAATATTAGTGAGCACAGAGAAAAAGAGAAGGAACTAGGGAGAGAGTGCGAGAGTTGTTTATGCATATGAGCCGTGAAGGCAACCTCCTTTCCCCCTACTTGCTGTTCTTGCAGCTGTGAAAATATTTATGCTATTTATTTAAATTCCCATTGTGCCGCGAGTCACGCGCACACACACATACACAAGCTCACAAAATTGTGCACACAAACAACATAAGAAGATTTTCGCTTGTGATTTTCAATGTTCAACAAAGTCAAGTTGCGAGGAGTTGGGGTAAATTTACACACAACCACACGGCATTCGCGAGCCAAACTACTTATAAGCGATCTTGTGCGTATCACACAACTGTTCCCCCCACCCACCCCTTCCCAATATATTTAGTCCCTAAGTAATAAGCAATAACCGTTACCATTGGGCGGGTTTGGGGATGCGTTGCGGTTTGTCAAGGCGCGAAACTGGAAATGGCGGAAGTTTATTTAATAACTGAAAGCAAAATGCAGGCAACGCGTCGTATGCGCAATATTTCGGGTCATGCGCCCGTTTGACTTGGCCAAATCGCCTGGTGTGTCAACACCAAATGGGAGACGAGTCGCAACAACAAGAACAACTGTTGACGTTTCATGGTTGAAAAACTTCATGCGGTTTTGGCATTCAAAAATTTATTTCAAGCATAAATTTAGTGCGTTGTTGCCGCACTTCGTGCATCCTTTTCAGCTGTTTATGTAGCGTAAACACACACACACACACACGCACACACAGGCTGACACACCCAGAGGCACACACCGCACATGAGTTTATTTTCAAACGCACAGCAAGCAAACAACATTTTGTTGAGAGCAGACGCTTCTGTTGTTGTTGCTGTTGCCGTTGTTTAAGCGAAAGAGCAAAAGCAAAGCTTAACTTATGTCAACCCGATAGCATCTTGGGCCATAAATGTCTATGGCTACCATGTTACCATCGCCCCCCGCCCACCAATCCACTCTCGATTTCCCAGTCTATTACCAAACCAAAGAAATCGTTGAGACGTTGCGAAATCAGTGGAAAGCTTTTCAGAAACTTTTTGTCAAACATTTGTGTGGCACTTGTAAATTTGTTGTGATTTCTTGATAGCTCCTTATGGCTTGTGTGTGTGTGTGTTTGCGTGCGTGCGTGTGTTCCTGTGTGTGTGTGTGTGTGGGTGTGTGTCTGGTCCCACACTTTCGCTATGTTACTCAACACATTGTAGGCAGCACTGGCAACAGACTTTTATGAATTCGCATGTGCTTTCAGGCGTTTTGGCAGCACCAAAGCGACTGGGAACGTGTGAAAAAATGTAAGCAGACAATTCCTTAAATTTCTGTGTGTGTGTGTGCAGACAAAGGCATTTCTTTCAAGCCTGAATCACTTTATTATATTGAAATTCAAATACAATTTTTACGCTGATTTACGAAAATTTCATTCACTGAAAATAAAATTAACTCAAGCTGAGGCAATATTTAGGTTTTCCACGCACAAGTGATGCATTTTTATATGATATGTGTAGATAGAGACAACTGCGACCAAGTAAAGTGTATAAACTCTTGATCAGCATTAACAGCCGTATCAATATAATTCGTATGTCCTTCACTATGTTTTCTTAGCAAACCAGTCTCCGGGCTTTGAAGTGGGGAGGTTTTCGGGTACACGACTAAAACGAATGAATTACCACTTTGAATTCGCAATTTACAACTATTACAAAATAATTAATGTAATTTTAATATAATCAAATTTTTAATACCAATAGAATATTTCTATTGAAAAAAAGTGGTTGAGTGAATTTCTAATTTAAACCACTTTTAGTACAATTTCCTATGCGAAAATATTTGGAGTAATTTAATGTGTTATATTTCGTGTTTTTAATTTGAGATTCGTTCTTAATAATCCAGCAACCACCCAGCCCTGCTCGGAGCTATTTTCGAATTATGAAAAACGTACTGATTGTGACAGTGCGAAAGGAAAACGCAAATTCTTATCGCAGCGCGTGCAGGTCGCTGCTGCTGCTGCGCTGCCGGAGTAAAAACAAAATCAATTTTCCACGATACTAAAACGAGCTACCAGCGCCAGCCACAGTTGGCGGTCAGTTTGACACTTTTTGCAGCGCCAGTGCAAAAAGAAACTGCCAGAGAAAATTCCTTGCGCCACTTTGGCACTCTATAAAAAGCAAGCAGCCAAAGGAAATTCTTGGCCAAACTAGCTGGCTGCGACTTGCGTTCCATGCTATTGGCATCGCCTGGGCAGCGCAGTTCATCATCATTTTGCCAGGCCATCAAAATGAAATGTCAAACTAAATGGCAACAATTTTGATTGAAAATTTTTTATTTTTTTCTGTGCGAAAATATTGTGTTCTGTGGTTGAGCTTGAGATGGAGATTGTGGGTGCAACCAGCTGCTATTTATTCTGACCGGAAGGATGTGAAGGGACACGTTTCACGGCCAAACCGTCTCGTGGTGCTCTTTGGGTGTCATAAGTGGTGCGAGTGGCTACTTAACTATTTAAAGCCCAGAACGTGCCGCATGACAAAATGCCAGCAATGAAGTGCAATTCATTCTTTAAACTGACGCCACGTCCGCAGCGAAAAAGGCACAAGTCGAGCTGAGCCGGAATCACAGTCATGTGCATTTTTGTGCAAATGTGTGTGGCTGAGTGTGTGTGAGTGTGTGTGAGTGTGAGTGGGAGTGGATATGGGGGGATGGCATTTTATGACAATGCCAATCTAAGCGTCAGCGCAGAAGACGTTGACATATTTTTCTCCGGCAAACGTGCAGCACATTCCCAGCACAGCCGCTGACAAAATGTGCCCGTTACGGCAATCCAATGATTAAAACTACATGGGTAGGGCGGGAGCTAAGCGCTGCTAAGGGTAGCTAAGCCAGAGCTGAAGCTGAAGCTCAGACTCATGTGTGTGTGTAAGTGTGGTGCTGACATCAATCTGTGATGGCGCTGCTGGTACTCGAGCAGAGAACACAAATACTACATTAACCCAAATGAAAAGCCGTGCCAAGAGCCTGCCAAGTGAATGCCCATGAGACGTGTGTGTATGTGTGTGTATCGACCATGCAACCGCAACCGACGAGCTGCATTGATGCTGTCTGAACTCAGTGGCAAGCGGCACGTTGCAAGCTGCCAGCTACCCACGTTCAGTTAGAGCGGGACTTAGAATGAAACTCACTCTGTGTCCTAAAAATTGTAGACTCTAGTTTTTTCTTGAATGTATTCTTGAACTAAATTTAGGTACAGCGTAAAAATGAATATCACACTTTATTATAGCCGATGTAAGGTAAATTTAGTTTAGAGCGGATTTCCATTTTTGGGAAATGACGTTCTGTGTTCTCCTTGTTATCAAATTACAGAGTCGAGAGAATCGACATAAGCCAAGTCAGAATTACTTCTTGGGAAAGGCCTATAAACTGCTGCCATTTCTAGCTGAAATAGAAGTTACTTTGCGCTTACCCAGGCTCCTTTTAATTCTCTTCTTGAAGGCTTGAAAACCAGGACTCAGATCTTAGGGAATGGATTCCGCTGCAATAATTCCCCATGTCTACACTGATAGTCTGAAATCTAAATTGCAATTGGGACTTGGTCCACCATGGAGAAGTACTCCAAACGGCTGACGTTCTCTTGGGTGCGATCGATTTGGCCATGGGGAGCTCGGCAACCAGCCTTGGTGGGCCAAGCTCCTTCTGTAAAGCCACCATCAAAGCTAAGATGAGAAAATTTACCGAACAAGAGATGGTGAAATTTTGGTTCACGAGACCGCAGCTGCTGCAAGTCAAAGAGCTTGTCGACCATTGGCACGAGGACGTGTGGTCGATCTAAGACGGATTTATGACTCCTGGTTTCCGACCACTTACCAACTATGCAAATGCGTCTATCCTCTTACCGGGAGAGCAGTCTCCGTCAGGGGGAGGATTAAACTAAAAACGCTTACAGTGTGATTGTTCAGCAATTGTCTGAAGTAGGAGAAAACATCGGCGCGATGAGCTCTCGCCCGTTGTACAAATAACCGTATCCTTGACAACAGAAGTGGCTTTGTCTTAAATATTATTTTGTTCACCAAATTCAAATTGAAACAAGTAAGAGTGCTCTCGTCGGGAGTGCTTGGGAATACCCTGAGCCTTCTTCTACCAAAACCAAATGCAGCTCACGCTCTGTGCTCCTTGCCTTAGTTTTGATAAAAATTAATGGATAGAAAATAGTTAGTTCCCCCTGCCAGTGTCAAACTAGTAGGTAAAGGAAATACATTTTAAATAGAGTCCTAGATTGATAACCACGTAGTTTTTAAGTTAATTTGGCCTATAGTCCCCAAAAATTGCTCAGTGTGGCGCCAACAAGCAATGATTGTCGGAGCGGCAGCTAATGCCAATTCTGAACTTGAACTCGTTTCCCTTTTGGAGCCTGCTTGGGGCCTACTTTTGCGGCGCATTTCATTTGCATTGGTCTTTAAATAATATCAAGTGGGTGGCAGGGGACGATCGGTTAACAGCAGATGCTGCTGGCAGTGGGTCGAGCAGCTTAGCTTGGAGTGCTGCCAAACAGAAGCGTTGTCCTTCAGCCTGCCGCTTTATGACAGACCAACCAAATATGAAATTGCCAACGAAAAAGGCAAAGCCAAAGGCAGCGTGCCACAAACATCGAGCAAGAAAGAAGCAGAAAAAAAGGTCAAGAAACACTTGGCAGTACATTATCTGGGCCACTGGCTGACCAGCTCACCCACTTGCAGGATGGACGGATAGATGGATGGATGGACGGATGGATGGCCAGGCGGAGGTTGGACGAATAGTCGCTTGGTCTGACATTTTCGTTATTATTCTTATTCGTGCATGATGTCCAGTTATTTTTGTTGCTATTCCTATTGCTATTGCTATAGCTGCTGCTGCTGCTGTTATTGTTGGCTCAATTTCCTAGCCATTTCCGGCTTTTCTGTGAAATTACGTAAAACATAAAGAAACAGAAGTAACAACAGCAACAACTGAGTGCAAAGCAGAGCAAAAAGCACAAACACACACACAGACAGAAAGACTGAACGAGAGAGAGAGAGAGAGAGACTCTCTCTAGAGGGGAACGAGAGACCTTATGGGTCATTCCACTTGATTTCCGAAAAGGATACTGGTCACACACGCAAACACACATACGCAGAAAAACTGGCCACTAGCTGAGATCGAAGACGTGCCGTTGAAGGGCAGAGCCAAGAGACGACCGCAAGTACAAAAGAAATGAGCTCTGGGCGGGGCACAGTTGGCTTTGGCACCGCTGTCGCTGCTGCTGCTGCTGCTGCCTCTGCCTCTGCCTCTGCTACTGCGCAGTCAATGGTCCATAAATCGGTTGTCAACTATTCAAATGCAGACAATTGATTACAGCGATAAAGCTGAAGAGTCTTTTTAGCTGCCTTCCAGTTCGTTTGTGAGTGAGTGAATGCCCAGGAAGGAGACCGAAAAAGAGGCCGAGGTGACAGGATGTGGAGGACAATTGCCAGCCTACAAGCTCAGCAGCACTCGGCTTTAATGACAACGCAGCTGTGTCACGCAGGGACACATTCATTGAGGTAGATAAACTCCAAGTTGGGGTATCTTAAAATAACCATGACATGTGCAACGCATTGAGGTAAAAAAAATCGTTTAAATATCAGCCAACAAGCAGATGTAAGTTGACATAAAATGTGTTTATTAAGTCACAATATTAGTTAACTGCCATGAGAACAGTTGGTCGAAAATTGTATTAACTACAAAGCTCTTTTATGTTGATAGATATGTTGTGTTTTATACACTGTTAAAGCTTAAATGGACTTCCATTTTTTTGAGTCAACCTCTAAGAGGCGCATTTGCTTGCAGCCGATTATTATATAAGGGTATTTACGACACGACTATTTCTTTTTTTTTATGGTCAACACAATCAATGGACAGCTGCCTGCCTTGCTTAAGCCCAAATATATTAAACCCACCGAGTCAATAGCCTGTAAGTCCATTAAGCTATGCTCAGAATTAGGTTACACTTACTTTGATACATACACCGCACACCCATACAGGCCCACGCACACATACACACCACACACGAACTTACATGATTATAGGCCAGTGCTGACTAAAAAGTCAACACAGTCTTGCTTCAAGTGTCTGCCGTTGCGTCTTCACGGGGAATTGGATAGTCGGGGCAGAGAGCGGAGGATTTGTATCAAACCGCTTAGCTTTGAGACGCGCGCGCTTGTGTCGGAGGTACTTCAAGTTGATGCCTGGTAAAAATATTTATTCACAGCTCAATAAATAAACACACTGTGCACCCAGCCCCACAGAGTGTACACTTGTATACTTGGCTCTTGCTATATGGCTGAACGTTAGTTTTAAATAAGAAATGAATACAACGCCTTTGTTCAGCGTTGAGTTTAGTTTTAATATGCGTATATGTATTTGTATATATGTATATTTGCTTAGCTGCGGATCTGTGGGTGGGTCTTAGAGCGCGCCCAGTGCTATGCCCTAAGCCCCAAACGTTTAACACTTTGTATTTACTGAGCTACCAGCACTAGCAGTAGCAGTAGCAGTCGCAGTAGAAGCAATGGCAATAGCTGCTACAACAAAGGCTTAAACATATTTACCATTACAAGGCTATAAGCCAAGAGCCAGGGGTAAAGTAATGCCAGCATTAAATGGAGTTGGGAGCAGGCGAGGGCTGGGCTTGTCTTCGACTTACCATAGTAGAGTTCAAGATAATGGTGGATGGGGGAGGAGGTCGACATATAGTTGATTGGGCTACCACAAAGCGCAGTGTGTGGCATTAGGAAGTGCGTCCACGTAGAGACATGGCCAAGACACAGGCTGCCAGTTGATGCCCAGCTTTATATGCAACACGCGGCAAAAGCACGCAACACAAATTGTTAGGGACGAGCATGGACGCTGTCTAACTCTGTCTAGGTCTCATAGTTTTTTTTTTTTTTTTTTTGCAGAAGAGCCCTTGCCTCTTAGCCATCTAAACAAATTGGAAGCCATGGCATATAGTTGACGTGACATGCAGTTGAAAGAAGCCTGCCAATTTTCAGTGTTGGTTAATGCAAAACTGAAGCCAGGCCATTGTAGGCGTGACGTGACAGAACTAATTGGCAAAAGTTCTGTGTCGACTGTCAATTGTCAAATGGCAGCAGTTCGCAGTTGACTCGAAAATCCGTTTGAACTTTCGCAAAACATAATTCGCTTAGCTCTCTCGCTAAGCTCTCTTTCCCCTACCCGCACACCCTACACAAAAAATAAGTAATTCTGCCAAAGTTCACAGGGTACCAATCGAGGCATTGGAGCCCGTCCGTGCCAGTCCGGTTATGCAGTTTATAGCCTTAGCCAATAATTTAAGAAGTTCACGCTACACAAAGTTCAAGTGAAGTATGCCTGCCCTGCCCTGAATGATGGCGAACGGAAATTTACTGTAAGCACGAACAACGCACAGACACACAGGCGCACTGGCAACCAAAAGGGGTAAAAAAAACACACACTCTCAAAAACACTCAGACACACGCAAACAAACAAGTGAGCTTTTGTAAAGTTTTCTAAGGAAAAGCGGAGGCTCGAGCAAAATATGCACATTTCCACACTTAATAACAAAATATGTTAAACAAAATCATTTGATGTTTGGCGTAAATTCGCTTCACCCAACAACAACAGCACAAATGTGTGCATGTGTGTGTGTGTGTGTGTGTGTGGTTGCCAGGAGGCACGTAAATAAGCACATGTTTACATGCAAATTACATAAAGCAAACGGCAACAACGGCTACGGCAAACAAAACGCAAATTACATGCTGCATACTTTTAGGCTCTGCCAACGTACCGTATCAGGTTCCACAAAATATCGAAAAAAAAGGACAGAAAAAATTGTGGAAACCCGACAGCTTAATACCCTTATGTATTATCTTGATCCGATCTAGAAAGTTGATTAATCCTGTCATCTATAAGATATTGTTAAAATCCAAAATAATTGAAGAGCTCAACTATTGATGGATTATTCCTATGTTCATCCAATTACACACCGATTGTTCCTATAACTATATATAAATAAAACAAACATGTGTGAGGAATTTAGTTCTTAACTATTTATTCCCAAGGCAGCTCTATATTCTTGCAATCCGATCGATGGCTACAAATATTCTATCTATAAAATCTTCCTTATATAAAATGTTCTATGCACCGAATTTGTAACATATCGTTACGTACTTAATGACATGACTAATATACCCTCTGCCAGGATATATACAAAATGTGAGGGAAATAGTATGGGATTTTTCTTATATTTAGTTGCGCAGAAAAACAGGCCGTCGCCGCCACAGCGTCCAGACAATGTATCGTCGCCACCGCAAACATCGCCCCTGTGCCCGTCCCCCTTTGCATACATTTAAAGTGTGTTTTTTACATGCCTTTTGTTTTTTGCCACGCCTCGGCGCAGCGCAGCGGCAGCAGCGTTGGCAGCGACGCAGCTGAGACGTGTAAACAAACTCATTTAACTGATTTTTCATGAAAGAAAATGTGGCTCCTGGGCAACGGCTGATGGCCACGGCCGGAGTACGCCAAATTATCATCATGTCGACTGAGTTTTCCTTTTTTTTATTTATTTATTTATTTTTTATTTTTTTTGTTGCGGCCAACTCTTTGCTCCAAAACAAAATGGCGCACATCCTGGGGCAAGATTTACATGTCACTCGGCAAACTTTGAGCCTGAACTGACCTCAGCTCTGGTCCGGAGCAACTTGGTTGCCCTTCTTGGCGGCTGTTGGCTCTAGTCGAGGGTCTGTCTCAAGTTGTGCACACAATCTTTGCATAATTTCTTGCTACCAGAAGGTGCACACCCACACACACACACACGCCATCGACCCTGCCCCCGCCTCCGCTCAATAAGCGCTAAGCGGCGAAACGGCAAATGTCAGCAGAAAAAAAACTAGCAACAACTTTTTTTGTGTCTCATCTAGCAGAAGTAAAACCCGAAAAGGACGACGCCGGCTTCTTAAGCGGAGTTAGCTAACAAATTGCCTCTAGCTCAACGATGACTATCTGAAATTAGTGCTGGCTAGGAAAGGGGCTAGTGGTGCGAGCGGGTAGCCCCTGAATTAGCACACGCATTAGGCTAACATAATCGAGTATGAAAATGGCGGATTTATGCATATAATCAGTAGTTGCCAAACAGCCCCTGCATACCAAGTGGAAAAGCCATGTTCAAGGAGATCCCTAAATCAACATAAACGCCAACGTCCTCGCCGACACGCAGAAGCCCAAAGCCGCAAACGAGTACCCGTTAAATAACTAAAAGAAAATTATATTTCGAGGGACCAACCAAAAAAATATATAAAATATATTTATAATATATAAAAAATCATATCATATAGCGATATAGATGATATAAGACAATTAAACAGCAACAAAATTAACGGAGCATAAACATTGCAACATTCTAGAAAACCCCAGAAGCCTTAAACACTTTAAAAATATTGAAAAGCCCCTTAAAGATCGTATAGAAATATAATTTATAAAAAAATGTCAATTGCTGTAGCTGCTTTCAAGTGGTATTTTATAATCTTTCTAGTTTTACTCTTTCTCTCATCTTCTTAACAAAATATTAAACATATACCGAAAGGTTTCAGGGCAAATAGTATTTAGAAATTTTAGAGGTTGTTGATTACTCCACTCTAAATTTTGCCCTGCAATGTGCAGCAAGAATCCTTTCAACAATTCTTGTAAAACATTTTCAAACGAATTTCTTCAATTTTGAAAATAATTTTTTTCGCTGTAGTTAATCCAATTCTTTGCAAAATGTAGTCACCAATTTATTTGGGTCAAAATAATTTGCTTATGGTTAGCACTGAAAATTGGTATGGTTAAAGCAATTGTCGTTATCGTTGCCTGGGGACCAATTAAACAAGGAACAGATATTTTTAAGTTATTTTTAAGCATGTTAAGCTTCGTGAAGATCTAAAATCAAACCAACTTATCAATCATATTTAATTACAATTTTAATAGAATAAATAAATATGCCTTACGCATAACAAGTAAATACAAATGTTTGTGGGTATCATAGATGGAGGGCCAGGGAGTATGGCTCTTTAGCTGTATTAGCCAGGCTATTTCACATCTTACATTGTTATTCGAAATCTTTTCACTGAACTCCCCGAAATTCTTTAGTCATTTTTTTTGTGTGGAAATTCGAGAAAATCGAAAAGTGTCGCCCCCACTCTATTACAATCAAACTTCATGATATATCAAATTAATGCTGCACTGTGGTATCGGACTTCAAAGTAGTCAAAAGTTTACTTTAAAAGTAGAAGAACAGAAGCTCTAACTTTGCCTAGCTATTTCCAGGCAGGTGTAGTGGTTGCGGGTTGGCGGGTGGAAGGTAGGGGTTGCGACAGCAAAATGGCGTGCGAGTACGTCAAATTCAAAGGATAATTGAGACATGTAAACAATATCCTTAAGTGCAAAGGCAAAAAATTGCGCACATCAAAGGTCGAGCGTGCCATTCACCCAGCTGGAAAGCAATTAACACGCTTTAGAATAAGCAGGCAGCTAGCTGCCGCTGCCAAAGTTGGCATCGGGCAGGCGCAACATTAAAATATTAAATACCCACTCACAAAAGGATTGCTGCAACACGGGCGGTGTCTGCTGCTGGTGGTGGCTCAAAAGTGCCTGGCACACACGCACGACAAAGCAGAATAATAAATTTCAATTCAGACGAGGGCGACATCAGAACTTCTTTCTGCCGCACGTTGAATTCAGTACTGCCACGTTGATAAGAAGGTGCCACAGCACTCAGAGGTGCCACCATGCATGCCAATGCCCCCTTCTACCACCTGGCCACACAGCTAGCTAAAAAAAGCAAAAACAAAAACGAGGTAACGTGTGAGGCGCGGGGCAACAAAAAAGGAATATTTAAAAAAAGAATGCTTTATGCGAGCGCACACAAGAAGCCAGTCGGGGAAAAAGTCTTGCATAAGCTAGAAAAGCTTGATGGTGCTGGGGGCTGCAAAAAGGAAATGCGCAACGCAGCCCAAAGGTGTCAAGCGGAAAATAAAGCATAATAGTTCTCTCTGTTCTGCACTTTGGCTGGAGCAAACGCCTGCAACAGCCACACAGCAACTGCTGCAGTGGCAGCTGGAAACGCCTAGACAGCCATCAGTCCATCAGTCCATCAGTCCGTCAGTCAGTCGCTGCGACCTTCGTCAGTGCGTAGACGGTGGCAACTGCTCGACGCATTTTCCGGCCGAAGACTTTGCGGCCTACACAAAACTCATGCATGTACATAGCAGAAAGTATGCGTGTGTGTCAAACGAAACGTTAAAAATTAAAGCGTCTTGAAGAAAAATAAAGTAAAGCTGGCTTATAAATTATGTTGATGTGAGCGCTGCTTCAAAGGAAATTATAAATTAGGCAAGCACAAGCTTAAGCTTTCTTTACGTATATAAGTGCAGCTTATATGTGAAATCGGAGAGCATCTCAATTAACGATATTGTCATACATGTTCCATTTTTCCGTTGAATGGAATAATATACTTTGTTTAGCTATTAATATCAGTTGACAATTGCGAGATTCAATTTCAATTTAGACGAGTATTTTTGCAGCTTCAATGCTTTTAAATAATTATTGTATTTTATTTATATATACTTCTTAAACTGAGGACTCAACCAAGCTTGGCGTAATATCACCTAAGCCAACTGTGTTGTAATAAAAATGTATGCTATTTTTGATTCAATACAATAAACCCAAGGTATGGAATCATGGGAATGCAGCGCGTGGCATTGCAGCGAAGGGCGATCAATCTTTTAACTAGAAAAAGCTATTGGCCTTGATGTCTATAACGGTCCCAGTGAGATTGCTTGGGCGATATCTTCCGCAGCGCAATTCAATTTATTTGAAAATTAACCCAATAACTACTTAGACAGTGGCAAAAGCCGACTGACTTAGCCAATAGGTCTGGCTACCAGAAAGACTTTGTGTATGATAGCAGCAAACTCTGGAAAATTGTGACTGAACCCCATTAAATCTAATGAATGTCCTCACAGGAATCCTAAATCCTGTGTAAGGCAACTAGACTATTTTAAATAAATACGTTCTGATCCTAGTACATTCAGAACTTAATAATAATTCTTTATTTAGATGTTGAATTTTTTCTTTTCTCTTGTTTTGCAGGCAGTTTGTATTTGGAATAATGTAAAAATGCGCAAAGCGAGGCCACATTCCGAAAGTGGAGCTGCAAATCGAAGCTGTGCATGTGCAACATCTTGTGGCAGCCACACGCTGAGCCATGTCCAATGCACAACGACGACAACTTGATGACGTCAACGCCAGCAGCCAGAACTGCCAACTGATTTGAAGAAATGAGCATGACATGCAACAACAACAACAACAACAAGTAGCAGCAACAAAAACAAAAACAATACAAACAATAACGACAAAAGTAATTTGAATTTGGGCGAGCAACAGGAAACAGAACAATACAAAGAAGAGGCAGAGACAGAGAGAGAGAGAGAGAGAGAGAGCGAGGGAAACGCAATGCAAATTGTGTGCATATTTTGCTTATATCTGTGCGTGTCCATGTATATGTGAGTGTTTGTTGTGGGTGTGAGCGTGAGCGTGTCCGTGTAAATAAATGCTCTATAAAACGGGACAGGAGGCAACAGCATCAGTAAAAGAAATAGCCAGACGAAACGGCAAAAAGTGCAGTTAAGCGTGGAAATTGCATTAAAAACTCAAAAAAAAAACAAGAAAGAAAAGTGGAAAAAGGCAAAAGAATCGTCGCAGCTAACGAGCGCTAAAAAAAAGAGAGTAGAATAACGCTTACAAAAATAGCAACTGCAGAAAGCGAGTAAAAAGTTTTGATTGAAAATTTTCATTGTGCTTTCATTTGGCTGCGCTGCAGTTGCCAACACAAAAACAACAAGCACAACAAAACTTGCAACAACAACAAAACTTGCAACAACAATAGCCGCGCCGCCAATTTGTTTGCCGCCGACGCGCGATGCGGTGACTGTGTAAATTTCTGATTAAAAGCAAGCATAAAGAGAAAAAAAAAAAGAAGCAAAAAACAAATCAATACACAAAGTGAAATTGTAGCATGCCCCAAAAGCAGAACAAACGATTGAGAATTACAAAAAAAAATAATAATATAAAAGAAATATTAATAACAATTGCTGGTACACACTGCCAGCTCCTGCATATTCATTTCGTGCAAATCTTAACGTAAACCCACATTTGAATTCATGACTTGCAACACCGTGCGAAAGCTGTCAATTGAGATACAACAAATTCAATTAAAATAAACAAAATAATTGAAAAAAAAACTTTGGGAAAACTGTTGAAATTGTTAATTGATTCGTCTGTTCATTTTTAATTTTGTGATGAACGTTGGGGCATGCGTGCGCGTTATTTATTTTATATTGCTATTAAACAACAAGAACGAGCAGACGGCGTGTTGCACTATTGTCAGCAACAAAAAACACATGTAAGACAACCAAATTAGCAGCACCCAGGCAACAACAGCAAAAAAAAAATAAATAAAGGAATATTCGGCAATCAAATACGGGGGCGCCACTGTGAGCTGTAACAAGCCAAATATAGTGTAACGGTAAACTGTGTGCCGTGCAATAAAAGTCAAGTGCCGCGTGGCATTCAACATTCAGAGACAGAGCGTGACAGAGGGGCAGCCAGTGCCAGAGAGCGCTTCGCATTGTCTCATTGACAAAGTAACGCATCGCGCGATAAGAGCCAACAAGAAGCACCCAACGAGACGCTCGATAAACGGCAAACAAAATGAGCAACCAGCAGAGGAGCAGCAGCATCAAGGAAGGGAGGAAGAGCAGCGGCGGCGGCATCAAAGAGCTGATAGCGCAACTATTGCTTCTTATCAGCATCACATCAGGCTTGCCGGGTAAGTGCCAGGCGAATGAAATGTGCGCCCTGTCCCTGTTTTCCGTGTTCTCTTCCCATTTGAATACCCTGTTTTCAAAGGGGGAGCAACAGAGTCAATTGGGCTTGTGCCACGTCTTGTCGTGCATATTCGTAGTACTTCCATTACTCAAGAGTTTATATACTATATTATTTATTTTACCATACTCGACTACCTTTATATTCAAACTTTTATTGATTGTTTTCTTTTTCACTCGTTTTCCACACTTTGAGTAAACCCGTTTTGTGCTGTACATTGATTAGTAATCAGTTTCATATTCGGTAAAAACAATTCTATTTATTGAGATTACATAATTGATGAAATCATATAAGGATATATCCAAAATATATTCGACTTGGCCAATATCAATCTCCAATTTAACTAGTCCTGCTTGACTATTATAAATATACTTTGAACTCCGTCTATATTAATAACAGAGTATTCTGTCAGTCAGTCTCTTCTAATTTTAATTTACAAACTTGTTTTTTCCTGGCTGACTTATCTTAGCCCAAAATTAATGCAAATATTTAACGTGTTTTTTTATGGATTTGGCGTTGTCATGCTCCTAGCATGGCCAGAGCTGGTTGCCTCTGCCATCGCCGTTGCCTACGTTTAGGCGCTGCCATCATTGACATCGCCTGTCGTCATAAAGATGATAGTCGGGCACAGGAAGCTGGTGACTTGACATGACTTATAAATGGCTTTCGATTAAGTTGTCACATTAGCATTAATCTCAACATGGCTCCCCATGTCTTCACGTACCTCCCGCCATCACCATATCGTGGCTGGCGTAGGCCATTGAAGTTCAATCAAGTTGTCTGGATTGCCTGCTGTGCGGGAAGCGTGTTAATGAGCCGTGAGCCCTCATAAGTTGCTTTCGATTATGACGTTGACGTTAAGCCCTTCTCACTCTGCTTATGACGACGAGTCGATTCAGTGCAAGGCATTTTCATGCTTGAGGTGCATTAGAAGACTTGAGTTGAACTGGGTCAAGTCGGCTGCTGGCCAAGTGGCATGCGCATCAGCCCCTACTATGCCAGAGATGCCACCGTTTTTAGTTGGCTGACCCCATTGATGGTCCATTAAAGTACATGGCATAATTGGAAATTAATTACCCAGCGAGCATACCTGAAGGTATTTACCCGCTCTCGCACAAATTGATTATTTTTATTAAAGGCCATGCATGTTTAATTCCATGCAAATGCAACAACAAAGTGACAAATGGGCGAATGTTCCATGAATAACCGCGTGTTATAATTCGGCCCTATAAATTAAATTCATCAACTCTGTCGGGCCGACAGATGCTCAGCATGTAGACTCTGCGTTGAACTCTCAGGCTTTGTATGCAAATAAGTAATACAATTATGGGGCATTGAAAATGAATGTAAAGGCCAGCCCAATATAAATTTAATTTTATTTCAATTTTAAGCACTTTACCACTCAACCTAAAGCTATAATCAATTGTTGCCAAGTTTGCAAGCTCGCGTTGCGTATTACGTATACGTAATGCTTATACGTATACGTAATGCGGCATATGTGTGTTAGGCCGAGTGCCACACCTACTTTGAATGCAATTGGCATGTTTTTCCAAGCGATTCGCTCAACATTTTTGTGATTCAACGATTTGAAAACATTTTCGCATTTCCTGTCACCTACCACAACCCCCAACCCTTGGCCCCTTTGTACACAATTGTTGTTGTGCAACAATAGCAAACAGTTAAATAAGCGATACGATTCGCCGATAAATGTGAATTCGTATATAAAAAAAATAAGCCAAAATCAACAGCTGGCATGGTGCTTTGTGTCAGTGGGTCGCACGGTTTTGGGTTCAGTTTCGTTTTATTTAAAAAATATTTGTGCTTCTTTATTTAACAAAAAAGTTGTTTGCATTGTTTCTATTCGTCATTGTGTGTATCTTCATCATTTTGTGCGTTTTTCACATTTATGTTTTGTCGAAGCATTTCCGATGCATTGTTTTTATTGATATAATATGTAGTGAACATTTCTTGCATTTCGACAATATTTTCATGAAAATAATTGAAAATGATTCCAGAAGAAAAAACGTTAGTGTAAAGAACGGAATTTGTCAATTGAAATTCATAGTTTACTTTTAGTAATTTTTTAAGAATGTGAAATTAAAAGGAATTTTTGATATTTTGTAAATTTCTCAGGTTGTTTTTATTATTCGAACGTTTGGTATTTACAACTATCATATGATATTGTCTGTTTTATTGACAATTGCTTCTCTTAGGGCTAGAGATAAAAAAAATCAATTTAATATCGTTTATTGAAACTGCGATTAAAAAACAACAAAATAAAAATGTTTTACTGACATGCTACTCTCAAAGCTAGAGAAAAAAAATTATATGTTACAACTAAAGGAAGAACAGGAATTTAGTAATAATATAAAAAATATATAAAAAATACTGTTGTTATTTGTAAAAGAATTTTTGGAATTTTATTATTGATTGTATAAATGCAGTTGAAAAGAAATTAAAAATCAAACCCGAAACCAGTTCCACTTGGCAACGACATGTGTCCATAAGAAGAAATCTTTACAAATCATGAAGCAGATAAATAAAACATTTGATTTTTATTGTAAACGCGAATACATCAGGAAGGGCAATGAGAAAGTTTGTGCGCTGTCGTTTTATTGCTGTGCTAAAAATTGGGCTCAATAAAAATTTACGTTTCATAAAATTTATTATGTATGCAACACAATGGCAATAACAACAATCGATGCGGGGGCCAAAAGTTAAGACCGTCGCGCTGGCAAAGCGGCAAAACTTACGCAGCATACAAAATGACGACCGAGTCCCAGGGAAAATCAAAGCTGAAAAAACATAGGAAATGAACAACTTTATATGCAGGATAATGGTCAAGCCATTATTAAGGCTCGTATACTGAGTATGTGTTCTGCTGTGTGTGTGTGTGCGTGTGTGTGTGCGAGTGGCTGATGTGTGTGTATTAGTAAGTTCTAAATAGTGGGCGCATAGGCCCAACCGAATTTATGATGTGTGTGTGCTTGCGACCCACAACACTTAAATCGTGTTATAAGGTGAAGTGTGAATCAGCTTTTGGGCGTGCCCAAGGCGCACTTCCCCACTCCCGCAAAAATAACCACAAAGACTGAAAGGGTGGAACAATGCTGTATAAATGCATCAAAAGAAGCTTAAACATTGATAGTATAATTAGTGTTTATTAGTTTCTAGTTTATATTGTCAATCATTTTTAACTGGTGCATAGATTAAATTTTAATAATAGCATGCTTAAAATAAAGAAAAAATATATGTACAATTTTACTTATATCTTAGCTGTGCAATCATTTAGCTATCGATAGGTTTATGCACAAACTAGATAATAGTGCATCCCATTTCAGATGTTGGCATTGGGTTATTAAACTCTCTTTGTGTCGTATGCATTTAATTGGTGCTGTTTGGCTTTTGGGAAAATCCGGTTCGTTGTCGAATTTTTGTTTAGCTCACATGACATAGATTAAGTCTTTTGTCGGATTTTCAAGTAATCGAAGTTAAAAGTTTGCTATCACAGTTTTTGGGGACCGCAGCTGATAAAAGCTTTGGCCTAATGGCTGTTAGCAGACGAACGGACTGAAAGACAGCCGGACAGTGGGACGAGCACGCAAATGGACGAATGGTTGGGCAAACTTGAGTATTAAAAGTCAAATTTATGTAAAACATTGTGTAAACTGTGTGGGCGATATGCAAATACCAGCAAAGCGTCGAGGGGACTAAATAGTAAAGTCAGCATGACTTTTCAATTTCAAATGTGTTTAATGGGCTTTTATGGTGTCAAAGGGTCGCTCGGTCCGCCAGGCTGGCATTTATCAAGTGTGAGCCATTGGAATAGCTGACTGCATTTCCCAGCGAAAAACCCGCATCTGTGCAGCCAGCATGTGTGTGTGCGAGTGTGCGTCTGTGCGAGTGTGTGCTGTTAATGAAAATTGAACTTTTTGGCAAAGCTGCGAAAGTGCCGCACTTTTGGAATAGTTGCAGGGCCACTTTAATATTTGACCTGAAACCGGCGGCAATGTGGACGCATAAAAGTTTGCACTGATTGGGCACCATTCAGCAGGCGGCAGCAGTTGCCAAGGACAACTTTTAATTACACTAAAATAATTACAAACCAATAACTTGATCAACGCATAGATCGCCCAATCAATATTGCAACACACACACGCACACACACACGAACAAGCAGGGGCAGGCAGCCAGTTGCTGCAACAATTAAGCACAGCTCCAGAAAAAACATTTCAGAAAAAAATTAAACCAAATGGTTTGCCGTAAGTGTAAAATATGAAAAATTGTCGCTGTAGAAAATGTTGCCATATGAAACGGGGGCACAGGCTGTGGCAGCTACAACAGCTTCTCGTTTGGGTGGGGGTTGCACGTAATGAAAATGTTGCTCATATGTAAATACCAGATACGAGTGTGTGGGTGTACGTGCTTGGCTGAATGTGTGCGTGTGCGTGTGTGTGCTGTTTGTGTTGTTTGTGTGTTTGCATGTGGATCAACAGGGACACATTTTGTGTATGTGCCGCACACACAGCGGCTGATTGCGTTGGGCTTTACAAGCTGCGTTGAGCGGCATGCGCCTAATTAAATTAGAAATTAGAAAACGGAAATATGAGCACAAAATCTTGGTGGCAGAGAGATGGGGAGAGGGAGAGTGAGCGCGGAGAGGGCAAGGAAGTGAAGCAGCAGGCGCAGATGTATATGATTTTTGGTTTGATAAAGTCAAGAGCTGGTGCACCAGGTCGAGTGTGTTTTATTTCCCATCGATTTAGTTCCCACGCTGTCAACACAGACAAAAGCATACTTTTTATTTTACCCTATACCCATTGAATATTCATAAAATGGGCATCAAGAATATATATTATAGGTCAGCATCGATAGCCGAGTCCAACTTGCCGTGTTCGGCCGTCTGTTCGTAAGATAGCGTCAATCTCAGATCGTATATGAGCTACAGAATTTATTTTGAACGTATTTTCTTCCAGTGCCGAGTTTTAAAATCATAGATAACTTACCCTTGCCAGAATGTCTGTATGCACGTGAACACATGCATTCATATGCTTATGTCCTGCTTCTTGTTTTGGCAGAAAGCTCAGGGTATCTCCTATTCGTTCACTCTCGGCTAAAGCACACTTTGGTTGCTAATGAAATTATGTTAAATTCCAGAAAGAGATGCATCTATAGGGTACACAGAGGCTTCCCTTCGTTTCCTTCCAAACAGCAAGCTCAAACAAAGTCGAGCAAATATGTGCACACATGCCCACAAACAGCTTGAGCGGGAGTGTGTGTGTGTGTGTGTGGATGTTGCAAGTACTTTTCTAATGCAAAACAAGCCAAACAAAGCAGCAACTTAAACAGGTTGCAACATCCAGTGTACAGCAGGAGTTGCTGCTGCAGCAGCTCGTGAGAGCATTTGCTTTAAGCAGAATTCGCACAGATTAAGGACTTTTGCCAGTCAAGGCGGGTCGTGGCGAGTCGAGCTGAATGGCCTTGTTGATGGTTAGTGTCTTCTTTTCAAAGCTGTTTCTTCTTCTTGTATACCCTGCATCCATTGAAAATTTGCAAAAAAAAGGGTATAATTGGCTTGTGTAAATGAACGTGGCAGACTCAGCATCAACAGTCGAGTCGATCCGTCGGTCTGATCCTCCGTCCCTCCGTATGAAGCCTTTGAAACTTGTGCTCCACTTCGAAATCAATTTAAAATTAATATTAATTTACTGTTTATTCTCCTAAGCTCAGTTCTTATAGAAAATACAATTTAAAAAACATTTGTATAGTTAGAGTGTTGGGCTTTGGTATATATATAGATAGTTGGGTGCCATATTTATTTCGTGAAACTTGCATAAAGTTCATATAATAAACACTAAAGTTATTCTATTATAACAATATATGTATAAGGAAAGAAGGAGCGCAACCCCTGCAGGAAGCGTGTGTGTTTGTATTGGTATTTTTTGTGTACATGCGCATTTATAGAAGGAAGTTCGAATGCTTGTATTAGCAGCCGGGCGACAGCTACAGGGTACCCCTAGTGGAGCACTCCCGACTATACCAGTTTTGGTTGTTTTCTCTTACTTTCTCTCTTTCCCTTTGATTTTCGTTTGCCCCAAGCGCCAGTTGCTGCGGGCCGTGGCCTTGTTGTGGTTTACTGAAAGTCTTTGCTTGCAAACACATTTATTATGCATGCACTTTAAATTGTAAATTTCACTGCTCGTCACAGCACACCCCCCCCTGCGCCACAACAACCCCACCCCGTCTCCATCTGCCTGTCAACTATAACTTTAGTGGCAGCCAATGCGGATTTGCTGCCAGCTGTGGGCCATGGCTAAGACCTGCTGATGCGCCTGATGAGCTTTGCCATATTGTTTGAATTTTTATGGACTCACTGCTAGGTGCCCCAGTTGCCCCAGCTGCCCCACTTGCCCCACTTGCCCCACAGCCACCTGCCTCCCACACGCTGTGCTGGTTCTGTAGGCGTTGAGCGGCTTTTCGGCATTTTCGTGTTATTATCCTTAGTGCTGAGGGCCATTGTAATGCACAAATGGCTTTAGTATCCGTTTTCCCTGCCCTTTCGACTTCTGGCATTGCCAAATAATAAATTTAATTGCCTGGCAATTGTTCAGGTCGTGTCAGCATTCTCTAGTCGAAAGACGGGTTGAAATACTAGCTACAATAAATCTTGGCAGTCAGAAAGTGCAAGTAATTTGCAGCATCCAGTATTTATCCTGAATGTATATATATATATATATATATATATATATATATATATACTATGCAAATGTATATATATATATTAATGCAATTAGATTCTCGGTAATTCATTCGTTGGCAAAAAGTTGGTTTCAGGCATTTCCTTGCTTGACCAAATTAAGTAGTTACACCGACTGAAGGGCTGTTTCGTCAATTTGCGGCCACTTAAGCTAACCAAAACTTCAAGACGCTTAACTAGAGTATTAAAAGTGGCACGTAAATTGAATACCTTCGTTTAAAATTGCCATGACAACTGAGATGGCAGTAGATGTGGCACACAACAAAGGCTAGTCAGGAATTTGCGGCGCCTGCAAAACTTTTTCCTCTTGTGGCATAGATCGAAAACTCAAAATTAGTTATATGACTCAACTATCGTGTTGTGTGCTGCCTTAAACATATATTCCCCTCGCTCTGTTTGCCTCGCGTCCTTCAACGCTGATCAAGATAATAGCTATTCAGGCAAATAGGCAGACCTCTTGCCAGGGCCGTGTTGCTATTGTTGCCAAGTACCAACAAAGTCAAGCAAACAAAAACCCATAGACATTTGTTTGCCATGTGCATCAATATATATACTCGCACACTCGCACACTCTCACACATACACACACACTCGATTTTTTCCCTCCGCATCTCTCACCAAATCCGTTTGGGTCAAAAACTTTTGAAATTCCTAATCCCCATGCATGTGAGGCAGCATCAGAGCAGCTTTAAGCGCCCAGTTACGATAGAACCGCTCGCCGCCGCGCCCAACTCAATGGTGTGGCAAGGGGCTGAGGGTAGCTTCAGGTAGGGGGTGGGAGAGGTGATATTCTGCACAGGATTATGAATTTGGCACGGGTTACGAGTCGAGCACTCGAGCTCGGTTGCCTTGTGCCCTACCGAGCATGATTTTACCTAATATTTTTTATACCCTTGCGCAGGGTATTAAAATTTTGCCGCGAATTGTTTTACCCATGTTAAAGGATATTTTAGTACTTTAAACATGTTTATTCCTGAACAGGATGGCAAGCTGAATCATAGTCTGTCAACCTCCGCACGGATTTAGCATCCAAATGGAATGATCGATATAATTCTGATTTTATATAATAACTATGGTATTTATAACGTTGATCAACTTTTATAGGAGTGATATTATTTTTTTAGCTCTGAAATCGCAAACCGTTTTGATCAGTACTGCATAGATACAAAAAACAAAAAACACATTCAATTTTTCGGTTAGTCAAGCTGGTTTTCTACATCCTGGAACTCACAAGTTGGTTCAAACCCTGCAAGCCGTATAAATGTTCTTATATATAATGCGGACTAAGTCTTATCTGTACAAAAATTTGGCATCTGTCTAATATGGTTAGATACGTCATAGCCTGGGGCACGAGTTGTTTATGCTTTGCGGCTGGTTTTTCCTACAAATTTTTTTCTTTTCTACCAAACCATTATTGATTAACGCGGTTTTTCGGTTAGATTGTTTTTTCTTGACAACTGTTTAATTGACAATTAAATAATTCAGAACCAAATCGACTCAAACCCAGTCTTCGTTTTAATGACAGCTAATGAAACTTAAATTTAGGATTTAAATAGCAGGATCCAATCTGACTATTGGTAATATTTAGAATTATGTTTACCACAAGCTTGTTGGATTGTCATTTTGTAGTACATTTATATCAAGTCAAAATTTTACAAAGTAAATTAAGACCCTTGCAAAAAAAAACCACGACAGGAAATGGACTTTAATAAAATGTAAAAGTTATATAATTCAGAAAAATATCATAAGAAAATTGGATAATATCGGCTCTTTACACATCTGCCATGTTCAATAAAATATGTACAAGGGTATTCAATCTTCAGTTGCCGGCAAATCGCTTGTCATTTCGTGTTATTTTGCTTCTCTGCTTTCGGTTTAATCTTGAACTTGGTCCTAAAGAGCCGCACTCAATCGGCCAAATGTTGGATGAGTTCGAAAAGCGACTGATGAGCAAAATTCTATTAAAAGCGAATTGGTTGTGCTCTCACCCACACAAACACACACACACACACACACATGCCCTGACGAACTAGCCATGAAATACGTTTGTCGTTAATTCCTTAAAGAGAATATCGTGAAGCAATTGTGAAAGCAGCCGAGCGCATCACTCCTTAAGTATTCATAATTCTGTAAGTCAAAATGGCGATGCTCGCCCTCTTCTATTTGCAAGCTGCATCTTTAGCTAAGGGCTAAGTGAAATTCCATGTTATTGCCTGTTTTGCGAAGTTGTTTGATGTTGTTGCCGGCCAACTGGCTTAAACTTTTCAGTTTTTTATGAGGCGCGCAAACATGTTTAAACTTTCTATTTAGTAGCTGCTGCTGCTGCTGCTGCTGCTGCCAGTCACGGCCACCTTCAGAAATGGCAAACTTTTCGCCACAGTTTCGTAATTGAAAAAGATTTACTCGTCCCGGGCCCTAAATGAGACGAGCTCATTTGCATAAAAGCGGCAGCAGTCGGTAAAGTCTTAGGCGAATCTGCAGCCGTAACAAAGGAAATCAATTTTATGAATTTCAAACAAGCCTGCTCCCAAAATCCTTTCAGCAGAGTTGACAGCTTAACAGCCAGATCAGCTAGCCACATGAAAGTGCGGGGGCCCAAAACTAGATAATTGAAATGGCCAATGGCCATGTAATATACTATATACTGTATTGTGGCTGGATGGGGCATCGGACAGTAAAAATTAACGGCGGCATTTCGCTTTGACCAAAGTTTGCCTTGTGGTTTGGCAGCCGCAGATAAAGCCAAGGCAATAAACTGGCTACAAGCGCGTATCTCTGCGGCTAAAACAGGTCAAAATCGATATGGTGGGGTGGACGGGGCAGGCGGTCAGGCGCCGGGTCACGTCAAAGTAAAAGCATATAAATCACAAAATCTTGCAGCAGCGGACAGCTCCTGGCTAAGTCAGCGTCCACTTGAGGTGAGTCCTTGACCACCAACGAGCACAAAGCCGCAGACGGCATCGATATATTGTGTGTCTGTGTGTGTTCGTGTGTGTGTGTTGTCGAATCGAAGGCAGCGTCATGTTATCAAATGATTTATTTACGAGCCCACTAGGCAAACAAACAAGCCGCAATGGCGAGAGAGTTGCGACCGGGGCCACGACAATTTGCAGCAGCGAGAAACGCTTGTCAAATAGCAACAGAGAGAGATAGATAAAAGAAAGAAAGAGAGATAAATAGTGGCAGATAGAAGAGCGGAAGACAGGGGAGAGTTACCTGCAGCATGTACAAGTTCAAAACTGTTGAACCCACCAACCTTTCGAGTCGTAGGTCTACACGAGACACATTTGCTGTAGCGGCCATCGACAGTGACAAGTAACAAGAATTATAGCCAAAAGGTGTACTCCTTGCCAGTGGGCGTGGCAGGACCAAATAACCACAACTTGACTTCGGGCATTTAACATTGAGAGCAGCTTTAAAGTGGCTTCCAGCCACAATCAATGTGATTAGTGAAGCTGTCAATAAAATACAACAAGTCGAAGTCCAATTGAAATTGATATCCTTGTGAGAAAGCAGCTGCTGTCAGTTTGAAATATATATTTATGAAATGAAATTTAATCATTTTAAAAGCCTATTCAAAGTTGACACAGCAGAAGCACAATTGTTGCTCGAATGTAAGTGGGTCAAGTTTCTAGCCCACACACACACCCACACACACACGCAGACTGTGTGTGTCCACAACCGACTTCTGTCATAGCTTGGCCTGCGTAAGCAGACTTACGAGTCTGCATTTTAGCCGCACAGAGCTGCTTTGAGCTTATCAACTCCAACACTTGCTCTCCAACAGAGCCATAAAGCAACGCATTTAAGTATGCTATGCTTTTTATTAAGCATGGACAACGGAGAAAGAAAGGCAAGTTGGAGTGTTAGAGAGCTCTAATGCCTGGTTAGGTGCTGCTCAGCTTCGCATTGAAAATGCACTTTGGCCAGCGGCCTTTTCTTCCTGGAAGACTGTGTATTAAAGATAATAAACAAATGTCATTATATACGAAATACCGAGGATATACATATATATATATATATATGCATTTATCGTAAGGGAAAATGACATGATAAGAATTGTTATTTGGCCATCTGTCCTTTTATCTTTGAAATAATCTGTGAGATATACTCAAAATGGATTTTCGATATCGATATTTATCGACTTTGTGCGATTGGATGAATTATCGAATATGTGATGTTAGATTCCGAGTCATTTCATCGAGATAAACAACCCATTTTGAATGGGTTTTTTTTTGAACAGTTTTTATAGAATAGAAAGAAACTTCCGCTCGCTTGTAAATACAAATTGAACTCTTTTTAGAAGTTTCCTTAGTTGCGCCAGCTACCTGACGCACAACATTAATTCATTTAGCTGCCGAGCTGTTGTGGCCTCAAGAGCCTCAAATTGAAAAAGTAATTCAAAGCTCGACAACGTTTTAAGCCACAAGCAACCGCGGGGCCACAACCTCAGCCATATGCCACCCACAAGATGAGTTAGGGGCTGGCAGGGGAGGTAGCTACCGCAATTTTGAGCAGGAACCACAGAAATTTATGTTTTTAGTGCGCTGACAGAGGTGGGAGGTGTCGGTGCTGCGAGTTGAGTGCGCGCACATACAATAATTTTCAATTTAAAGGTAATTTTAACCCAACACACACTCATACACACATACACGCATACACACGCTCAGACTTTGCACAGATACTCGCATGTGTAAAGGACAAAACAGCCAGCAGGCCGAGAGCCGAGAGCCAAGAGCATTTTGGCCATAATTTAACTTACAACAACTTTCAATAAGGCGACGCAGGCAGCGAACGTAGGCAGAGGCAGGCGGCAGAAATTACAAAAACACACACACACATACAAAAATTTCTTGCTGGCAGCTAAAGTGGATTTAGCCATAAAATGGCTATGTGCCACAACGCGACGCAAACACGGGGCAAAACATAACAACAAAGTTAAATGCAGTTGATGCTTTAGTTGTTACCTTTTAGTATAAGGGTGCCTGTATGTGTGTGTGTGTGTGTGTGTGTGTGTGCTTTGAAGTAGCCAACAGCTCGATATTCACTGCCCAACCCATCCGGGGGTTAGCCTGTTTGGCTTGTGGCTTGGCGTTGGCCGCTTGCTGTGGAGATTTCCAGTAACCGCAACTCATATTTCACATTGCTTTTGGTCATAAAAGGCGTCGGCCAGGAGACTAAATGGCAAAAATAGCATAAGAATGTTGTGCAGGGGCATGCCAGAAAGGCACGAAGAGTGAGAGGGTGGGGAGATCGGTTAAACGGCCAGAGTTGACTTCACTTGACTTTTACAGCATTTGCCGTTATGTATACGCCATGCTAGCCACGCGACTCGCTGCTTTGAAAAGTGTTTGCAAAGTAATTTCCGTTTCCTGCTTAGCAGCTACGAGTGGCAGCCGAAGCGTTGCAGCCACAGGCAAATGCAACTTGTCGTTGGTTCTGCTAAGTTTCACTGAAAAGGTGCCGCTTCTTAGCACTTGCAGCGCTCATTAAGTTGCCACACGCGACGCCTGCGACTGAAATGTTAAACAAAACCAAAACAGTTTCACCGCTTCGCAGTCGTTTTCTGATCCAGCAATGTGACTTGCAACGTGACACAGCTGTCCAGCTGACTACGTGCAGGCCCTCAGCTGCTGCCGCCGCCGCCGCCGCGGCGCATCTCAATCAATGGACGAACAACGAGCTGCGCACAAGATAAACACCATGCAGAAGCATTTAAATTGCAGCTGAAATGCGAAAAATGTTACACATACCCATCTGGCACAGCCCCCCACACACATAATACACACACACACACACACATACATCCCACACGCCACACCCCATCTACTTGCAACAGCAAGGCGTTGCCACAAGATCGACGAAGTCGAGAGCAAATACAGCTCCTCGATAGCAGAGGTCTGAAGCCGAAACTCCAAGGGAAATGGAGCGATTCACATAACGAATTATTTTTTATGGACTACCCGTTGAGAAGCACACATCAAATTGGCAAAGTGCAGGCGGGCATAAAGCAGCTAAGAGGAGGGGGGTGCTGTGAGGGTTGCCACTGCAAGGGGTTGCCATGAACTACGATTCGAATAGGCACTACGCAAATATGTAGTTTCTGCTTTTCAGCAAAGTCGATAAATCGTTTCGTGTTGCATCGATTCAGGCAATCAACGGAGCCAAAGAAGGTTAGGCAAAGGACTGGGAGGGCGGCAGGACTGGACGGTCTGTAACAGCTGGCGCTGCATCTATTAAAGAAGTTTTTATACCCTCGATGAGGGTCCTTTAATTTAGCCACATGTGTGCGTACTGTGTAGGCTAGCAATGAACAAATATGTCAAAATTATAGTATTTGTTAAAAAATAAAAATAAAAATAATAATTAAATATAAATATTTACAAAACTAAAAATAATATGTCTGAGATAGTATAAGTCGTACAGCACCGATTATTTTTTCGATTAATCTGGCTAGTGTTGTGAAACGCGCACTGGTGGAGCGGGATGACAGCAAATGTTGAGAAACAGCACACGGACAAGTAAATAGAAGAAAGCGATATGACTTCTGCTAATATAAAGCAGCGCATCTCATACTATGATTTTCAAGATATAAAAATTGTCTTAAGAAGACTTTTATACATCTTGATGAAATCAACAATTCAATTGACCTTTGACAGCTGCTGTTTTATGTTTATTCCATTGTTATATGTGACCGATTTGTGTACTAAGATCAGAATATTAGGTAACACTTTATTCGTATATTAGTATATCTGCAGCGTATAAGATATTCGAATGCGATGTGCTCTCTTGATTTTGTGTAGCTTCGCCATGCTTAGGTGCAACTATTCCGTCTGCTGTCTGCAGCTATTGAGCTAATCAAAACTTAATCAGCAACATCAAAAGTTCGTTTGCCGAAAATTGGCGCCAAACATTCGTTGCGTCACCTGCTACAGAGGCAACCCGGCAACCCAATAGGACCCTCGTCAGTGCCGCCAAATGTTGTTGGGCGTGATGCTTCTTATTTCAAACGAGAAACAAAAAGAAATCATAGTTGTTGTCAGGCGCAGTAAAAATAGGTATACAAGGCATAGAGTTAATTTGATTATACGGTGCCGGAAGAAAAGTAATCATAATAATCCGAAAATAATAATGAAAACGGAAAACAATGAAAAACAAACAACATGAAGGCAAACAAAAAGCCATTAACTCATAACTATTAACAACTACAGCGGCAGTTGTAACAGGCGCACCAACAACAACAGCTACAGCAACAACCACAGCGACAACAACAAGCGGCTACAGCTCGTAAACATCAACGAAACTTATAATGGACACATGTACAAGGCACACACACACACACACACACACACACTCATACAGGCACACTTGCTGCTACAAAACCGCATTTACACACAGACGCACAGAGAGAGAGAGAGAGAGAGAGCGCGACACACACGCACAACCACAGGCTCATTATCCTTTTTAATAAAGCTTATCAATGACAGAACATGCGAGCTGCCAGCAGCAGCTGAGCCAGTCGAGGCTGCCGGGCATTCAGTTATCCAGCTAGCCAGCCGGAGCTCGCTGCCCCTGAACACTGTAGTGACAAGAACAACGAACACAACTACAACGACGATGACAACAACGGCGAAAACAACAACAACAACAGCAACGACAACATCAACGATGAGAACGACAAACAGTAAATTCAAAGGTAATTTATTATAGCGACACCTGTAATTACCATGAGCCATAAAATAATACCCGCAAACACACACACAGGCATACATATACATACATTTACCTGGCGTATACATATTCTCTTATTTACTACACCTCTTACATATGTATGTACATCATATATATTCTGTATTGCCCACTGTTTGTGCTGTTCTGTGTAAGTTATTTGCTCGCTCGGATTTCCTGCGGTCTCTGGCTGGCATCTATCGGTACATATTTTTAGTGGAGATGGTTAGATGGACCTGTGACATCGCCAGAGTTTTGGACAGCTATGTTGCACCTTCTTTTTGCTCAACTAAATCAGTCATACATCAAACATTGACAGCACAGTACATATACATACATACTAAATAATTTATACGGCTTTTGTCAAGAGTTTGCCTCAACTGTGGCTTTTTCAATATACATATATATATATATATTTAACAGGACGATGATAAATCAAGTACGTTGAACATCCATTATTGAATTAAAAATGTGTTCGTGCGAGCTATTAAATTGAATGACACTAATTTTGGGTCAGATTAACTGAAATACTTAATATAAAAACACGAAATGTTCTTTAAGTCCGATAAATTTGTAAATGGCGTATACTATTTCGAATATTATTTATTATTAACTTTTTGAAGTAACTAAAACCGTATTTTCAAAGACTATGTTGTATATTATCAATATCCAATTTTTTATACCCAAGATGACAGTTCAAATTCTAAATGTCTGCTTATGATATTTGCAAAATAACATGAAAAACAAGAATCAATTTTAAATGAAAACTCTTGCTCTGTTATAAAATGTTTTGCCGAAACTTAAATGAAAAGTCTGAAATATATATGTATATTAAATTATGCTCAATTATGTTCTCCTCAAAAGCGACAGAACAATTCAGGTATGAAAATATAAATACAGCTGTGAGCAAATGCAGTTTAAACTAAAATATCAACAAACAACTGTTTGCCTTTCTTATTTTTTTATTTTTAAATATTTTGATTCAGTTCATGAAGCTATGAAATAAATTAATTTTTAGTTTTGGAAGTCTAATAGCTTGCAGCTATATTCTAATGATAAACATTGTTAAATGTAGCATTTGTTGTTTGCCCAATAGAAAATCGACGACGATCCCAAAGTTGCATGTGCTTATATATTTAACAGGTTATCTGTTGGCCTTGTCTAACTAGAAAAGCAACAAAAAGAAAAACCTCTTCAAATGAGATTGCCAACATTAATTGTTTTGACCAACAATGTATGTTAGCCGTTTTTAGCTGTTTTCCATCTGAGTTGCCTGACGGCAAATCAACAAACAAACAAACAGGAGCTATTCCTTTTTTCTTTTTTTTCCGCCCTGCCAGCACTTTTAATCTTGTTGGGTCACACACATCCATGCATATATACAATGCTAGCACAAGTGCCGTTTACATATTTTATATTTATGCTCATGTAGTTGTCCGTCCGTCTCACTAACTGACTGTAGTATTATGCGCCCTCCCTACACCCCCCCCCCTCCCCTCCTACCCAGCCTGTTCGTGTCTCTGTATTATTTTGTGGTCGCTCGACGCGGCTTGAAACTACTGCAAACAACAACAACAACAACAACTATAACTGCTGTTGTTGCAACTAAACACACGTACAAGACGTACACACACACACACACACACGCGCGCGCGCACACGCACAACACTTTCTTCACACAATACGCTTATCCTTGCATCGTGGCGCCGCTTTGCTTTGCCATATCCTTGCATCCCAATCCCCTGGGTTGATTGATGTGCTTTTGCTTGTGCTTGGCGCGGTTTCTAGTTTTATTGCTAGTTGCTTTTTGTTTCGCTTTGCCTTTGTCGTTGGCGGGGCTTTGTTTATGGTTTAGTTGATGAGCCCTTGCAGTCGTCCTGCGTACGCTCCCGTACGTGTTGTTCATTCAGCTAACGAATTTGTTTGCCGTCGTCCTTGCCTGTCTCAGTGTAATCGCATACGTCAAAATTATGCTCTTTCAGTGTGAAATGACAGGGCACAAGATGTGTTCGTGTCACGCTGACACGCCATGTCCTGCAACGCGTTGTAGTCGAGCTGTAGGACAGCTCAGCTGACAAAACCTGTGCGATCTCTTAAATTTTAAATTGATATTCAAATTAAAGACAACTGGCACAGATTTAACTGCTAGGGCTGTGGCACACTTCCACATTTCCATTTCACTGACATGTCGGGCTGTCTGGGACACAGATCCTTGTGAAATGCACATACATGCATGCATATATATTTAATTACACTAAAACGTGTCGCTGCCCGCTGCGCCTCAGACGGATTTAGAATCTCGAATGGGGGTCACTTGGACTAACGAACAGCGTACACCACAGAGCCATCCGTCAGACACACATACACTCGGCAAAAACTACTGACACACTAATCCGATTAGTTTGGCTAACATTTTCTGCTGGAAAAGTGCAACAGACTACGCAAAGGAGCCGAGCACCGAGCCTTACCTCCCTCTACTGCCAGCTTCTGCTCCAAGTACGCAATCCTTTTGTTCAAATGTAACAAGCAGAAAAAAATGAGGTCCGCAACAACGTTGCCCCCTTGCAGAAACGACAAAAATGCAATAATTAAAAAAATAAAGAAACCTGCAACCTACAGCGAGGGACTGTCAGACGAAACAGTCGACTCGACTTATGAGATAACAAGTCACGAGTGCTCGACTGGGAGATACTCTGCCTACTATTGAATACATTCCTTTATACGCCATTCTACAAAGTGTAATAATAAATTATACATGTGCCAAAAATCTCAAGACCTACACAATGAGGTTGTTGGCGAAGAAATACCCTGTATTCTGGTCTAAGGCGCGTTAAATTGTCAATTCGTGGAGAGACTTAAAAATCATATTTATCATATGTGATTGTTGATAATTATTTAAGAATTGAAGAGAAAGAAAAAAGCTTTACAAAAAAATTTTTATCTGATCCGCGTATGCGAGAACCTACACAACGAGTTCGGTGTCTAAATTTCTCATTATTTCCAAACTCTGCAAAAACCGAGCTCAGTCGGTTCGATCCAAAGGTTTTGGGAATAAATGTAGGGTAGCTTTTATAGCCTTGGGAATCGTCGCAACCTTGGAATCAAAAAGATCCTGTACAGCAATATATATATATATATATATATATATAGCGGGCTGTTATATATATATATATATATTTAATGGCGCATTTCTCATGGCTGCCTTAACAGCCCGCTTTCTTGTTACCATTTTAAATATTTACAGGGTATACCAAATATAAAATTGTTTATGGCCTTTGTGTCGGTTGTTCTTCTCAGCCCTCTTCCACTAATTTAAGCCACTTGCTTTTTTTCAACCAATTTACACAGCTCTTGACTGCCAAAAACCAAACTGACAACTGCTAAAGGGCGCGCGTCGAGTGGAGTACTTCAGTTGCAACTGCAAACTGCAATTGAATGCCAAGCGCGCGGCACAAACTCCTTTAAATGCATGCAATTGGAAACAGAGTCCTTGCGCTCGCCGGGTTCGCGCATGGCGCATGCCTCGAATGTCATTTTTATTAGCGCATTTAAAATGTGATTCTTGCTCCGGGCAGTGGGGTCTCCTTCACTGACTGAGCTTCGGCATTTTTATCACATCATATTTTATTTTAACGGCAATAAAGCGTAATTTAATGAGCCCATAAAACGAAAACACATTAAGGGCAAGGGCGCACCTGACTGACTGACTGACTGACTGACTGACTAGCTGCTTGCCTACATGGCCAGCCCATCTCAGCCCAGATGCCCAGCCATCTGTCAGCGTAGCTCATTCTGTTGCCAAATTAAATCGTGCTGAGATTTGCTGCTTCTTCTTCTTCTACGGTTGCTGCTGCTTTTGTGGCAGGCTTAGCGCTTGTGGCATCTAAGCATTAAGCGCGTCAACTTTTGCTGCGTCTAGAATGCTTGCTCTGTCGTGCATATTACACATACGCCCCATATTGCGCGCGCCATGTTGGTGCCAGCTACTTTGCTTGACTAGCCGCCTGTCTATGGGTCCGTCTCTCTCTCTCTCTCTCTTACACTCTGAGTCTGGTTTAATGCCTGCCTCTGACTATTTATTCGCTGTCTTTTCTACATAACATGACATTGACTTTTATTTAAATGATTTCCACTGCGATTGCCTCTACTTGCTTGGGCTGGCTGGTCTGGCTGGTCTGTCTGGCGTATCCTTGAATTGCAATAGACTGCCATATGCCGTTGTTCTATTTCTTTCTTCTGCTTTTGCTCTTGTTGTCTGCCACGAATTACTGCGGCCCTTGCCACTGGCTTCAGCTGCAGCTCCAGCCATTGCTTTTTCAGCTGGTCTCGCCTTGCGGCAGTCATTGTATTTCTTGTTCTCTATTGTTGCTGTGTTCAATGCAACTTGTAATAAATATTGCAGTCGCTCCTCGTTTCGCGTTGAATGCTATAAATATTTGTTAGCCATTTTTCACTGCTATTGCCGATTTGTGATATTTGCTGGAAAATATTATCATAGAGCACAAGAGAATTTGCATTTGTCATGGCGTATATAAACATATATTTATATCCATGCTGCCAGCAGGATATGTCTTGGAATTCCTTTAGTGAAACTATCTCAGTGTGGACTCTCTGTCGCCGGCGCAAATTGATGGCCCGAATAATATCATGTCCTGCTTGGCGGCTCTTAAGTATGCAATACATTTGTAATGAATGTATATTAATTACTGCCGATAAGAGCCGATGATACACACACACACACACACACAGAGAGATACACACACACATGGCCAAGCATGACAGATATTTCAATATTGAGCAATAAATTTGACCAAGTGCAAAATCGATGGCAATTGCAACATGCAACGCAGCATATGCTATTAGGCGTATGTAATGAGCGCACAAGTGCCCAAATGTACACATATATATTGTGTGTAAACATCTATATACATATATACATATATATTATATATTAGTGTTTACACTGACTGGCAGATTAGTACGCCCCTAAATCCCAAATAAGTTTTTAATTAACCTAAATTTGGAAAACTAATAAAATGTCGAAATGGACAAGAACTGCAACGCAACGTAGCCTAAATAATTCAAAAACAATTCCATATACAAAGAGTATGATTGCTCCAGTCGAGAGTGCCCGACTAGCAGATAGCCTAGAAATTGCAGTATTATAAGCACAAATTCTGTATGCAGCTGATGACCTGAATTTTCTCAGACGCCTTGGCTTATTCAGTCCTAAAAGATGACGCGTTCATATAGAAACTAGACAAGCAGATGGATTCTGAATATATATACGTTATATCGCAGATATCTTCTTTAGCCAACTGTTGAACCTATTGCTAAAGGGTATAACAACAGGCAGCTGTTGTTGGCTGTGATTCGGTGTGTGTGTGTGTGTGTGCGTGTGTGTGTGTGCGTTTGCGGCTCGCTCATTGTTTGTTTAATGCACACAGACACTCTACACGATTTGAAGCCGCCGGGCAATAACAACAACATTGTTATTATGCAATTACAAGTGCAGCGACAGTGGCCACCAAAAGTTAATGCACTGCATGATTATTAAAATGTTTGCAAAATATTCGAACCTGCCGCAACCCACAACCAACTGTGACAAGGGACGTTGTGTGTGCATGCACCCATTTTTTCTGTTTACATTTCGTATAACAAATCATGTGCAAACAATGTCTGGAACCGCTGTGCGTTCAGCTGGAAGCACAAACCGCAACACTGCGTCCCCGTTCGAGCGTTGTGTTGAAAGTTAAGCAAACAAATATTTGCACATAGGCTCGCACATGGCAAAAGGGGGTGGGAGTAGGGGTGCGTGAACGCGATGGAGGAAGGGCGGCAAGCCAGCCGATCAGCTGTTAAAGCAACTTTTACAAATTGGTGGAAAACCGCTTAACTCTAAAGTGGACGGCACAAAGGCCCCAAGCATATCAACGCAATGCGCATCAATCAGCAATTCAGCGTTTTGGCTGTTCGGCAATTCTCTCAACAATTAACTAAAAACCACACGCACACACCCGCATACAACTTGTTAAACAAAAGTGCGTGATATTCTATTATTCAATTGGGGACTGTGGCAGCCATTTAGACAATGCTCCTAGCCAGTGCGTTGCGTTGGGTGGCAGGCGTTGGCTGGGGTTGAGTTCTGGGCTGTGGCTGTGGCTGTGGTAATGCCAAGCCGTTTGCCCATTGTTGTCTTTATCTAGAGGTTGCCCTTTGGCGCCCTTTCAGAAGTCGTAAACAATTTAAAATGTCATATATTGCGTATACGCGACGTAAATTAAAACGGAGGTGGAAATTATTTCGGCACGAAGGAGTCCAAAGGCAAACACCCGAAAAATACCCAAAAGCCAAACACCAAACCAACCGAGCGAGCGACCTAACAGGCAAACAGCAGCAGCAGCAGCAGCAGCAACAAGAATATGATACGGAAGTAAAGGCACACAAACGCAAAGCTCAAAAGAAACAAGCCATAAAGAAGACAGCACACACACACGCACACGCACACAAATACAAGTTTACGACTGGGGCGTATACGTAACGTTGTTTTTACGGCACCCACGACTCGGCTTACCCCGTCGCCTACCCGCACAGCAGCAGAATGTATAAATGACATGTGGCTGAATACGTTGCCGGATGGTTTGGGGTTGGGGTACGGGTTGCGTGTGTGTGAGTGTGAGTGTGTGTGTTACGGTGGTTTCAGTGGCCAAGTAATTAAGCAAAGTACAATTTGGTACCATTAAGTAATTTCACTTCATTCATTGACTCCATGACTACGATTGCGACTGCGACTGCGACTCCGTCTATGAATGAGGCAGCGACTTTCACAGGTCGCTATCTCCTGCCTCCTGTTGTCGTTGTTGTTGGTTTTTTATTGTCGGCCAGTCAGTGCCAAACTAACTAGCATGGCTGGCTGGCTGCAACTCGGCCTGGCGTTCCTTTGGCTGACCACGCTGCGTATGTGTGATGTGTGCATATAAAACGAAGCTATTTAAAAAGGATTTCAATGTACGCCTTTTTGCCTTCTGCATCTTTATCTCTGCATACACATGCAACCCGCCCACCTCAACTGACAGTCGCAACGCCCCCGCCCTCTGCTCTTAACTTACAATTACTTCACAGTGAATGCCGGACCTGGTTCTTTCTAGTCCGAATGCAACAGAATTAGTTATCTAAAAGCCGGATCTCAGTCACCGCCTCTCGGAATTTTTGCTCTTGCTGTTGCTTTTGTTTCGCTTAGTTCAGTAAGTAAATTTTAATGTCATCTCGGCCAGTAAACTAAGCTACGGGACATTATTGCCAGTTAAAAGGTGTCTCTGAATTGAGAGCCAAGTGCCAGCATTGAGGATATCTCCACAGGCCAATTACCTTTAAATTGCGATACCTTTGCGGTAGGTATTGTACTTTTATTACGCACCATGATGTCTGTCTGTTATTCCCCCCTCTGAGTTTCAAAGCTTCTTCATTTAACTTAACTGCGAAGAATTGTTTATTTTTAAACAATAAAATAGATTTTGTATTTAAATTTATTTATTTCTTTATATGTTCTTATATGCTCTGTAAAAATATTCCTCTACTCCTAGATGAATAATGAATAAGATAGAGCAAAGGAGCTCAATAAGACCTTCAAATTAGCTCAAGTAGTGCTTACATAGCCTAAATTAATTTTTACTTTTCACGTTGCTGAAATTAAGGAATTTTAAATTGGAATAGTGATTGCTGTTCGTTGTTGCTCAGACAGTTAAGTTATAAAGCTAATTTGTCAACTATCTGTCGATGATGTACAGCAGCCCGACCAAATGTATTAACTCAGTAGCCTATTTGATTTGGATGAAAGCTTGCTGACATCGGACCTCATATAGACCAAGTGTATTAGCTTAGTAGCCTATTTGGATTGAATGAAAGCTTATTGACAGCGGACCTCGTATAGTTTCCCAGAAATCAATAAGCTGAAGTTGGATGGTGCGGATACACCGCAATATACCATAAAGGCATGAAATTCATATATCGTACCTGCTGCGCATCAGCCAGTGTATTCGGGTCGTCCGCAACACACACAACATTGCTTTCCTGCTGTGATTTCACACTACTGTCCTATGCAAATCTTATCCAAGAGAGTGACACAAAAGAACAAGTGAAATCACAACAATAAGTGCAGCAACAAATGTGACACTCGGCTAAAACCAAAGAGCAAACAAAGTGAAATGAAGTTCAGTTTGGCTTTCCTGATTCTTGGCACAGCCACTTGATCCCTGAGCCACCCATTGGGCACTGGCTAAAACCAAAACGCACACAAACATACAGAGAGAAAACTATGACCAAAAGCCATGGCCACAACAGAGACAGTTGTGCAAAAAACTGGCAAGTTTGCAGAAATTTTGACCAAGTCCTTGGATAACTTGCAAAGGAGTCAAAACATAAAATGCATACTGTTGCTTTTGGAGAGGCAAGTGCATGTTGATTAGTGCTTGATTTTGAGGCCTACATTTTGCTGCATGCGACTGCATGTAGGCTTTTGCCTAAACTTACATATAAATTCCAGAAAATAATAGAAATTTACGAGCAGCTGTGGCACAATATAATAATAATTCATAAATATAATCAAACGCATAAATTACTCGAGGTTGTCAACACACAAGTTGGCAGCTGCCAAAATGCTGGAAATGCGAAAATGGATTGCATTAAAATTTTTGCAGCTGCATAAATGTCAAAGGTCAGCAGAAAAATACAAGCGCACATCAAATAAAATAAAATAAAAGATATATCAAGAACTGAAACACTCACACACACACAGAATTTGTTATGGAAATATCGTAAACATATAGATATCGCATGTATCGCATGTATTTTGCTGCTGCAACAGACACTGTGCCTGTCCAATCGAAGTCAAGAGGCGAGTTCAGTGGTTGACTGAGTCGAGTCTGGGGGCAAAGCTGATGAATAATGTCGCCTGCTTTTATGTTACAACATTCTGTGCAACGCTGTGTGAACTCAAGGACCAGGTCACAGCAATTTCAAACAAGGCAACTAGAAATGGCGGGCATGCAACAGCAACAACAACAGCAACAACAACAACGACAACAATAACGATTGTTGCAACAAGATGTCGTGATTATAGCAACAAAAAGCAAGTGCAATACATTTAAAATGTTTTTCAATAAAAGTTTTTCGTGCTGCAATTGTTTTTCGCTGACGGCTACAGGACTTCGCACATGTGTACCAAATGTCTGTGTGTGTGAGTGTGAGTGAGTGTCCTGGCAGCCAGGGCTAACGCTTGCCTGGTGAGACGTGGCATTTATGCTTGTTTGTGTATGTGTGTGTGCTCGTGCTCAGTAGCGCAGGCGGAAAATGTAGGGAGGTTTATTTATTCACATAAGAAGTAGGAACTACAATAGATTCCGATTAAGAAATTGTGAGCCCAGGTAATTTTCTGAAACTACAATGTAACTTATTTTTCTTCATTTTATTTCTGGAGTAAAAAAGTTGTAGCTTTTAGCTATGTCTTCTTCCTGCCAAACCAGCATTATCGCACAAGTGTTTTTCTTCTTTCCAATTTGAACAATTGTTATTTATTATTTTACAACTTGTTAGCCCTTTCTCAAGATTAAACCAGTTCTTCAAATGCTGAGAGTTCAAATCCAAAAGCCCCATCTGCGGACGCCTCTGTCTGTATTTATTGTACCTCGCAAGATGCTCAAGTGCTCTCTTCAATTGTTGTTTGGAGTTGAGGGGCAATTTATCACAGCTTACAACGCGGCTGCTTACAATGCATTTCCTGTAGCCCAAGTAGAACACGAGTGCATAATCCTTTTAAATACAGCACAACATTGTGTCCTCTTGTGCTGTACAACGTTGCCAAGTCATGTCGAGTGCGACTAGATGCGATTCAAGTGCTTGCTTCTGGCCAGGTTAACAGCTAGCCAGCTTTAAGATATAATATTTAAGCAAATCTAGGGGCAATCAGTGCATCTAAATTGGGATAATCAATAGAAATTAACATTTAATTTGTGAAATCAATATCCAGGAGCTCCTCTCGCATGAGAACTCCGACTGCCGTTAAAAACATTCAACGCCTGGCACATAAATATTTTTATGACAACATTGGAAAGAGACAACGAGGCAGAACCAAAGGCAACGCAGCAGGCACATAAAACAAGAAACGCGCCTCAATGCCTCAAGGAGCAATGATAAATGTGCTAAGGGTATGGCGGGTGCGGCTCTAGACTTGGACCCCAGGTCCCAGGGTGGGGGCTAATAAAAAGCAGTTAAGTGTCAGAAGCGAAACAAAACTGCGCACATTTAAAAATTGACAATGGCTGTCCGGGCGATAAGTAATTAAAATGCAGACAGGAGAAGGAGGAAACAGGACATCGCCATCGCCATCGCCATCGCTAACAAGCGGCCAATGAGCGACCATTTGAGCGAGCAAATGAAAACTCATAAAATATGAACGAGGACAGCGCCAAGCCACAAAATAGTAAAGGATGAAGTCGCAACGCTGCCAGGATACCATATAAAATGCAGACTTAAAGGCAGCCTCAAGGACTGTCGGCTAAGGACTCGCCTGCCAGCGAACTGCTGTTAAATAAAACATAAAAACTATGTGACAAAATGACACACACGCACGTTGTGACAGGGACAGAGACAGGGACAGAGACACAGGCAGAGTCAGAGACAAGCGACAGGCACAGAGACAGAGAAAACGACTGCGACTAAGACAGTCCACTAAAAATGTCACGAAAATAAAAATAAAACAAATAAAAATAACGACAACAACTAAATGTGACACAAAAATGCATATAAAAATTGCACGAAACGAGCCAAGGCAAAAACAATAAGCACTGGAAAATGCCAAATGAAAGGCGCGCAAATGAAAACTGAAAAGAAAAAGCGTCCCCGCGCACAATACTTGCACGGCCAGAGCAGATAGTGCCAGGGGGGCGAAGTGCGGTAGCGAAGAGTCGTAGAGCTAGGTGGTAAACTAGGTTGAAAGCCGCAACAGCAAACACAACTTTCCAGGCTCACGAAAAAAATAAAATGTAATGCCAAAATGTATAGACGCGTCCCTATATATAGGTATGCATGAATGTGTGTGTGTGTGTGTTTATGGGCTGCCTTTTATGTGCTTTGCGGCCATTTGTAGCTTGTAGTTAGAGCGTTGATGCTCCTGTTATCATTTTCTCTCATAAGAAGCAGAAGCCATAAAATATATTTTTATGATCCGCAGTTGCACCTCTGCAAAACGTATAAAGATTTAAAATTTTGTTGGCATCACTTGTCGATATATGTGCAGAATTATAAATCAAATAAGTTTATATATGTATGTATGAATTGAAGGCAATGAATCTGAGACAGACCGTTTAGAAATCAAGACGATTTCTGTTCGAAAGTCTGTCGACTTGCTGTGCTATTATAATTTTGTTCCTCAATTCTTTTACCTAAACAATGTCACAAATACAAATTTGGATTTTTTGCAATACTTTGACAAATGGCTAGCTAATAGAACTAATCGACTCTTAATTTAAGCATGCAATATTTTTTATTATTATTTTGCGCAAACAATGCAATTATGAACTTTATTAAATCCTCAAACTATATATTGTTTACGATATTCTGTGTTAACGATATTCTAGACCGAAAAGATAGCAAAGTACACATCTGAAAATAATGTTTTCTGCAAGGATATTTAATTCTCACCATTCCTTTTGCCTTGACAGTTGTCTCTTGCTCATTTACTCGCTGGTGATGTGAATACATTTGCGCAAGGTGCAAACACGTAGTTGTGAAGAGCACTATGACAGCTCGCTAACCCCCTGCTCTGCTTCCGCATCCGTTTCCGGTTTCCATACCCCACACACTTGACGGTGTACAAGTGCTATTACAATTTCTATTTTGTTGCTCTTGTTTGCCATTTTCATTTGCTGCTCCGGCTGTTCTCAGTAAATATTTGCATGGGCAAAGTCGTGCACTTCACTTCTGTCGCCATCTTCCAGTGCCAATCTCCACTGCACTTCCATTTCTCCTGCCGGTTGCAGGCCACTAACTTTAATGCGTTCGCCCAGTGACCCATTTGAAAGTTTACAACTTCATTTGGCTTTTGCCATCAGGCAAACAGACGCGACATCAACAGCGACAACACTGCGTATGAGTAATATTTCCGGAATTCCCAATGTGTGTGTGTGGGTCAGTTGCGAGTGTAGAGAGTTGGTCATATTACTGATTATACCTTCGTTTGTAGACTTTATTTGATTGGAATACCTCTTTCCTGTTCACTCTATTTTTTCTGATGTTTCCAATGATTTTCGCAAGTGCCCTGCCAGTAAAATTGCATCAAATTCTATTATTTTCGTAAACACAACACGAAAACTTGAGATACACACATGCCAACACACACGCACACACTCACTACACTCAAAAAAAGCCGTCAACCTTCAACTAACAATGGGTTTAACTCTTGTGAATGGTTGTGTAGCTGCTAAAAGGGCTACAAACAACTTTTTTCGGTGTGTGCAAAATAAATAAAAGCGAGTTGTAACGAAAACATTTTGCAACAATATAAAAATTGTAAACGAAGAGAACAAAAACAGTCGAGTAGTTGGGGCAAGAATTAAAGGTGCAGCCAGAGCGAATGCTTTGGATGGTGCCACGACCTTTGCTGGGGCAGCGCTCGACTGGGGTTTATTGGCAACAGTGTTGCCATTTGTGTAAACGACTCGTAAAATTTTATATTGCAGCTCTTCTGCTTTTCTTTTTTTTTGCCGGGCGACACATTTTGTGTTGCTTTAAAATGGCAGGGTGGGCGTTGCAAGCAGCAGCTCAATAGAGTTGCATGTCAACAATGTTGAAATTCAGGCAACTTTTATCACGCACCTTGCTGCACCTCTTATCTCGGCGGCAAATAATTTGATACAGAGCGCCGCTTGCCACACACGCACTTTGCCACCTGATACATGCCACAGCTTCAAGCTGAATTTACTTATCAATTCGTTTTGTTGTCAATTCACGCAAAATTGACAACTACTTCTCTGCGCATTTATAGCTGACTTTCCTTTCAAACTCACACTTCGCAACGACAAGGCGTGGCATGTGGCAACAGCATACTAAAAATGCTGCATATTGATTACATTTCACTTGCAGCCAGCTTGTCAATATCAATTCGTTATTCGAGAGGCACTTTAGGACCACGCCCCCGTTGCATGCCACACTCGAACTGGTTGCTGTTGTTACTCTTGCAAATGACTTTACAGCTTTTCATGGAATTTGCATGTCTGCAAACTGTCGAGCCATCGGGAAATTCATAAGTCGCCATTTCAAAAAGACACATTTGCATATTCGACACATGTTAAACTCCGCACATTTAATTTATCCTATTTTTTCGTATCAATACTGTTAGGAATTAACTGAAATAAAAAAGATCGACACACTCGACACGTCGAGGATTAAATACACTTTTAAGCTTAAGTTTTTGCAGATATGCGGATGGAATAGTGTAGATCGTAATTGCCGAGTTTGCACAAATTACCTATCTTTAAAAACTGTAAAGTTGTCAACAAGAAACTTTTTTTCGTCCGAACTTTCCTGTGTCTGCTATATAAAAAAAATGGTGCGATCCGGTCGATTCCGACATATGTACTGCCTGCAATAGAAAGTCAAAATCCTTAAAAATTAGGGACTAGTCTGGCCATATCTAATCGGCTATTTATATTTATCAGGAATACTTTATGGAGTCAGGAATATCTCTCTATACGTTAAACATGTTTTCAATTTATTGGAATTATGTTACATCGTACTATTTAGTGTTAGGTCGGCTGCGTATTGCCATAAAACCCCGTTTCTTAGCAGAAACCCGACATATTTATCTTTGAAATTAATACTAAAGTATTGTTCTCCCTCTCTCAGAATAATAATAATCAGAATATTTATATGGTCCCTTGCTTAGAGTAATTTATTATATAGACCATATCAAATAAATAATATTGCATATTTTCATATATTAAATATAAATTTCATAATTTATATATATTTTTTAAACTTTTCATGCTTATCAAAACGCATCTTCCAACTGCTCGACTCTTATTTATATTTATATTTTCTTTTTTTATGCGTGATAAAATGCAACTGACATGTGAAAATATGCAGCTTTGTTTTATGCGCATTTTGTTGATGAGGGGCGTTTGTAATTATGAGTGACGGGGTGTCAGGCTGAATTTGAAATGGAAAATGCGAAAATGTCACAAATATCAACTGAAAAACATCAGAAAAATGCGAAAACATGCAGACTAGCACTTTTTATTTAGTTAACTTACTATGTTTTTTTTTATTTAAAATGCATTTTTTGACCGATGACCCCGTTTAAATTAACAAACTTTGAACCAGTAAGCTTGGCTAATTGCCAAGAATTTTTAAGAACCAATTTGCACATACAGTTTGCTTATCATTAGTTGTTGTTGTTGCTGCTGCAGCTGCTGCTGAGGCAAATCAAATAGTCAAATGCCAGCATTGCTACGGCTGGTAAATGTGCACCACTGCCAAATAAAGCAGCTGCTAGCTGGCCGAGCTGATGCCACAGAGAGCAGAGTGTATGCAGCCTGGCGACATTTGTTAGCAGTTGGCCTAAATCGTGCGCCTGTTGCAAATTAGAAACAAATTTGTTTAATTCAATAAAAACATTGATTCAATGAGATAAGAGAGTAAGAGGTAGAGAAGAGGGTCAGTGATCCAGAGCAAATAAGAGCAAACGAAATAAAATATTTGTTATTCGTAGTGCACTCTATTTGCTGCTGCAACTGCCTCGCAGTCTAGCAAATGTGTTGCATGCCTTTCGGGGCGCTCATGCAAAATAATTACTTAAAATATCATGCATTTTTCGCCCGATATTATTTTAATTTCAAAGTTCTTGAAAGCGTAGCTAAGTGTGCTCTCTCTCTTTCTCAGTCGCTATCTCCCTTTTTCCCCCTCTCTATCGTTGCCTTAACGATGTTTTTTGGTGGCCAAAACAAAACATCACAAAATGCAACCAAAACAAATGCCAAAACTTTTTATTGTTTTTGTTGTAGTTGTTTTTTGATGTTGCTGACTGTTTATGGCTGCATTTCATTTTTTACTTCGTTGTGTTCTCTCCCATTGAAAGCATTTTGGCTGTGGGGGGCTGGGGCTGGGTCTGGGGCCAGAGATACACACCAACAAGCCCACAAAGAAAGTCAAAAAATGCAGCGAGTGTGTTTGCGGCGGAGTATGTGTTTGTGTGTTTGTGTGTTCGTGTGTTCGTGTGTTAGTGGGGAAGTCTGCCTGGCACAACAATTTCCGGCAGCTGGTTTTCCACAGAAGCGAAAGTAAAACTTTGTTGCGGCTTTAATAAATTTTATTTTATGTGGCGCCAAAAAGTGTGCTACTGTTTTTCATATGCAGCGCTTTAATTTGGCAGCGACCCCAAAGCCATTTTATGCATAATTTGCTGGGTGAGAATAGATAAAAATTAATAACGCAATTCGCCAGAAATGTTGTCAAAGGCACAATACACACAGACTCGCACACACAGTGCCCAGCAGGGTTGCCAATTTGATGCCAAAGCTCGTTCACGTACGCCGGCTCAAAAGGCGCGTAATTAAAATTTAATTAGAGCAGGAAAATTAGACTATGAAATTCCAATAACGCGCCAACAGCTAGCACAGAGCTGCGGACAGCCGAGCAGGGGAAATTGTATACATAAGCAAAAGAATTAAATAAAAGCAAAGTAAATTAGTTAAATTTAATGTGAAAATCCTTTGATTAAAACCTGTCAAGTATGTGCATTAGCGAGTATTAAGACAATAACGAAAAAGAAAAAGTATCAAAGAAATTGAGAGTTGTTTCTAAATGGCATAAGGGGCTCTGCACGCCGCGCTCAAATACGTTGCGTACATAACAAGCTCGCACGCGCACTCTCAGCTACAAAAGCAAACACATGGCAAACAGGACGACACATTCTAATACAGCCAACCCCCCCTCCCTCATTGTATCCCAGGCGCATACCCAAGGACATGCGAGCGTTCCAGGCGGTATGCCCCTGACAGCATAGCATAAATTGTCAAAAGGAAGACAACGGATTACGCAGCGAGTATTTGTTGCGTGTATGTATGTGTATGGGTCTTCGAGTTTGTGTGTGTGTATGTGTGTGTGTGTTATAGATATGTTTAAGTGTTTAAGGGACTATCGATGTTGAGGATAGTTTCAATATAATGCATAATGTAAGCTGTGATTAAGCCTTACGGTTGTGACAGGTCATAGGTAAGCGTTTCATAGGGTATAACTGGGTGTATTGAGTATGGAATAAAGCATATTAAAAATTCAGATAAACGTTCCCTGGAGCGCCTAAAACAAAATAAGCAGAACAAATTGTTGGTAGGTTTTATGCAACCATATATAATGTCTAAAAACATACGGCAAGAACTATCAATTGTTATTGTAAGTATTGGAAATGGTTAAAAGCTATCAAAATAATTATTTGTTTAGAATTGTCTATGGCAAATTCATCATCAAACATTTCAATTCACTCCTGATTCTATTTGCAGAATATATATCTATTTTTTTTTTAATCAATTTCTTTCCGAGCTATGCATGAATATTCAGCCCTTCAATTTTAATAATATGATCGAAAAATTCACATTTTTCTTCACACGTGATTTTATATATATTTTATTTGAAATATATGCTATAATTTTAGAAACTACCTCTATCGATAGTTGCATGCTAACCCAAAGTCTGACCTTGGCAGCAAGTCAAATAGTAGAACAGTTAACTTCGCAGCTGTCAAGTGGCGCTGAGGCTAAACTGTTGGCGAGCTATTCGACTTGGACTCTGCTCGGCTGGCAGCAGGTGCTGTTGCCAGTGGCCACTGTAGTTGTGAATTGTAGCGCCCATCTGCGGCAGGTGGAGCTCTATTTATTTATACGCATTTAAAACTGATTTATGTGCGGCAAAAGACGACAGCTCTGCGCACTCTTCGCCGCACTTTTCGCCGCACACTCCGCTACCCGGCAGCGTGTGGGGAGCCGCGTGAGATGCATCTTTAATTTAGTTGGGCTCCAGCACACGCCCCAGCGTTTACCGCAAATGCGTCTTCAATGAATTTCTCACTTGAGCTCCAGGAGCATTCGAAGCACTCGGAGCACTGGGAAGGCAACGCATCAGCTGGCTAAGGCACGATTAATGTGGCATGGGGAAAATGAATCTCTTGAAGTGCGAGTTCCACTAGCCAGCGGCAGAAGTAGTTGCTGCACATGCTTCAAAACTTAATGAATTTTTCCCAACGAGGAAAATTGCCGAAAAAGTAAATCGCTTCGAATGGGCTTACGGCGCACTTAAATCAGTTTGGGCTCTATCAAATTTATTTGCCAGGAAATGTTTCTCCTTTTTTTTTCTGCTGCCTGGCAACTTTACATACACACACAGATACACACACGCGCTAAGGCAATCTGTTATCGCATTAACAATTTCATACTAATTTCGGCAGCCCATACACACGCGCACACACTCACACACACACTACTTGTTCGCCACGAAGTAGGAAATATAATTAAATTGCGTGCCTCAACGACGTTGCAAGGATGCCTGCGTCGCCGCTGCTGGCAGGATATGTATATGCTCTGGGGCAGACGTTGTAGTAAACTAAGCGTAATAACAAATAATTTCATTAAAAAAGAGCCATCCCAGCTAACCACGCCTCCCGGCCCATGAATATAATTTCTCCAACATAAGCAGCAGCCACAGCGATAAACTAGGCAACCAGGCATACAAATCCAACTGTAGGCGAATAATTCCCACTTGTATTTAAGTAATTATGCCAGCAAATCCCAGAGTTGCGCAAAAAATCACAGCTAACACATGTGTATGCCAGTGTATGTAGGTGTGTGTGTGTGTGTGTGTGTGTGTGTGTGTGTGGGTGTATCCCGCTGTGTGGTAAATAGCAAAGAGTAAGCTCCACGCAACGGAATCAAATGTACTATATATATTTCTACCAAAATACTGTGCTTAGATTGTGGGTTAGAGAACGCGATATCTATATATAATATATATATATATATATAATAATATATATACTACATATATAGAAATGTAGAATGTGCTCGACTATTCTTATTTAGTTGTTGCTATTGCCTGCAGGGTATTGCAGAGGAGCCTAAGCCGCTTTGCGCGCACTTGGTGTAATCGGAAAGGGATGTCGCCGTAGCAGAGGCTCTCTTAAATTGTTCGTGCATATATACTCCATTGGGAAAATTTATTTTTGTTGCATAAATCAGTGCTTGATTAAATGCAAGCAGAGCAGAGAATCGAAGTGCCAGAAAGCTCTGATCAAGGGATATAATCATCTATAAGATACAAAATATTTACCCGTTAATTCTGAAACGGACTACTGTCAAGTTACCGATGGGAGCTACATCACAAGCCTGCAGTCTTTTACGTTCAGATTTCAAAGAACACATAATTAAACAAATAATTAATTAATTTAAAAAATTTTGTAATCAATTTTTAAATGACTAAAAGTATTATTCTATGCTAATTCGAAAGCCAACATCATTAATCTTAGCTGAATTCTAAATCTGGCAAAATCTGAAATTAGGTCAACAAATTAGTTATAGATAAAAGTACACAAAAAAGGGTGAAAATAGTCAACAGCTTTCTTTGATCTGATTTGCAATATCAGTATTTGTTTGGAATAAACTTAACCTGGGTGTATTCCGACGAAATGTGACGATTGACAATTGACAGTTCAACTGTGCCAAAAGGCCATTGCTTAACGTGTGCACTCCATCAACATAAATCACTCATACGTCACGTTAAACACGCTCAAAGTCCAAAATGACGGCGCATTTACCAGGGGCGGGCGTGGCCGCCCGCGGGTAGACATGGCCATAAATTAATTAAAGCTGCCACATAAAGGAGGCAAGTTGAGAATTGGGATCGTGTAAGCTGCTATTAAACTGTAAACGCGAAAGGCGAACAACGGCAACGGCAACAGCAAAGGCGACGCCAACAGCAAATTACAACCATTTACAATTAATTTGAACAGCACTTGCCATGCAAATTGCGTGCCATGGCTCATAATTTCGACCGGTCACACACACACACACAGCACAACAACAAGCGCAGACAAACACCACGCACACAGACAGACACACACACACACACACACACACAGATACGGACACGCAGAAAAGAAGTCAACGCTGGTATTTAAAAAGGGGGCAACGTGCAAACACTCAATTAGCATATCAATAAATCAAGAAAAAGTGTTGCCAGCGCCAAGAATCAACTCAGCCCACAACTCCCACTGCGCTCCTTGCCGGACGCCCCCTGCTGGTAATCAAAATTTAGTTAACAACGGCAAACAATTTATTAACTTGGCTCGAGCGCCACTTGCCAGCCCGTTGGCTGACTCTGACCTTGTGTTCTTGGACGCCAACGCTGCGTATGCGTGATGCTTGCGTGACAACAATATTAATCATGGCCATGGACGGCGTCATCGATGTCCTAGCGCCGGGCCAAGGTCTTGGCCTGCACTTGTGCCCATCTGACCTGGCCCAGTGCTGGTTGTGAATAGTTCAATTTATTTTTGGCCTCTGCTGCTGCCGGCCAATTAAAATATTTGCCAGAGCGTTAGGTGCGTCGGCCTGTCCATCTGTCTGCCCAGTCAAATGTAAATGCCACGCACGCTAATTGGCCACTTTGATGATTTAATTTATTTTAATTGGCAAAAGTAATGCAAAGTGCGCGCAGCGTCCATGAAATGTGCGCCATTTGATGCCACATCCGGCATCATTCAATTAAACGTTAATACAATTCAAATGTGCTCATGACAGTCGCTCTTTCAATCTAACAATGCAGGCAACACTCCAAATAACACGCCTACTAACGCTCGTGAGTACCTCCTAATATTAAATGTACACGCTTGAAAATGTGTGACTAGCACGGCGAAAGATAGCTGCAATTTTCGGGATTTTACAAACAGTGTATTATTATTGAAATTTGTACATTTCAATATACCGAAATTATTCTGAAGTAAAATATTAATTTGCTTCACTTATCAATTTTCTTTTTAGTTTTAAAAGAATATTTGGCCTTAGAAACACAAGTTCTCAAGTTTCGAATCTCGCGGCCGCATGTGAAATATAGCTCTTGCTGCTTTCACTGGCCGGCCAAGTTAATTGGTATATTTATTAGTTATTACATTAATTCTCATTTTTTTAAGAAATGTATTAATAACAATATGTGCGAGCTAACTATTAATTACAAATACGACAACATATAAGCGATAAGCACAAGAGAAATGGCCAGAAAAGATTTAATTCATTCCATAATTATTCCTTATAAATGTAAGGAAATGTTCTCAAAACTTAAGAATTCTAAGATCATAATAAATAGATTATCCAAAAAGGAGAAAGTTGTTGGAATTCATTTTCATTATCTGGAATAGCCGTTTTTTTCAAGTATTTCAATATAAACTGTATAATAAGTTAAATGCAGTGCGAAAATATGTATTTTAACAAGTTTGAGAAAATCTAACATTTAGTTTTGAAGAACATAAAGACAAAAATATTTGTAAAAAAATTCCAATTTCTTACCACACTAAATTTCCAGCTGAACCTTTATGTATTCATATATATACCAAATGCAGCATAGAATCTTTATTTTTATTTGAGTTAAACGTTTTCAGCTATTGCTCTTTATTTTTGCCAATGCCGAGCCCGAGCTGAGCTGCAAGGGGATGCGTGCTAATGCCACAGTAAGTGACAGCCACATCTAAAGGCAGTATATAAAAGCATTCAATCCTTGACAGCGCCTGTCGGCCAGCTGTTGCCAGCTGACGCGTCCCAGCTTGGATACAGGCTATGCAGATTGTCGTGCCAGCTTAAAGTTGCCCAAAGATCGTCACTTTACCTTTGCCGAGCTCTATACCATCAACATGGTAAGCTGTGCTGCTTAAATCAAAGCGAATATTTCAAATTTTCGCAGTGCCTGGAAGAGTGCAACTATATAGGCTCTGGCTATATTGATGTGGATCCGCCCTTCCGCCTGGACATAGGCCGTGTAAAGCAAAACTTGGAGCACATACTGCCACAGCCAAAAGCCACAACCGTTGCCTTTATGTTCGATGCGTATGCCAAGTGCGAAGCCTATCGTAAGTCGCCGCACGGCTAGCCAGGGCAAGCGGGAAAAGTGTGTTAAAAAATAGCGTTGCCTACTTGCAGGCGCACAGCACGCAGCACGCTTTGCGCTGCATCTGCCGGATATTGAATTCATTGAGGAGAAGTGCAACCCGTTCGCGTTGCACGTGACCATCTGTGTGCGCATCCATGCGATGCAGAAGTGCCCCAAGGAGTTCTACTCGCCCAGCGCCCAATGCCGCATGGCTCAAACTTTCTTTACAAAGTGCGTTGATGACATTGAAACGAATCTTTCGTAGGAGTATATACACACACACACGCACACACACGCACACACACCCAAACACGCAAACGCAGACACACCTCTGGGCAAAAAGCAGCCAAAAGGTGATACGTGTAAATGAAATGTATTAAAGTTCTGCATGCATATAAATTCGTGTTGCACCATCGTAGCGCAAAGAAAAAAGCGTTTCAAAATAAAAGAAAAAGTCATAAAAGTCATAGATGAAATATGGCATTTGACTTTGCTCACTGTGTGGGTTAGTTTTACATGTGTGTGTGTGTGTGGTGGACTCCTATGCTGCAGTGTCAAAACTGCAAATTGAATCTCCCCTACATACATACACACACACACACACACACACACACATGCAGATGTGCTCGCATGTCAATGTCCGCTGCTGCTGACTTTGCATAACTTCGTCTGCTCCTTCAAACTTCCAAGCGTTGTGGCACTTGGTTTTATATACTCTGTTCGGAGCGTAAAAAAGGTTGAATTGGCTTTGTGCAATGTCCGTCTGTCCACAAGAAATACAATTGCATGCTCGCATATGCCACACATAAGGTTTATTGCAGATGAATTTTGTGATGTGACCTTAGATAATGTTGCCACGCCCACTTTCGCAACCATGCTCGAAGTTTTCTCTTTTATACACTGTGTGATAGAGCATTGCGTAGTCGGAAGTAGCCAGTTGCAACGCTTTTAGTTGTTTTTCGTGTTTTATATTTTTTTCTCTATTTTTGCACATCCCTGAAGCCGAGTCAGCAGTAAAAGTTGACTGGCGTCGGTGTCGCTGGCTGTGAGTGTGCGTGTGTGTGAGTGTGTGTGTGTGTGTGTCACAGGACATGTTATGCAACTGAAACAAAGGCAAATTTATGTGTTAGTCCAGTGCCTCTCAGCGCCTGCCAACAGCCAACAGCCAGCAGGCAGCTTGAGCCATCTTGCAGGCCCCGCAGCGTCAGGTTAAATGGAATTTCGGTCGTATCGTCCTTTAAGGCTCTGTTCGTGTTTGTGCTTGAGCCTTAAAACAATTACCACATTACTAGATTTCTAGATTTCTCTCTCACTCGCACTAACTCCTTCGTTAAGTCTTTTCTACGTCTTTTGCTTTCCGTTTGTCTTGCTTTGATTTGCATTTTCAGCCCCCTCAATGCCATTGCTAAGAGCTCCACTGGCTGGCAATCAAAGAGCTTTTGCATTTTTCTTTAATTACGCCCTTGAGTCAAATTAAAAGCAAATGATAGCCAAGTTACACACACACACACACACACACACACACACACACACACGCGCAGACACAGACACACATAGGGGCAAAAGCTCGTAGCAATTTTGTAGCCTTTTCCATTTGCGGCTTTGTCGAGTTTTACAGTTTTACAGTTTACTTAGCCAAATCAAAGCGCACGTTTGGCCAGCTTTTAAGAAAATTATTTTTACAGACAAAGTCTGGCCAAGACGAGCCAAAGACTGGCAACGCCTTGCAAATGAGTTGTAAGAATTCATTAGATACCCGGCCTTCTGCGTACCGCTGCTCAAGTACCTAATGACCACTAGGTATTGCCTCATTTGTGTGCCAGCTAATTAGTTCAGCTTGCCGCTTCGCTTTGCCACGGCCGGGCCCCGACGCAGCCAACGAGTCAAATAAAAGACGTCGAGTGCTCGTAATTAAAATAAAAATTCACTAGAAAATACAAAAAAAAAAATATAATAATCGTAGTCCTGCCTCGGGCATGTTGCACGTGTGAGTCTGGCCGGTCTGTGCAGTCAAACAGCCCCTGGGGGCGGCTGGTGGGACAAGGAAGCTGCATAATTCATGCAACCACTGCCAACAATAACAAGCTGGCTGCTGGCTGCTGGCTTGTGGCGCTTTGCAGGGAGCGAGGGAAGTGCAATCAAAATTATTATAATTGCGACGCGTTCGCCATTGTGCGACAACAATGACTTCCGCTTCCGTGCTGAAATTTGCTTGTCTCCAGTGTCGCTCGTCCTGCTCGTTATTCGTTCTGATTGCGCCCGCGCCTCTGGTTGTTGTTGTTGCATCTGCGACGCCTGCATTTGCATTGTTTTTAGGCAACTCGTACAACAATACCGTTAAAGGGTAGCGCACTGTGGCGGTGTTGGGCTGTGCGGGGCTGCGGCACATTAAGTGCCTGCAAAAGACGCGCGACAAAGTGAGCAACGCCCTCAGGGCGGACGAGACGGTGGCTAACGTGCTCAAGTGCTGAAAAGCTAGACAAGTCGCATGGCGCAGTTGTAGGACTGTGTGTGTGTGTTTGTATGTACATATGTATGTTTGTGTGTGAGTGGGTGTGCGCTTTCAAAGCTGTAATTTTACTTTGAGTGAAAGGATAACACACGAGCCAACGTGTCTGGCTGTGCAATTAAAAGCAGTCAAACAATTCTCTGATTAGCTGAACTTTGACATCAGTCAATGCTTCATGAATGACATAACCTTTTGATCAGCTTGACAAGCTCATAAGCTGTTGCTCCTCAATGAACATACGCACACACGCACAACTCATCAATCAAATTGTGTGAGGCGAATTCAAAGCGCACGAGAGAAAGGCCGCAACTTTGTTTGGCCTTTTGGCACGCAGCTAATGACATAATTTGATTTGCGTTACGAGAACTATTTGCATCGAGTGCGGGGTATTATTACGATTATCACCATATCATAACTTTTGCTAAGTGCATTAATTTAAGCAAGTTGTTGGCAACCAGCCCAGCCAGGCCGTTCGAGTGTTTCGGAATGTATAATAAAGTGCAATTAATTAGTTTAATAAACTTTCCAGTCGCTAGCCAAACACACACATAGACATGCGCACCCATACCGAAACTCATATTTACACACACACATACAGCATCGAGCATCAAATTGAATGTTTGTCTTTGCATGAATGAATCTCTGAATGGAAACCCTGATTATTGCCATGGAGCAATGGGGCGTGACTTGGCATCAGTGTCTGTGCTGTATTATATTAAAATCTGGCTGCCATTTCAATTAAGTTTTGAATACCCTGCACCGGATCTGAAGCTCTGCAGGGTATGAAAGAAAGATGAGTACTATGAGCTAAACCTTTCTACCTGAAATCAAATATTGACTATCGAAAACTACTCCTCTCTGTGGATAAATATCGGAAGCGGCTATCAAAATTAAAGGAAATATCTTTCACGTTATCTTCATCGCAATCGATATCCGACTAGCGAATCATTTGTCACGATTTAAACCAAGATCCTATCACCATATCAGCTAATTGAGCTAATTGTTTTATATATGAAAGTAAAGCGTATATTTTTTCTGTTCGTGCAGGGTATTTAATTTGCCCAGATATTTCCACTCTCCGTCATATATGCCACATATTAATTGCTTTATTTGCGCTCACACACACACACACACATACGCACGACATCTGACGAGTCTGGGGCTAATTGTTGCATTAGATATCTGAAGTTTATGGCCCTGAAAACAAGATTTTAGATATATATTTTAATGAATTGTTATTACGCTTATCTGTCACACAGTGCAACCACCAGCCGCACCCCCTCCGCGCCCTTTTGTTTGGCATGTTAGCTATGTTTCGTGCTGTTGGGTTTCTTAATTGTTGCGTATACGCCAGGTGGGCCGGTCCGTGACACAGGCAAAACCCCTTTTGCATATTAATGTCGGCACGGCAAGTGGGTGCGTGTGTGTGTGTGTGTATGTGTGCAGAAGGGCTTACCTTTGGACACTTTCTAGCTATTTGCATGTGCCTTGCGTGCTTTTGACACTAGCTTTCCGGCGCCGCGAAAAACCTGTCGCCATCCAATTTCATTCGGTGTCGGATTTTCACTGATTAAATATGCGCGCCCATATTTCATATTTCTGTGGCATTGCCTGCTGCATGTTGCCGCTATTTCAGGGCTTAAAACCCCAGAGTGCACTCTTTGCCAACGGCTGCTAATCGATGTACTCGACCAGGCCGTATAAAAGTAAATAAAACTTTTGGTCAAGTGGGGCACAGCTCGAAGTGAAATATAATACTGGAACAACATATAAACCAGCGCCAAAGCATTAATCCAAAGTGGCCACTTGACAGGCATATGAAAACAACGCACGCACACCGAACTGTTTGGAGAGCGGCAGCCGAGCAGAAATATTACAATATGAGAGCACAATACAATAAATCAAAGAGCCATGTTCGCCTCTACAAATAAATGCATAAATTTCGAGTACCAAACAGCAGCAAGAACAACAATAATAATAATAAAAACTGTGCGAACGAGAGCGTTACACACCATTTCGCGCGCCAATCAATGAGCTATGAAAATATGAACAAAAATTAACAGCTTCGCAAGCGAGAGCTTGCGACTGGCTCATACACTGTTTCCAGTATAAATTCAAACATAATTAAGAGCGTAAGTTGGCGTGACTCTCACAGCTATATGCTAGATATAGAAATCGATTTTCGGAAGTGAAGATCTTCGGCCAGTATACCCATGTTTACCAAGTCTGTCCCAACACCAATACACCCTTTTTGTTCGCTTGAGAACAGAGTATGAAAATCAAAAACGATCGCAACAGCTGTCAATGGCAAAGGTCAGAGGCGGGTGAGAGGCTCAGCAGCAGCTCTTGTGTCTGTTTTGAATTTATAAATAACTTTTCGAAAATGGAAAATGTTGTCGCACGTTTTCGCTTGTAAAGACACGTCCCTAAATTAAACTTATCTATACATATGTACATGTATGTATATATAGATATGGGCTAATCGCTGGCAGCCCTGGCTTTGTGTTGGGTGACCCAACCGGACTCATAATAAATCTGCTAAAGCACATTGCGTATACGCACTATTGACACAAACACTTCAAGTAGACGGGCGAGCAACCTAATGGTAACTCAAAGCAAGCGTGAGAAGCGAAGCTTATGAAATAATAACAACAACAGGAACAGCACACATTGAGCTGGATAAGAGGAATGGAAGTCCTCGCATTGGTTGTAGGGTTGCGGGGTGGGGCTCAGGGGTGGGGGGCTGCTATGCATGAAAAGCAAAGCGTAGGAAATCTGTTGAATATCAAATAACAATCACTTGGCAAGCTAAATATATCATTATGCTTAAGTAGGTGGCCGTATAACTGGCAACGGCATACAGCCACTGGGATAAAGCAAGGATACCATTTTAGCTTAGCACACACACACACACCCACACGCATACGCATACACATACGCGTACGCACGCACACATGCGTATAGCTAAGGGACCGCACAGGGATTCTAAACGTTTTGCGCGTTTGCTTTGCTGATGCTCCGTGTTGCTGTCGCAATTCTTGATGTTGTTGTTGTTATTGTTGTTGTAATTGTTGCTTTCCTTGTTGTTGTTTTTGGGTGCGTCTGGCTCGCCTTTTTTGTGTAGAGCAAACGAGTATTCCCTGTTATAATCCCCATGGCTTGCATGTTTGCTTAGCACCTACTCAGCGTGTGTTAGGTATGTTAGTGTATTTGTTACTGTGTGTGTGTGTGTGTGTTACAGCGAGAGCCTGGTTGTTGGGCAAAGAGGTTGGGGGGGGTTTCTTCTGCTGTTGCTCTGCGTTTTTACTATGTTATAAATTTGAGAATTTACAAAATCATCGTCCATATTTGATTTGCATTCAATTTTGTATAGAACCTTCTTAGCTGCCAATTCGCCTCAAGTGTGCGTGCGTGTGTATGCGTGTGTGTGTTGTGCCTGCGGATTGAGCTCGTTTGTATTTCACAGAATTGCACAAGAGATTCACAAATTGCTTTCATTGATTGCCACCTACAAAAGCTAGTCGAAAGGTGGTCTCAAACGGCTCAAAGCTGGCACTGGGAATAGCTAAAGGCTAGGTGGTCCGTGTGGTGCGGGGCATTGCGGTGCTGTAGTGTGAACTCGCACTGGGAAATGGCCTTAAATTGTCTAGTGCCACAAGAGAAACAGAGAGCACAGCTGGCAGCTGCCCTAGAGCACACTCGGCGTATGAGTAACGTAGTACGACAAACACTTTGGCAGCTGTTTTATAGTCGGCCAGCTGCAGCTGAGAGGCGCCCAGTTGACCCCTTTTACAGCAGCCACCGAGGCTTATGCCGCGGACGTCTACGTGAAATTATTACGCTGCAATGCATCATCCAAAGTAAACAGCGGCAGGCACCAGACGAATCTGCCGCTGACATGCTGAAGAGCAGCAGCGGCAGAACAAACTGTGTGTTTTTAAAGGGGCCCGAGCAAAGTATTTAAGCTCTAAACAATTGAAAATAAATAAAACGAAACGAAACGAAACGAATGAAAAACTGAAATAAAAAACGCGCACAGCGAAAAGCGTACGGCAGACAGTTGGGACACAATTGACGGACATGCTACTAGAGTAATTGTTATCCTTGTTCGCTGTGCGCAGGCACGTCGCGTACTCGAAACGTGGAACGCCGAACGAAGCGCGGACTAAGCACAGGAGACGAGAGCATGCTACACAAAGCACAAGCGCCACTTGAGCGTGGCACGCGCGCGCTGGCAGCAGCAACAACAGTTGCAAGAACAGCAGCAGCAACAAAAAAGCTGTAAGCAGCACTCAGCGGCACGCACTTGAGGGCTTTTGCAACAGGGCGAGGCATGCCAGGGCTGGCAGCTAAAACTGCAATCGCAGCTGAAGCAGGGGATTCAAGTTGGGAGCTGTTGCCACGCCAATGCCCATTTCCTTCATCTATATCTATGTCGTCCCTTTGTATACTCTAGCAGTCCGCTCTACAAGTTGATCGCGCTTGCAGGCAGATACAAATAAGTCAGGTATTGCTGATCACCATCAAATGGTAATTTCAAGAATTTTCTCAATTTAAAAACAATTTATTAATATTGGTACGTTTTATTTTTTACTGCAGGTATATCTATATATTATATAGAAATGCTTTTATAAAATACGTACCTATTTACATAAAGATCAGATTGTTTGTTCGCAAAAGTATTTAATTTTCAGCAGTGCCATAGTAAGTCACTTTTTACTTGTTCTGTTTATTTATTTTATTTTTATTTTTTCCTTTTGTTTTGGGCTTCGCATGCTTTTGTCCTGCTCACTGTAAAGCTTCTGTGAGTTTACATTTCGCTGGGGACTTATTTATTTTTAATATTTTTATTTGTCGTATGCAAATAGGCACTCGTTCTCGTTGTCCTTTGGAATTATTTTTATTTATTTGTCTGCGGCTTTTGCATGTACTCTGCAAATCTTTGCGCAACAATGCCTTTCAATTAAGTAGCGGCCGCGTCTTGTTTGAGTTTCCTATTAAAACTTGAAGCAGCAACTATGTTACAACTTGCAGTTGCGGCATAAATCACATGTCAGCATTGGCAGCAACATGTCAACAGCAAAGCTGGCTCGCATGCCAAATGAGCCAATATGAGCGCGAAAATGCAGCCAATTCGGAATGTGTGGCAGCAATGGCCGCTGGCCAATGGGTCAATGGTTGCGTGTTGCATGCCCCACGATGGCGGCTGCAATCGTAATTGAAATACAAAGCCAATTTATAAACGAGAAACGATAAAACGCAAACAACGAACGGCGCGCAACAATAGCAACAGGGGGCAGCAGGGGGTAGGAGGCAGGCGTCCGTCTGGTTCGACAGCAACATTGTGGGGGCAGGCGAACGGTTACAACAACGGGAAGATGAAATAAAGCATCAAAGTGGCAATCACGCCAATCACGCATAATAAATCATTGCGTGAGTGTATGCGCGCATTCTCATGTGTGTGCCTTTGCGCGTGTGTGTGAGTGTGTGCGGTTGTATGGTTGTGCGTGCGTGCATGTGTGTGGCCATGTCAAAAATGAGGAAACCCGGCAGCTAACGGCGGTCACGTGTTATCAGCACACAAGAAACAACGCCGGCTTAAAGTAACACGTACACACACAAACACACAATCGCACACACACAATTGCATACACACATGCCGATGCATACGAGTGTTTATTTATGCTTGTTTATTTGTGGCCATATATAAGCCGCAGTTGGCAAGCCAGGTGAGCTGACCAAGGAATTCAGAGCGCATGAAACAAAACCAACAACTGACAACGAGTGGAAGCCGCGCACTCCGCCTGTTGGTGGGTGGTGGGTGGTGGGTGGTGTTTGATGCTTGTGGCTAGATATTATGCAAATTGAGTTTAAAAATCTAAAAGCCTTTGATTAGCTCATGACACTTGCGAGATATGAAGACAGAGATAGAGTTCAAAGGCCAAGCTCCAGCTCCAGTTTCAACTGCCCTTTTCTCTGGCATCTCTCAGTTTCCGAGTCATTAAGAACTGGTTCACCTCACGTGGCAGCTTCGGCTTCAGCACCTGCTTTTATCGTGCACAAGCAGAGCGTGTAATTTCCTCCTGTAATTGGTGTAATTGAGTGCAAGAGCGAAGAAAATATTCAACATGCCAGCAATTAACATAAATTCACTGCGAGAGGCTAATGGAGAACAGTTACGAGGCGCCGAAGATTAAATGCACTGCGAAACTCTGGTATTTATAAGCGAAAGCTGCTGAATAACTGCGTATAGTCATCTATTCTCGAGCTAAATTTAGAAATCAAGAAAGTTATGTTGGTTCGTTAAATATAGTAGCTATTTTTGCAGTCCTCGGTGGAAGAGTTGTCGGCCTGACCAATGCAGACAACTGAACAACGAGAACCAGATTAATTTAAAAGTGAAAAATGAACTATATAAATCATAGACACATAATTAAAATAATAATACGAATAATAATGTGGCACTGCTATTAAATCTATGCGATTGAAGAGTTAAAATTAGTTTTTATATTTTAAGAATATATGATACTTTTTAGCTGGGTTCAGATATCTGTCAAAGCAAATACAACTAATTTAATAAAATGATTTGCATTTGTGACATGTACAACAATATTTATCACAGTGAAACTGAAACCCAACTATTTTTTAATCACTACATTTTAATATAATGCCCAATAGTATAAATTACAAATTAAAAATACGTATTTGTTAAAATTAAACTGGATTAATATAACTGCAAAAAATATAAGATACTTAAATACCGGCATTTAAACTTGCACAAATTCCCAGTTTTATGCAGCTGTGAGACCAGTTGGTTCACATGGAACATATCAAGTCGAACAAAGCCATTTGCAATGCGTTACGTAGATTGCACATAAAAACTAAAAGAACTCGCTGTAAGTGTATGTAAGAACAACGCAAACCCAAATGATAATGAAGCGCCCAGGTTGGGCGTGGCAAGTGCAAAGATAAGCAAATGGCAGCCGCAGTGCGCTTGCCGCGGCGACTGCCGTTGATAATTGCCCGCGTGCGTGACAAATGCAGGACGCAGCGAGAGATATTAAAAAATATAGCATACTTACATGCGCGACAAGCCAGGGTGGAGTGTAGCGGAGTGGGTGCTGAGCAAGGGGAGTGCTGCTTATTTATTATGCTATGCAGCAATGTCAACGCGTTGCCTTATTAACAATGCGCGCGAGGTGTAACGCAGATAAGTGTCAAGGGTTGAGCCACGAGGGGGGATACGGGAGCTCTAGGTATACTGTGAGATTATTGCACAATAAACAGCTCGGTCCATTCGAGCGCATTTTTTATGCCCACGTAATATTTCTCGGTGTTCATTTGGCGTGTTTTCTTTTTCCGTTGCAGGAATTGAGTGCTTTCAACGATTCTCAGAGCAGCCCAAATACACGGAGGTGAATCCACGCGAGGACGCGTTGCTTACATGCAAAGTAATCGATAAGCGCGGCTCGTGCTCCTGGCAAAAGGATAACAAGGTAATCTCGTGCGATATAGTAAACTAGTCACTCACATATTGACAGTGCTCATTTAATTCGTATATTATATGAGGGCTAGTGTTTGCTTGCACTTTATAAATATCCTTACTACACACACATACGCACGGAACAACATTAGCTGAAAGTCATTTCATATGCGTAACGCGTCCTGTGGTTCAATTAAGTGTTGTTTTGCCTGCCGGCCTAGGCACATGTGCCAAAAGTAATTTACGCCCTTGGGCAGGACGAGATACTGAGCTTGTGGCAAAGCTGTAAGCTTTGCTCTCGCCATCGATATGCCCCTGGACAGCGTTTCTTTGCCCACCCGACTGCGCTTTGATTGGACCATGTGGCTGGTCAAAGTTTTAATCGAATATGCGTGACAGCTCGCACCGAAGCCTTGGGCAGTTACACGCATACATACACACACCTACACACACACACATACACATTCATGCATACACACATACATATGAACTCAATTAGATTCGGCGCCGCGCTACATGAAAACGCTATTATGACCAACAGCACATATCTAACAGTTCTCTTCGGTACTATGTCCCAAATTCAACCAGAGATCTGCATTATTTTCACCTGTTTTCAAAAAATGGCAAACTTTTACCTGTTAAAAAGAAAAAACCAAAAAGGATTACTCCAATGTATCTATGCAAGAATCCTGCAATTTCCATTTAATGCACCTGCCAAAGGCTCAGGCAACCCAATTAACTAACTTTGGTATTTTGCTCGTTGCCAGCTCGTTGACTTGAAATAACTCTAAAGAAACAAACAATTTAAAAGGCTACAAATATGTGCATGTGTTCGAGTTTGTGTAAGTAAACATAAATTGTGTAAGCTGTTGTGAGATGTAAAATGAGAGTTATATGATCTTTTGAAACATATAGTAGCACTAAGTCTTGATTAGACTGGTTCTTTAATGCCGTGTTCAGATTAAGATTTTATATAATGATATCGTTAATTGTAGAGCATTTCGGAACAATAAGATTAATCACCTACAAGTTTTTATAGATTTTCCGTAGTTCTCAAACAAAAACTCTCGTTTCAATACAATATCTATGCTTAAAAGTGTTATGAAAATATAATATTCAAATATTTCTAAAAGTCGAAATAATAAATATAAATATATTTCAATATATTTGAACTTTTTCACCTTAAAAAAAACGGTGCTCCTTAATAATTGATGTGAAAATTATTTTGCAAATACTGTATTAAGAAAAACAGACTGTGAATTCTCCTGCAATAATTAAAGAGGTTTACCTAAATTAATTTAATAGATCCATAATTTCAAATGTAGCCGAAGATAACAAACGCAGAGTGAAAAATTGGTATTATTCGATTAGTTAAAGAGCGTGTGTTATGGGTGGCAGCAGGGTATCTTCCAGTCGATCTCCCACTATTTTTATTTCTCTGTATGCCAGTCTTCTGGCGAGATGTCATGTTTCACTTTGGTCTTGTGGGATATTGCTCTATGGCATAGAATCAAAACATCTACGTATTAATTTGCATATTAGTCGAAAATGTTCTGTACGATACAAAGCAGAGTGGACTCATTATTGGGTTGGCCCGAGTCCAAGGCATATGAGAGGCTCGGTTTATCTTTACCTCGAATATGATTTTGCTGCTTGTTATTCATGGCATTTGTATGCATTTGTAGCATAACTTTTAGATGCTTCTTTTCCTCCTCACCCATTCCCTCTGCCGCTCGCTCTCTCTCACTTGTATCATGGACCTTGCGGTCCAGGCAGTTGCCTCTGCAAAATCAAATGCCCGACGGGGTGTGGTTGGGGCTGGCGTTTCAGGCTACTTGCATGACAAAAATCACAAAGCATTTCAAATGCACTTTTTCATATGCTGCACATCGCAACGGATCGCATCGCAACGCATTGCCTCGATTTGCAGCATATACTTAAATGTTTACATGGCTTGTGTCTCCAGGACACTAAGGAGCTGCCATGCAGCAAAACACATAGATGGGCATGGCCAAGCAAAGCATTTGCATGCATCGAGTGTCCTTTACATGTAAAACCCTCACACACACACACACACACACAAACACACACACACACGCAAACATAAACACGCACTCAAATTGTTGCTGTGCTGTGTTCGCTTTCATTTAAAATTCACCCTATTTTTGAATATTTATAGCAATTGTTGTTCTTGTTTGTGTGTTTGCTTTCAAAATTCGCTTGTCCATTTTTGCAGGGCATTTGTAAGGTTTTCCATATAATATTTTTCGTATAGTTATCGTAAGTAGACAACTTTCATGTCTGTCCATGGCCCCAACTGTGCAGCTTCCACTTCAATTGAGGCTAAGTACAGTCCATAAATACTTGTGCGAAGTATTTATTAAGAGGCACAGTCGAGAATCGCTTGAAGAACTTACCTCGCCCCCAAATAGCCCCTGAGACAAGCAACAAATGGGCCAAGGAGAAGCGACACGGAAAGGGCCATTGATCGAAGGCGAATTGTTGTGGGCCAATTGCAAAAGTGCTTAACTGTCTCTGAGCTTCTTGGAGCTATTCAGATGTACATAATTTGGACACAGCAATTTTATGCCAAACATAAATATTAACTACTGAAAATGCCTTTACGGCTACTGATCAGCTATTAAGTATTATATATATAATATATTTATCTATTATAATTATAATTTTATCTCGAAATGTGTAACGCATAGAAGGAGACATCTCCGACTCCATAAATTATATATATTCTTGATCAGTATCTACAGCCGAGTTGCTATAGCCATGTCCGTCTGTCCGTCCGTCCGTCCGTCCATCTGCCTGTTTCTATGCGAACTAGTCTCTCAGTTTTAAGGCTATCGTCATGAAACTTTGCATTCGTCCCTCTTTCTGTTGCACTCAGCTGCTGGATCGGACCACTATATCATATAGCTGCCATAGGAACTTTCGGTCGAAAATTAGGTTCTTGTAAGAATTACCTTTTGTTTTTCAAGATATTTAACTATATATGTATAACTATAACTATAACAATTTTCCTTGTGCTTCTTAAATACAAGCAAAACATTATGAACATTGTGAACAGGTTCGGTCTCAATTCTTCGGCTTTTGAAAAGTTTCAGTCTGCAAGGGTATAATTATTTCGGCTATTCTTTCTCGATGGTATAATCCAAAATTTAAAGTATTTTATTAATGCATCATTAATGCATCAATTATTTTTTCAATTTTTTATAAGGTGTCTTAGCTGACAGCTAGTCAGGCAAATATTAGCTACCTAAGAATGTATTAATTCATATAGTATATGTATATTCAAAGGCAGAAACTGTAATTCTCTGCTACACAAGAAAACTCTTGCTCAACTTGAGTACACGGTATAGTCAAAGAGAAAAAACTGACAAAGAAAACAGTACAATGCGGTATGTTGTGGTATGGAAGATAATGTCGATTGGAAACGATTTAGTTCACTTTGAGGGCGGTTATCACAAGCAAAACCGACACACACACACACACGCACACACCCCATACACGCACACACACACGCTCACAAACATGCACATTCAAGCAGCAACTCAGAGACAACAAAATATTTGCTGGCTTTCAAAATTGTTATTTTGACAATTGGCAGAGCTTGGCCAACATTATTGAACATCATGCGCTTTGTGTTTTGGCCAACAGACACACACACTCAAACACACACATACACACAGACACACACACAGGCACACACAGACACACACACACACACACACACACACACACACACACACACACACACACACACACACAGACACACCCAGAATAACACAGATAGATTCGCTTAGCCCCGGTTCGCCGGCCAACGCAGCTTCAGCTGACCAGACGATGGTTGGCCAAGATAGCACACACAAAAATGTCGAAACGAAAATGAAATAATAATTTAAATAATTCTCAAATGGAAATGCCTTTTGGCCGTAGCTAATGTCGAATGCAAATGTATCCATTTGCATAACTGTACGAATACTGAATACGAATATGCGAATATAACGCGTGCCGTTCGACCAAATTTTGGAGCCCGGCCAGTCACATGAAATGTTATGCAATATTTTAGCCGTATGTCTGTCTGTCTGTTTTTATTGTGCTGCAAAAGCCCTAAATTGCAATGCTGCGAGATTCCCTTAAAAATGATAAACATAAAAGAATAATTAATTGTTGATATAACTGCATACCTGATGCAATTGATCCTTTTGTGGCGACTACAGTGTACAATTAATTAAACCCATTAGAGAAGCAGACATTTTAATGGTTCAAGGACTAAGCAACCTGGAAGCCGGCAGACGGACAACGTGAACGCAATTAGGTTGCTATGGAAACATTCCCGACTGGATACAGCCGAATACACGAGGGGGGCGTGGCATAGAACATAAATACTTAAATGCGAACGATGCCATGCTCAAAGATCACTAATTGTAATTTAATTTCCAATTAGCAAACAAACTAATGCCAATTTAGAAACGGCAACAAGGAGAACGACTCTTGTAAGCGGAGCTAAATGACACGTAGTTGAAAATGGTAGCAGACAGGCAGCTGGCCGGGGCGGGGCGAGGCGGGTTGGGTCGGGCCGGGCCGGGCCGGGTCAATGGGTTGGGTCAGCGCCATTCAGAAGCCAACCTGCTGGCTACACTCTCTGTAAATACATACATCTGTCTGTTTCTGTGTCTCTGTATGGGAGTGTGTGTATTTGTGTGTGCGTACAGCAAAATTATACGCCTGACTACATCGAAAAGTTAAGCATGCTAAACATGTTGTCCAGTAGCCCGCCCACAGAATTTCGTTCCCATCCACATCCACATCTACATCCACATTCACATCATCCTCATCATAGTCCTGCCACTCCATTGTTTTAGCAGCTTTAGTAATGCAAGATTCTTCTCCCTCTGTCCGCACATCTAACAGCCAGTGGGCATCTATCCGAAGAAATACGAATGGGCCGCACGTCCACTGAGCGGCAATGGCGCCCTACAACTGGATCTACATCCGCCGCCGCCGCCCATGCAAATCGGCGGCGATTGCTCCCTGTGGATACGCTCGGCCACCCTGGACTTTGACGACGGCCTGTGGGAGTGCCAAGTGACGGCAAGTGATTTTACCGCACAGGATGCGCTGACCAGTCAACCGGTGCGATTGGTTGTACGTGGTGAGTGTTAATCCAGCAGCTAAAATCAATGTCGCCCAACGTGGCGTATGATTAATATTTGGGCTTCACCCTAGAAATGCAACTGGTAGCAGTTTAATCCAATATAGCTTTCCCAAAACGATTAAGAACTGCGTCACAAAATGAATAAATCCTTAAAGGACACGTGCCCGATTTTATGAATTATACTTTATTGAAATGGAATCTTTTTTTTTTTTTTTTTTTTTTATTCGAACTATTATTAATTTGATCAGCATCTTCCATTGCATAAGAAGTGTACATATAATCTGGTTTAGGAGTCCATAAATATATAGGGGTATCTCTTAGTTGGGCCACAGTTTAAAATCCTATTGAATGTGAGGAGAATCAAATGAGACTAGAGCCATGCGGCTTACTTTAAAAACACATCGTTCATTAGATATGTTTATATATTGGCACTCCAAAAATAACAGATGCTTTTACTTTTGGCTGGTGCTAAGGGTTGTCGACTTTATGATCTCGTACATATCAAATAAATAAAATAGCAGCCAAAGAGCAGCGTTCGGTGCGACGTGTTCGTTGGGGGTTTTAATTAAATTTACCCTCGAGCTGCTCGCAGTGCTGACATTTATTGCTGACCCCAAGAGCCGTACCACTAATCTGTGTATACAATTTCTCTTCTGCTTTTCCCACTCACACACATTTAGTGGCGCCACAACGTCCACGTCTGGAGTTTGAGAGTGCACCGTTGCCGCCGGGCCACAACATCACGGTAGACGCCGGCAGCGTGGCGACTGTGAAATGCGCCTCACATTATGGTAATCCGCCTGCGACGCTCAAATGGTATCTGGGTAAGTAGCGGGGTTGTGTGGCGATGGGGGTTGGGGCTTGGGGCATGGGGCTTGCAGTTGTTATCCTTTGATTGCGGTTGTTATCTTGTCTGGCCGTGACATAGCCGTGTTAATTAATTTGAACGATTTGCTCTCGACAGGCGACCAGGAAATCTCGCCCATACACCCGCAACTGAATGCCACCGAACCGGACAATACACGCACCTGGTCAGCCACCTCGGTGGTGCAGGTGTCCGCCATGCGCGAGCGACACGGCGACATACTGCGCTGTGTGGCGTTCCATGAGAACTACGAAGCCAAATCGGTGCCAGTGGAGGCCCGTCTCGATGTCAAATGTAAGTCCCCAAAAAAAAAAAAAAAAACACAAATGACAGCAAAAACAAGCAAAGAAAAGTTTAGTCTACAGTCTCCGGCTGGACGAAGGAGCGCGTCCCTTGGGCATGGTCCTTAGCTTGGCTGGTTGAGCTGATTGCGTTTAGTTGCATTTGGCTTAAAGTCAAAAACTAAAAGGACATGGCAAACAGCTGTAACAATTCAATTAGCCACAATTTGCAGCAATTTCCTGTTTTGTTAAGCAATTCAAGATTTTTGGCCCCAAGACGAGCAGAAGGACAACTTCAATGTTAGTTGCCTGTTGACTTGTTTCTTGTGCTTGTGCTTGTTTTGCTTGAGAGATAGAGTCAACTATTGCTCTTCTTCTCATCCCGTTCTTGTGCCTTTTGCAGACGCGCCAACCATTCGTCTAATTGGCTCACCGGAAATCGACTTGGAAGAGGATAAGGATGCGCTTGTTCTGCGCTGCGTGGCCGATGCCAATCCGCCGGCCAGCATCGTTTGGCGACGTGCCGGACGCTCCGAGATAGCCAGCTTGCAGGTAAGCCAGCATCAGCCCCCCTCCTTCCCCCTTAACTCTCTACAGCAAACCCATTATCCTGGGCAAACCTATAGACCGGCAGCGTGGCATCCTGGCAGCCAGGTTCTATTCCAGCTTGTTGTTTATGTTGCTACGAAATTTCGACGTCGCTTGCCTTATTTATCTTAAGTGTAGCAGAAATTTGTAATTGTATTAAATTGCCATCTCTCTCTTTCTATCTTCCTACCCGTCTCCCTCTAGGAAACGCTGCAGTTGCGTCCTGTTGGACGTCGCGACGCCGGACTGTACACCTGCCAGGCACAGAACTCGGTGGGCACCTCGGAGCAGCTGTCGGTGCAGTTGGACGTGAAATGTGAGTCTCTTACAATATTTATCTTGGCCGCGATTGTTGTTGTTTCAGCATTTGCTTGGCTAACTTTTGCTTAATTTTGTATTGACGGTCGCTTCTCTGTTTATTCTGCCATAGATCCACCGAAAATTATTTCAGCCGGCCCGGACCGTCTTACAACAGCACCGCTCTTCAGTCCCGCGGCCTTCGAGTGCGTCGCCGATGGCAATCCCATGCCAGCCTACAAATGGGTCCAGAGGTGAGTCCAAGGCCCCCAGCTCTAACCATTCGTGAAATGCGCAAGATGAAGGCTACAAAAATGTTTGCGTTGCATACTTTTGGGCGTCGCGGAGATCACGCAGCCGGCATGCGTATAATGCGCCTTATATGCACTGCAACCAGAGCACGCGCCTTCGAAAACTCCCTGTGGCGTTAATTAAATCCTTCAGCATTCAAGGCTGCATATACGCAATATTTGCGCACAGCACACATAAGGCCCTTAATATGCTGTTGCTTTATCAATATACCGTGGCCTGTTGACACAGCCCACCCGGCGTATAAGTAATATTGCATGCAGCGCAAATAGAAACGCTTTCTGAGACGCGTTCATACATATATTCATATGTTTTAAAACCCTAATACTTAGCGCTAAAACAGACTTTATACACTAAAGAGTTTTTGCTTAGCTTACGAACCCGCAGAATAGTCAGGGATTTTTCATGTGCGAACAACTTTTCCGTAAGTCTGTTAAGAGACAACTCGCAAAGTATGCTGTAATAAGGATAAGCTCGCTTAATTTCAATATTAAATCGGGCTATATACAAACATAGCTATCACACAAATACAACAACGCCAATTTCAAAAGAAATCAATTGAGTCTAACATTAGAAATCTGGGTTAGAATAGACAGCAGCATCTTAATGTACTATATCTCACGATAAAAATCTCACGAAAATATTAAGATACAAAAACTAAAATTATTAACGTACCAATCTCTAATGAGATAATTTACGCAACTTCCATCGAATGTACTTCGCGATTAACATTCTCTTTTTTAACAAAGTATTTAGTAAAACTAAAAAATATTCCCACCGTTTTTAAATATTTTTGAAAAAACTTTGCAAACGCTTATTCTAAACATCTCAACAAATAAATCGTGTGGTTTAAGTTAATCTTCCATATTCAAAGGAGCTTCATCTATATTGCAGATCTGAAACAAGTTCTAGACTTTTCACTTTTATCTACTATAACTATTTTTGGGAAACATAAACTATATTGATTTAAAGAGTAAATCAGACTAAATCGTTTTATACCTTATGAATTTATTTAATTCTCCCAGAAAATCTTTGTATATATTGCAGTAGAATTTTTCAAATTCAAAACCCGAATTTATATCAAACCAAATAAAAACCTGCGTTTAGCACAATATAAAAGTCTTATACTCCCTATTAAAGAAGCGAGTTATAAAATCAAATTTTGAGTTTCTAGTAAATATCTCAGTTATTATGCACTACGAGAAGCGCCATAAAAATATAGCGTTCGTTTTATTAAAATAAGATTATGACATTGAATTGAAATTGAAATTTCCTGAATGCGGGTGAGCTTCCTGTTGCGCGTAGTGCACAGCTCAGCCAAACAGTAGCAGACGCAGCAGCAGCAGTTGCATGCTTTTATGGCCACGCCCACCATCTATTACACTTGATGTTTGCGTCATTTTAATTAGCTGCACAGCGGAAGTCATGCACAAAAAGAGAGAACGAGAGAGTGCGAGGAAGAAGGAGAGGGGGAGAGATGGTGAAGAAGGTTGGGCTGCCACATTTTTTATGGCTCACAGCGTCAGTCTTGTGTCTGCAGGCTCTTTCTGGGACTCTTGGGACATTAATATGCAAAGCAGTGCCACACTCATCCGTCCGTTCGTACATTCGTTTGCCCATTCAACAGGCAGCAGCTCGTCATGTTGGAAAAATCGAAACACAGAGTACAGTACGTGCCACTCTGTGTTGCATGCCACCCAAGCCAAACTCAGCGTCAGATCAGCAGTCTGTACGTGATTTGTGATTTCATTTGTTTGCACTTCCCCCCGTCGATGTGCTCATTGAAGTTACATATGAGCGTTTGTGTGGGTGTGTGTGTGTGTGTGGGTGTGGGTGTGGGCTCTTCTTGAGCTGATTCGCTAGAGCGTCAAATTCTAATAACAAATGCCACATGCAACGTGTTGATTTAATGAAGCGTGCCCGCGCGTGTTTATCAGAAATTAAATGTCAATTGTTGAAAACTAATTTCCACGCGTAGCCCAACCTCCCACCCGCACCCAAGACACATTAAATGGCGCGTGCCAAGCAAAACCAATACGGGGCGTCGTGTGAGTGTGTGTGTGTGTGTGTGTGTGTGTGTGTGGTTGTGTGTTTCGGTGTGTTTGCGTGTAATAAATCAATGGTGGGCGCTGTTAATAGGCTACCTAGCGAGCCGAGGTGGCTCGCATGCCACAGGCACCATTACCGCTGGCTAACGGTGTCCTTTGCTTTGACCCACCCGCACCACACACGGACATATGCAAATGCAAGCCACACAACCGGCCGCCACTTGGCTTGCAAATGTATTTGCAGAAGGAAAAGCCCAAGCGCAGCATAGGAAAAGGCATGTCACTTTGATTTACGTGAAAACATTTCGACGAAACCTACACAAAGCCCCGCTGAATGGAGACATAGGAAGCGCTTTGTGGTTGGACTTTTTGTCGAATTTTTGCGACTTCATTTGTGGTGCAGGATTTGCATTTAAATGGCTTGCTAATTTATTGCTTTTAATTGCGTCGCGGCCCTTCAAAAGCCGCTTTAATTGACGATTTAAGCTGTTGACAAGAGTCTATGCAAACTGTATCGAGCACAACTATGTGCGCATATCAAAGGAATTTGAATGGGCGCAATCCGAAACTCTGGCCAAAATTGTGTGTAGGGTGTGTGTGTGTCTGTGTGTGTGGGTGTGGCTGTGCCGAGCTGAGCTGAAAGCATTTCGCAACATAAAAGGCATTTCTCATATTAAAAAATGTATCAAATATTTGTTGCCTGCAACGAAAATATCTCGCCCGCAAACGCAATTTTCAATATTGCTGCACAAAACTTGCAACAGCAGCAGCAGCAGCAATGGCAACTACCCCCAACCCCCACCCCAAGTTGCAATGTAGCTGCTGCCTTTTACCCAATCGGGTTGTAGTTCAAAAAGCTGACAGCAAAACAAAAATGAAAATGAAAATTAATAAAAACGCAAGGCGAAACGCTTCAAAGTTTGCCACGTCTTTTCTTTATTCCACATCTATTGATCATCTCTTTGGCACTGAACTTCTATTGATAATTTTCTGATTTCCCCTTGCAGAATCTCTCATGGCTCAAAGTACGTAGAGCGCGGCAACGAGCCGCGACTGGTCATCGATAATGTCACCTATGAGTACCAGGGCGAATACGAGTGCCGGGCCACCAGCTACATCAATGGGCAGGAGCGGGTAGCCATATCCGATCCCGTGTCGCTGCAAGTTGTGGGTAAGTGCGGGCCACACATGCGTGTATACACAGTTATTTTTTATGTACATGTTGCTGCGGGGCAACCGCAAATGCCACAGCACCGCAAAATATGACTACAGACACAACTGTCCCCAGAGCAACTGGAAAAAAAACGTCGTACAAAAAATAGGAAATTTACTGAAAACTGAGTTACGACATGCCAAGCGGGCCGACAAACGACGTGAGCAACTGTTGGCCAAGCTGATGACCAGCAACAGCAGCCAGTATCAGTAATAAAATAAAAAAAATAGTTACCTTTGGCATGCAGAAGATTAAATACCCTTTAGAAACATGGAAATATGAATTATAAAAGTTTTTCGTCCGATCGGCTTCTAACTAATTGTTAGGTCTTCTCAATAAAAAAGAGGATAACTGTTGATTGCAAACGCACACATGGTTGACAATTCTCCCAATTTGCTGCAACTTTAAAGAATTGTATTCCCCTACTATGCGATTCTCATGAATGCACGTAAGAGCAATAGTTTTTCATGCTGTAATATTAACTATGATATTCAGAAGTTGTGGCAATCTAAAAACTTTTCTTGAATAGATATAATACGTAAATATATATTAAACTAAACGCAGAACAAATTTAATGCCCACTAGGCTGTAAATTATAAAAAAAAAACACTGTAATTCTTGCCCCACTATGCGATTCTCATGTATTCGAGTAAGCTTTACAGATTTTCATGCTGTGATTATAAGTATTGTATTACCATGGGTATTAACATGTCTCCATGTATGTCTGCATTATTGCACAAAGTGTATTTTTATTTGTACGCGTGCTTGTACACCAAACGCAGACAAATTTTAATTGCCGCTGCTCAGCAATTATTGAAAAAAAATTGGAATACCCTATGCTGCGTGCAATATACAGCGCATGGTCACTTGCAAATGCAGAACGGCGTTTAAAGAAACAACTCAACGTGTGACCCATGTGAGCGAACTAAGCTATTTGGCCTGCTTCTCTTAGCCCCCCCCCCCCCCCCCTTATCCTTCTCTATGTGTTTTAGTTACACAGTTAAGTCGCTCGCTCTGTCGCTCCCCGTGCAGCTAATGCTAACTTAAAATAACACAAAACTCCATTAAAAACTGCAACCGGAAAGCGCGTCGAAAACATTTTAAGCGCCTGCGATTTTGCCAATTCCCCTCCCACCCGCTAACCACCCACCCGGCAAGTTGTCGCTGCGCTACCCACCCAATTTGGCGGCTGCAGGCGCCGCACAGCAAATTTAGCAAGCGGCAACTGGCGCTGGCGGCAACAGACTAAACCAAAATGTAACACAAAATCAAAATGAACTTATGACCACAAGAAAAAAAAACGAATGAAAACATACAAAAAAAAACAAAGAAAAATGCAGGCAAAAAATGAAGAAGAAGCGCGGCCAAAATGGCAGAATATAACAACTGCCATGGCCAACACAGCCGCGGGCAAGCGTCGAAAAAGCGGGAGACAGAAAAAGACAGAGAGAGTGTTAGAGAGCGCGCGCGAGAGTGAGAGAGAGAGAGATAGCGTATATATTTAAATTTAGTGCTGAATACCACAGCACGTACATAATTTATGGCCAACCAAGGACACGAGCAATTTAGCAGGGCCAGTCGTGAAAAAAGTGCTATACCCTTTATGGGTGTATGTGTGTATGTGCACTGGCAAAAAGAAATTGTGTGCACGCCATCCATACATATATGTATAAATATATATATACATGTTTCTGTGTGTGTGGTGTATGTGTAAAGTAACTAACGAACTAGTTAACTAACAACAGCAAAAAAAAAAATAAAAAATAAAATAAATTGAAAGAAAAAAAACGCAGCTCATTATGTGCAGCTACGCGCTGACGACATTGAAATACCCTACAGACAACAAAGTTTGTCAACATGTTTGGTAGCGTTTTCAGCGGCACAGGACACATTTGAAATTCGTTTAACCGCGTCAGATTCAGTTCCCAACAGATACGCTTAAATTGGCTAACAAAATATGCTTAACGTTCCCAGCCGTCTTTTCAGTCCTATTTTGATTAACTTGACAGCTTTTAAATAAGTAAAACATTTTTATACTCTGTTTACCTGTTCACAAAGTAAAAAGAGACTTGCCGCCTTTCGTCCGGGCTTCCAAAGTTGTGCAATATTGACACCCCAACTACTATTTTAAGTTTTGCGTCTTTTTAGTCCTTGGTCAGTTTTAGAGCTCGAGACCAAATTCGCTGGATTAATAGGTAGCTGCATGCCTTTTGACACCGAGTCGAAAATATGCTTGTCACGCCGATTCTCCCTCCACCAAATCGCAAAAACACAATTTTTCCCAAACACTGAGAGTCACCGTCCAAATCGTCAAGGATATCAAGTTTTGGCTCATTTTTTAGCTGTGAACAGCGTATTGTTCATTCGACTAAATACGATCTTAAAGTTCTTTTTGGTTTCTTGTTTAATTGTGCGCTCATAATATAAGCTAACATAATTTTCGGTTCCGGGAACATCTAAGATAACTTCAGTGCCACCAATGGATAGATTTATTTTGGCTAACGCCAAATTGTTATATTTAGTTATCAAATAAATAATTATATAGCTTACAATATTTGATTAATCAAATATATATGTATAGTTCTTAGCACTCATATCAACAACAAAGTATTTAATTATTTTAGCTGCCGCTGTTTATTCAAAAAATTGCGAAACTTAAATAATGTCCCAATTGCATGCTGGATAAGTACTAAGCATACAAGTCCAAATTAATGCATGTCCAGAGTGGCGATAACTTGTAAGTAGAAGAATAATTTAATTAATTCTAAATAAATAAATCAGTTGCTGGCATAATCAATTTGTATAACAATATGCTTATACATATTAAGAAGAATAAATTGGTATAAAAAGTTCAGTAAATATTAAATATAGCTTTCCATATAACTTGGACACTAACCAAAGGCGCTTTCATTTAATTTTTTATTTAAAAGGTTGTATTTTCTAAAAGATTTTTATTTCAAGCAAATGTCCAAAGCAGAGATTCATATAATACAAAATAGTTATATTGATAAATTACAAATTGAAGCACGAGTTGGGTCGATCTAGTCATTTCCAGCTGTCCATGTGCGTAAAAATGTATTGTGCAGAACAAGTGCATTTGCATTGAAATATTCGTCAATATCCTGTCTATCCAACCGTCTGGCCGGAATCCTGGGAATATATCTTTGTATATATCTAAAATAATATACAACTCTTGTTACCATATTTTGAATGTCCTTCTACAGATAATTTGAAACCGAAACCCTTTTACCACGAAGTAAAATCGGCTAAAATAATATTTTGTAGACATATGACGTATGAGTAATTTTTTCCAGCAGTTGCTCGTAACTAACTTTAACTTTTTTATATATGTTTCAGGTGCTCCGCAAGTGCTTCGTCTGCATCCCTCCATGCACACAGTGTCCGTGAAGCGCGGTGAACCGGCCAGCCTCACGATGGTCGTCTGCGCCGATCCGCGACCGCAGCGCGTTGCCTGGGAATGGGGTTCGTTGCGTCTGGAGGCAGGTTCGGGCATAGGTACGTATACTTAACGGAGGGCGCTTCATTGGCCAGCTAATGCAATTAGATGCGTTGTTGTAGTTTTCCTTTTTCAATAAGCCCAAACTCAATTAACGCGGCGACGCATCAATCGCATTGCAAATCATGCACAGCCACAACGGGGAATAGGGCGAATATTGTTGCCGTGCGCGTTGGTTGCCCTGCTGCACGGTTGAGTGCTCATTAACAAACCTTTTCGGCAAATTTGACATTGAACAAACGTCGAGCGTGCTACGTGTAGCTAAACGGGGGACACCAGGAGAGCGGGAGACAGACGTGCCGCACGCTGCACAAATCAAGACAAATTACATGTCCAGAGACGGCAGCTTCGACGCCAGAATCAGACGAATGCCACCATCATGTTGGGCTAGTGTGGCATTAGCATTGGCAGTGGGGCCTGGGTGGGGCCAGCTCTACGCGTAGCCCCGTCCATTGCCGGCGCTCGAGCTCGAGCAGACTTCCCACGCTTGTCAGTTGCCGGTAATCCTGGCTCCGACAGACAACGACACAGCCAAGAACCATATGCAGCTCGTTTTTCACTTTAAACTGCATTGCGTAGCGTCTTTTGTGGGCCAGATGCAGCTGCAGATCCATCTCCAGCTTCAGGCTGGCAACAAATCTCGCGCATTACTCTTCATTTTCAGCTTGTCTGCGTGCGCATCCGGCTGCCGGTTCGCCCGTCCGTCCGCCCGTCCGTCCGCCTGTCCGCTCGGCCATCCATCAGTCCGGCAACCCGTCTGTCCGTCTGCCCGTTTCTCTGGCCATGCGTGTAATCCGGCGTACTTGCCACTGACAGGCATCAGGCGAATCGCATTGCATGCTTAACCGCAAGCTGCGTGGCTGCTGCGTGGCAGCTTCTTGTTGCGCATACGACACGTTGGCTCGGCTCTGTTATTGTTCATATTTTTTTTTATTATTTTTCGCACTAATACTGAGCTATGCATTTAATGAAAAATTGTTTGTTATCACTCTCTCGCTTCCCCTCTCCATTTTTCCTCAGATCGCTTTCGTGCCGACGATATGCTTACGGATTCGCGCGAGGATTGCTACCTCTCTACGTTGCACATTCACCACACCGATGAACACGACTCACGACCCTACTATCTTGTGGTGGAGAACGAGCGGGGAACCGATCGTCATGCCATTCATTTGATTGTGGAGGGTACGTTTGCAGGTGCATAGTGTTTTCTTTATTTTTCCTACCATTAACAATTTAGTTTACACACACAAGCACACTGAAACTGCTTTCCTGCAAACAATTTATTGAAAAGAAGATAAGAAAGCGATTGTAGCTTAAGAGATTTATTTCCCATCCTACCTTCTATTTATTTTGTTTTTCCCACAATTTTTGCTTTACTCTCTCGTTTGAAAAATGATAAATGCGATAGCAATTTATTTCTATATATATTCCTATCTATCGATTCTATCAATTCTATCGTTCGGCTTTGTTCGTTACGAGAAATACTAAAAAATGTTTGCAAGGATGTTTTTCAGCCATTTTCTAATGGGCATCTGCAGGTGTATGCGACCCTGTGACACACTCATTGACAATTATTGATTACATTTCATTTTTGCACAATGCATGCCAAAAAGCAGAACTCATTAAATATTTTTCATGCGAACACCATATTAATTATTTTAATTAAAATCGAACCAAATATACAAATGAATATTCCTTTTACGCCTGCAAAATCAACGCCATCGAATATCAACATCGAAAACAACAACAAAAAAAAAACCTGAATAATTGAAACAATTGCCGCTTTTGGCAACGCACAGAACCTTTGGAGATGAGCTACCTACTGGGCGTGGCCGGCGGCTGTATGGCCGCCATTTTGATCCTGATCTGCCTCTGCATCTACGCCGTGAAGAGCAAAAAATGTTGCTTCAAGGGTAAGTGGAATTATTACGTGGATTGTTGTGTGTCCAGCTCGAGGAAGCTGCTCATTAAAAATTTAAACTCAATTCGCTGCAGCAACAACAATGGCAACAGCAACAACAATTGCAACAATTGCAACTGCTGCAACTGTGGGCAAACAGGGCCGCATATTAATTACAAGGCCCTCAAAGCGAACGCGCGTCCCAACAATTAAAGCATTTTCTTCATTATGCCACCAGATGGCGTTGAACTTTACGCTTGCCGCATGCCACATTTTGTTGTCATACTAATTGCAAAAACACAAAAAAAAAACTTGCACCAAAAGCCAAAAGAGAGAGAGAGAGAGTGAGACAGGAAAACAAAAACAGAAAAGCCGCGCCTTTTATTTGCGTTTTTTTTCTATTTTCTGTAATTTTTTTTTTCTTTTTGGTTTGTTAGAAACTCAAATAAATCTCATAAAATATTCATTAGCGCATTTTGCGCCGGCAGCGCCTGCGGTCAGCTGGCCACAAGACAAAAGGGTTAAGGTCCTAAGCAGCACAGCTTTCAGTTAAGAACAACATATTTTTTGTTGAGCCCACCCTTAGAATATTTCTTTACTTGTATGCTTCAGCTGAAAGTCGTTGAATTTTTTGGGGCTAGATGGACTCTGGATAGGGGCTGCTTTGGCTAATTAGAAATCAAAATCGCGCCGCAAAACTTTTGCTCCACGCGCAATTAAAATGCACATTTGTAAAAACAATTTACAAAGCAGCAAAAGAAAAACAATTTGGCAAAAGAAAAAATATAAGGAAAAAAAAAGCAGAAAAGAAAAACTTTGGCAAAAAAAAAAACTTGCTCAAGGACACGCGTTCAAGAGTTCTGTGGCTGGCTTGAAATGAATTTACGCTCAGGGATTTGCGCTGGCCGATTGCCTGGCTGAAAACACAGCTGTAAACCTTAAACTTCGAGTCGTAAATAAAGCCAAATCCCGAGTAGCCCGGCGCGTGCAATTTGTCAGTTGTCAATCAAAATGTCAATTTTCACACAGCGCCAGCAAACGTGAACATCTTGAGCAGCTGCCGCCAATTGCCAAGTTATCAAATGGCATTTGACAGATCTTCAATTGCCCAAGCTACCCCTATCCCCTACACACAAACACACACACACACAGTAGTGTGCAATTCCATCTAGTCGAAATCCATCAACATTTTTCCGCTCTTTTAGCTGGCTTTAGGCAACTTTACACCTTTTGGCCATCAATAAGTTTACGGCTCGTTTGTGAAAACGTGGCTGCAGATACAAAATGTATCTGTATCTGTACGTGCGTCCAGCCATCCATCTATTTACCTACGTCTGCCTGTCTTATCAGTCTATAAGCGTGGATAGTACTAATTTTTAGTGGCTGTATTTTAAAAATCCACTCTATAGTGTACATATGTACAATATACACATATACATATACATATATATATGTGTATCCATAATATACGCCAAATCGAAAGAGTTCTCATAAATACATTATTTTTGCTCGCCTTTGCAGGTTCCACGGGCTATAAATCATCGGATAAGGACAGGTAAGTTGAAGCGAAGCATACATACACACATACACACGCACAACACACACACACACACAACAACCCACACAACAAATGGCCGGTTATGATACATTTTTATGGAAACGCGCTTGCAACGCAACGCATCGGACAGTCAACAGGTGGCGCTGGCGTGCCAATTTATGCGTCCCGCAAGGCCATACTTATACACACACACACACACACACACACACACACGCGCTTTCGCACACTCGCTCATAGCCATGAATAATGCGCACGGTGTGTTTGTGCAGTGTATGAAATATCCAACGTTTTCCATACATTCAATATTGCAAAGTCGGCTTTTGAATATTTCTCTATTTTGCCGCCGAACGTGGAGCAAACACACACACACACCCACACACACACACCCATACCCCCTTAACAATCGCTCATTGCCGCCCCTCATTTTGTCGTGACATGAGTTATGAGGCTGTGGCGGTTATTTGGCTCGCCGCTATGCCGGCCCCTCGTTCTGTCTTGTTGCCACATTTAAAAATTACCATATTTTATTTATGGAACACACTCTCGGACAACACACACCCACGCGCGCACACACACACAAGCACACAATCCAGTAAGCAAAATTGCATAGCATAGTTTTTGGGGCGCACCATTAAGGCAACGCGTTTCAGTGTGTGTGCGTGTGTATGTGTGCTGATATAGCGGAAATGGATTTTGAATTTCCGTTATAAACATAGTTGGCAACACAGCAACCAGGGCCACATTTCAAGCGGCATTACAAAACCGCCTGGAACTAGCCTCCAAAGCTAACAACCTAATTTCGAATATTTTTGTGTCTATCAAGGCGAAACGAAAGATATTGTCAAGTAAAATCTCCCTCGAGGATGGGTTTTAATAAACCACGCCCGCCTCCGCCTCAGCATCAAGTCAACAATTGCCGCCAGGCATATGAAAAAGCTGGATGTTTAGTTATGCGATTGGCATGAAATTTGCCAATCAAACGGCCGCAAATTAGAAAATAAAAGAAAATTTCGGTTAGCAGAAGATTAAATACTCTACTTGCAGACAGATAAAAGACTTATCTGCCTTTTTCATAGAACTCACTTTTCGCACGATTTCTAATAATATTCATAATTGAAGTCTTGCAAAACAAAAGCGTTTTCATCCTTATAAATCTGACTAATATTTTCAATGGGAGCTATATATGGTCAAACCGGATAAAGATAGCCTTGAAAAGTACCATACTTTATTGCATAAAAAGCTTGTCCTTTCGATATCTTCCCTGAAATAGTACCCAGCTGGAGCAGAGTTTATAATAACCTAGGCAAGCGCATAAGAAACTAGTCCCTCCTCTTACATGCCCTACACGATTGTCACCCGGCCTTATTGCAAAAATTTTCGATAACAATTTCTTGTTTTCTCTTGTTTGATTTTTGCCCGCAGCGAAAAGGCTGATTTGAAATCACGCTCGGATAGCACAAGTGGCCCCCAAGGTGATTCAATTTACACAACGCCTGCCGGCTTCCATCATCACCAGCAACAACAGCAACAACAACAACAGCAGCAGCAGCAGCAACAACAGCAGCAACAACAGGCGGCAGCTGCGGCGGCAGCGGCATTGCACGCAGCCTCGCAGCATCCACAGCAGCAGTATCCGGGACATGGATCGCCGGAGGCAATGAAGGTACGCATGGCTGCAATGATATTACAACCGCCCACTAGGGTCTAGCAGGCAGTTGATAACGAAAGCAACGAGCTTCAGTATCAACAACAGCAAGCTCAACAACAACAACAACAACAACATGAACATGAACATGAACATGAACATGAACATGATAATAGTAATGCCAACACCAACACAAACACAAACAACAACAACAACAATAATAATATAAATACCATAACGACTGCGACAGCGACTGCAACACTGACCAATAGTAGTAACAATAATACAATAGAGTTAGCCAAAGCAACGGCCGCTGGCAACAGCAGCAATAGCAGCAACAGCAGCAACATGTTGGCTGAGGCGCTCGGCAGCAGCAACAGCTCACATAGCCTAAGCCTAGCCAGTACGCTAAATAGTAGCAAAAATAGTAGCACAAATAGCAGCAGCAGAAGTAGCAGCAATAAACAGCAGCAGCAGCAGCAGCAGCAGCAGCAGCAGCAGCAGCAGTTGCCCACATGCGGGGAGCTGGAGAACAACATGGACTGCGAGCTGAAGCCGCAGGCCAGCGGGAAAATACTCAACCTAAATGTGACCAGCGAGGAGCTAGTGGATAGTCAGATAGAGAGCTTGGACCCTGGGTCAACAGCTGGCCAGCTGAGCGCTGAGGAGACTGAGCTGTTGCTGCAGAAGCTGAGCATCAACAATCCGTTCTATCGCTTTCGCAAGCAGAGCAACTCCCTCCGGGAGCTGCGGCGTATGCGTAGACGCGCGCGTCGCCAGCTGCGTCGCCACAGATCCGAGGCAGACCTCATGCCACAGCCACAGCAACACCAACACAATGAAGCCAAAGTTGTAGTTGTATTAGACAGTAAGCAGCATTTAACGTTAAGTAGTTCTAGACAAGGTACGAGTAGCATTAAGACTAGATCCGTAAGCAGCCTGACGCCAGATAGCTCCACGGTCATCACAAATCCGTTCAGCATCTTTCACGATGACGAGATACTCACCCTGGGCGTGAATCCTCGCCTGCGCAGCGCCAACAGTGCCGCGGCCGCCATACGTACAACGCGTCCGCAGCGCAGCAGCGGCAAGGGCCTGCGCCGGCTCTTCGATAGACAGACAACTCCCAATCCAGCCGGTCATCATCAATACCTGCACGGTGTGCCCGTGCGCCACTTTGAGCGGCAGGACTTCAATCAGGAGGCGAGTCCGACGGGCAAGCCGAAGCGCGCGAAGGCCATCTTCAAGCAGCTTTCCCTGCGCAAACTGCACAAGACGGAGGAACCCTCGGTGCTGCCAAAGCTCAAGCTTAGCTATCGTTATCCGAATCGCACGCAGAGCATACAGAGCATGCGCACCGCCGGCAGCGGCGGTTACGATATACAACACACGGCCTACAGGCCGCGACTGGCCTCGACGACGCCAAAGTCCAACTACTTTGAGCGGCTGCAGGCGAAAACTAGGCTGGGCATACAAAAGATACGCGACAAGTGCCGCAACTTCAAGGCAAGCAGCAGCGACGCCAGCAGTAACGGCGGCGGCGGCGGCGGCAGCGGCAGCGAATTTAGTGGATTTCACACGCTCGCGAAGGACGAGAGTTTCCGCTTCATTAGCGATCGGGCGCACATCTCCAGCTACGAGTCGCGCTGCGCTGCCGCCCATGCCGCCGGCAAACAGGCGACCATCTACAAGAGCTACAAATCGGAGATAGATCTAAGCAAGAATCTCCACTACCTGGAGCACTATCTGGAGCAGAACTTCGAGCAGCAGCTGAGCGACAGCAAGCAATCGGCTCACTCTGTGGGCCGCATCAGTGGCGCCCAGCGCCGAGCGCTGGCCACCGCACAGCGCATAAGAGAGACAGAGACGGAAGAAACGGAAGTTGAGACTAGGACGGGCGGAGGCACGCCGCGGCGACGCCACAAGCGTAGCCAGTCGCAGGCCAACAGCCAGACAGTCGGCAGCATCAGATGTGGTTCCATGGCCAACTATGAAAATCTGGGCACACTGCCAATTTCGGCACGTGCAGCGGGACACAACAAGGCAGCCTTTCACTCGGACTCGCTGAGCAGCTCGGACTATGCCTCGGTATTCAGCGGGCCAACGACGGCGAAACGGGAGACACCAGCACCACAGGCTGAGAATAGGATGGATGAGCAGGATGTGAGACAGCAGCAGCAGCAGCAGCAGCAGCAGGAGTCTGTCCTTAAATTACGCTACGAGCATCCGGACAAGATGTGTGAGTACTACTTTGATAATCTGACCAGCTATGCGCTGGCGCTGGAGGAGAGCGAGGACCTGCTGCTGGCCGAAAGCGCCAAATCAGCGCGTTTCTTCTACGACGACGAAGACGACGAGGACGAGGACGAAGAGGATGCTGATGATGCACTGGCCACTAACGAGCCGGATTTTATGGCGCGCGACATTCGCATTCGCGTCAAAGTCAACGAGTGCGAGGATGCTGATTGGTTCCAACGCCGACAGCAGCAGCAGCAGCAGCAGCAACAGCAACAACAACTGCAACAGCGGCAGCGACAGCAGGCGACTTCGTATAATGAGAATCTTGCCGAGAGCACTTTCTATCAATCGCTCAATCAGCATTTACAGCGACAGGCAATTGCAGTTGACGACAGGCACAAGTCGGAGACGGCCTCGGCCTCGGCCTCGTCAGTGGCATCCCTCGGCGGTGAAAGCTACTTGGCGCACTTCGAACGCAGCCGCAGCCGCAGCGATTTCGAGCGGATCGAGCGCAACAGCCTGCAGCGTCCAAATGAAGACCTAGAACAGTTTTACGCCCGCGGCGAATACTACGGCTTTGGTGGCAGCGGTGGTGCAGGCGGCGGTGGTGGCGGACCGGAGGTCGTGTTTGCAGCCAGGCAGCGTCGCGCCGACCTCATGGAGGCGCATTACTCGCGCAGCTATCCGACAGCTGCGACAGCAACAACAGCAACGCATCAATTGATGCCCAGCAGCGATGCGCTGCTCGACCAAGCAGACGGCAGCGGGCTGGCCAGCTACAAGCGCGCTGCAGCAGCAACAACAGCAGCAGCAGCTGCAACCACATCGTCAACCAACATCAGTGATGGGCTCTATGCTACCAGCAGCAAGCAGCAGCTGCAGTTTCAGTTGCATGCAACAAAGCCGGAGCCAGAAATTGCAGCGGGCACAACAGCATCAGCATCAGCAGCAGCAGCAGCAGCAGTAATAGCGCCTGCGGCTGCCCTTTCAGCTGGAAATGCAAACACCAATACGAGCGCAAATAATCGGTACATGTTGGAGAATTTGCGCAAATATTACGCAAATCAGCAGCAACATCCGCCAGCACACTCTGTCAACTCGTCCTCGCTGTCCAACTCGTCATCCTCGAACTCGTCCATGTCGCAGCAGCAAAAGCTGAATCTACCCACCGCACAGCCGCATCAGCCGCACAGCTCCAAACAGCAGCAGCAGCAGCAGCAGCAGCAGCTCCATTTAGGGCCACCGCGTCGCAATTCGAGCACTTCGAATGCCTCCTCGACGGCGGACAACTTTGACAGCTTCATAGCGCTGCGCAATGCCACCACCACCAGCGCGCCCACCACCACAGCGGACTACATGGCCAAACAGCAACTGCAGCCGCAGCCGCAGCGTCGCAGCCAGCATCAGGGCACAGCAGGCAAGGCGCCGCTAATCTCGGCCCTGAACTATTACGGCCAGGGACTGCCCAGCGGCAGCGGCAGCGTTCTCACCTACAATGGCAAATTATCTGCGACCGCAATGTTGTCACAAGTAAATTTGGCCAGATCTCCCGCGCTGCATCAGCAACATGCCACGACACCAGCAACACCAGCAACGACGGCACAGCCAGCAGCATCCGCAACCGAAAGCTTCATATTGGAATATGAGTGTTAGCGCACGATTAAATTACTATCGATCCATTGGGAGCGGCAACTCATCCTTATCCTCCTCGTCCTGCGCTCCCTCAGGGTGGCACACCTGTCGAAAGCGAACCGGGAATTATTTCGCCCGGCGCTTGTCCGTCCGTCCGTCCGTCTGTCCGCTTGTCTGTGCCGTGGGTAAATTTTATGCCATGCCTTGGAATTCTATTTGCCGAAATTACAATTACAAATTGTTAACGCAACTGATTGGATTAACGCCACCGCGACCACCGTACCCCACACCCCAACCCAACCCGCCTCGCACTGCATCCCAATGGACCAGCTTAAATGTGTACATACATATGTGTGTGTGTATCTGATGCTGAACCCCCAGGGCCAAGGCTTGGAATACCTAATGAATACACCCGATGTATCTCTCGTTAGCACATAGAAAACTACGAATAACTGAAATATCTATCCTGTGCTGTAAATGTAAGCTATATCTAAGGAATCGTATGTGTTTATTTATAAATATTTACTGCGGTTGATTTGAGTAAAAGTACATGGACTTAATGGCCGTATACCCGTATGTATAGCTAGGTATACATTATCGTAAACTACTGACAATAATACCATTCAATTACCGATTACATTCATTAGCCAAGTTAATAGCGTATATGAAAATTGTATTCGACATTGAAGGAAATGCATAAATCAAATTTATAGTTGTATCATCAGAAAAATCATAAGCATTATTCTCGTACTCTAACTGCTATATACCAGATTTATTCTATAGAAACCGATTATCGAATTTTGACAAACTAAACTCCAAGCTAATCGTTACAACTTTTGATGTATATATATATATATATATATAAGATGCGGATATCGATTGTTCTTAAAGCTGTTAAGTTTTTCAGTTTAGCCTAAAAGATAATCTCAAAACTAAAAGTTATCGAATATCTAACAGAGATCTGCAATGATTACAAAGAGCGCAATACTTATCTTTAAATACTTTCGAGCATTTCTTTTGAAAAGGACCTAAAAGGTACTTAACGTAATCGTATTTTACGCATGGGTGTTTATTAAACCTAAGATCAATTTTTACTACAATTTTTGAAAGAATACTTAAATTAATCCCGACAAAGAAAGTGAATATCAATTAGTTAAATTATTATTATTGCTGAGCAGTATATTGCAGATCTTTATCTAGATATCTAACTCTCCGTACTATATGCAAATTGTGAAGCATGCCGCAAAGAATAAAAGTAAAAATTATTAAATGGTACAATTTTCCAACTACGTTTAATAGAAAACTTAAATAAAAAAAATAATAATAAATAAGGAAAAAAAATGGCGAAAACAACAATTTGAGCTTCCACGTTGACATAAAGGAAATTAAAACGGCTGCATTAAGAGACAGCAACTAAATTTACAACAGCAACAACAACAACAATGAGCGGCAAATGCAATGACAAAGCGCATAAAATATGAAAATCTGTAATTACGCTGAAAGCAAATAAAAATTAAGAGAAGAAGCAGCAAAAGCGCTTGCCAGCCACATATTAAATTTATTTATTTATTGCGGCAAAAGCGTATTACGTAAAAGGATGTTTGTGGCTCAGCTGGCGTCGCGTATACCCACACATATAAATATATCAAAAAATACAATATATATATATATATATATATATATATACATATTTACCTACTATTTATGTGACGTCAAAGTGTTTAACTTTTAAGTGAAACTGTAAATACAACTACAACTTATTGACATGCAACGATCGATAGGCGACAAAAGCGACACACTCATTAATTTCCCATTTATGCAGGCTGTCATACACTGCGAATGCGCAATATTTTCAATCATAACTTTAAAAAACCACAAATAATAAATGTTGCATAAATATTTGTATGACGTTGCGCTGAAAACTGTTTCACTGCTATTTGAATTTCCGCAGTTACATATTAAAATTATTGCGTATGTGGCATGTGCTCGTATTTTTTAACCGCCCCCTCCCACCTCACAGTCCCTCCCTGGCCTGCTCTGCACTGGCACCTCGCCCATGCAATTATCTGTGTGCGCGCAATTTATCTCATTTGCGGCTGAGTTATTTCCAACTGCAGCAAATAACACTTCCAGACGAGCCAATGCCCCGTGCCGCAACGCCAGCCCTCCACAGTGCCCCACGTTTGTGTTTGTATGCCACATTTTCCCCCCCTTGTTATTGTTGGACAGCCAACACACTTTTCCGCTTAATTTACTGGCCGGCAGCTGGCTTCATGTTGGCCCCGAAAGAAGATGCCAGTGTGGCACAGTGGCACAGCACTGGCCGGTTGACAACAGCAATTGCTGCATAATGCATATGCCCGGGCACAGTTTGGACCATGTTGATCCTGGTTGGAAGCTCGATGCGCGGATGCTGTTGCTGCGGTGTCTGCTGCAGCCGTTTCAATTGCTGCAACTGTGACAACAATAATAATTCATGGCATGCTTTATGGCTGGCCATCAACTTATCGGCAGTTGCTGCTACCCTTACCCTCCGCGCACCCTTTCCCATCCAGCCAGTCTTCACATCAACAGCCAGCAAATAAATTAATGAAAGTCAAATTAAAATTTCTTTGATGCGGCAAATAGAGTTGGTTCAGTTTCGCCTGCGCGTTATCAGCCATGCAACAGTCGCTTGTGGCATAAACCTATCAATTGCAATACAAGAACAACTACAAAAACAACAACATTAACAGCAACTAAATTGATTAAGTAAACGCGTAAAGTTTCATGTTAAATTGATAGCAGTTAATTATGCGTTTGATTAAATAGTCAACAGTTTATCTAATTAAATTATTAAGCTTGAGCGGTATACTAAAGTGTTTGGGTTAGGGAAAGACAACGACAAGAAGAAGACTGCTACAACATAAAAGACAGTTAAAAAATAAAAAACGACCAGAGCTGACAGTCAAGACAGAGACAAACACACACTACTAACCATATAAACTGAAGACCGGAACGATAATTAACTCAACTACAGAAAATATATTCCATATAGTATATATGTACATATATACATACGTTTTTCCCTCCCATTTTCTATGCCTAAGCGTATGTTCGTGTTTACCATTTGTTTTAAGTATTTGCAACAATAATAATAACAACAACAACAGCAACAGGCAACCAAAAAGCGCAGCCTCAGCTGCACCATTAACCATTTATTATTGTATAATTAAGTAATCGTATGATACTTAGTACTATTTTAACTTAGGACATCTTGCTGCATTCGTCTCTTTTATTTCAAGTGTGCTAATGTTTATTTAGTTTATGATCATTTTCAATTAGTTCTTTATTAACATTAATTCAATGAGATTTACAATGGGTTGTGATAATAAACACACATACACACAAACACACACACACACTCATACACACCTCACACACTCACATACATTTGTAATAATCTCAGACACCAAATACACCGAATTGCCAACGGAATGTGTACCCCTAAAAAACTAAAAAAAAAAAAAAAAAACAAAACAAAACAAACAAAAAATTATGATAACAATATGTAAAACATCCAAATCAAAGCAAGTAACCAGTAATATCTGCATATATACTATACATATATAATAATTATCCGTAAATCGTAACCGATGTATGTGCTCCATGCATTTTGTGCATTCTCTTTGGTAACTCTCAAAACTCGTTTCGTATGTACCTTGTTTGATTTTCCAGTTCTGGGATCTACAATTTTCCTTATCCGTTTCCTGTTTCTGTTTCTATTTATTCGTTTATGTTTGGCATCGTTGTTTCCACCGACTTTTCCTTTGACACTTGTGCTACTTTTTTGCATTCCATTTGTACTGTGTCTAAGAAGCAACCGATACAGCAATCACGGCAACCCCCACGCTCACCCCACTTTCGTACTATATTGATTCCCGACCCAGTTCCAGTTCGAAATATTTGTTGCCTGTTTTGCACGCGATTTGGGCGCGTGTTGCGCGCGTTCTTAACAGCTATCATTTTATACAACATCCAACATGCAACACACATATTTGTCGTTTGATTAACAACCTTCAACTTGTTTATAGACTCTTTTATTTGTCATACTCTCTTATTTTTATTTGTTTATCGTGTAACCGAGTGTTGAGGCATGTTTATGAACCAGGTCAATAAAAAAACAAAAAACCAACCGAAACAACTAACCGAATTTAAATGTAAACAAGCAGAACTTGCAAATTTGCTTTTGTTAACAGATTTTTCATATCAATTTTCCACGTTTCTGTTGTTCAAATTCAAGTTTAACAATTCTTGTGTTGCTGTCATGTATGTTTGTTATGTTTTCATGCGTCTGATTTTGTTGCTCTCTATAGGCAATTTACATGCAGACCTATGTATGTATGTATTCCCATTTTATTGCCTTACATCATCATCAAATTTAAAGTCGTCCTGTGCCTTGTATTATCAATTGCTTACTATGCTTACATAATAAATATAAATATTCTTTTGCTCTCTTTTTTGTTTGTTGTTTTATATTTAACTGCTCATGCGGCATGTCTGTCTGCCTGTGCATGTGTGTGTGTGTGTGTGTCTTTAAATTTCATAATTTTATTTTACGAACCATCAAATTTCATGCAATTGTGTGTCGAGTGAAACGGATTTTGCTGCATTCAATTAAGCCCGTCAATGAATTGTAATTAATCCTGGAAGCGCCTAACTTACATTTGTTTTGCTTTCGATTTTTGTTTGTTTGTGCAACAAGACTCATAAATAAATGCCAGACACGCACCACAAAACTTGGCCAGTAAATAAATCAAAACTTCAAGTTCTGGCCACTCAGCTATGCCCAGCCCCGCCTTAACGCAGCAGTCAAAAGACTTTTGGCCAACATAGAAAACTATTGTCGTTCTTTGTTCCCTGGCCAGCTCGTGCCATCCGGCTGACATTGCGTGCAATTTGTTAAAGCCTGAAATGAACAAAAGCAATTTCATTGCATCATTACACAATTTGGTGCAAGCAAATCGTTGCATGCAACCTCCAACTTGCCACATTCTATGCACAAACTTAAGTCGACTTTCGGCACTAGGCATAAGTTGCCGGTTGTTGTCTAAAGCAGCGTAAATGCAACAGCGTTTGCCCCTCACTGGAGGCGCCACCTCACTTGAGTTGCATTGGTTTTACCTGCTAATAACTTAAGCCAATTAATTGTTTGGCTAAAAACAATGCACAAGTTTGGCAACTCAACTTGAAGTCGTGTGTTGTTGTGTGTTGCATGTTGCATATTATAATAACTTTGTGGGGCACACAATGCCAACCTGGGGCGATAACTCGACAAGTTCAACGGCAGCCGCAGCATCTCACCAATATTTGGCCAAATTCACGCGGCAGGTATTTTATACATATTATGGCCAGCACATATGCATACTCACACTGATAGATCCGCAACAACTCGGCACACACACACACCACCCACCCACCCACCACCCACCACACACTCACACAAGCACTTGCAAACTGTTAAGCGCACTTTGAAGTCCACCCGTTCGCTCATTTCTGTTGCAAGTTGGTTAACAAGCATTTTGGCCCGCTTTTTTTTGTATTTCAAATTTGACATACTACTATATGCCATATGCGATGCATTAAAAATACCCATTTCACGCGCTGTCAACTCGATAAATGTGCATTAATGCATTTAATGTGGCAGTGGTGAAAATTATAATTCTTAATTACGACCAATTAAAGCTGAATGCAGATAGCACTTAAATCAAAATGTAAAAAACACTGCCAATAAATAGCCCAAGCCAAGCGCGAACCACTCCAAAGGCCACTCAAACCACGAAACGAGATCGCAAACAAAACAAACGCAGCGCATTGCAAACAATGACAAAAACAAACAACAGCAACAACAACAAACAATATATAAAAAGCGCAATTATTATAATTTCATTTTTCTGTCAGTCATAAAAATTGATTTCCTTTTCACGGAACTTTTTTTATTTATTTTAATTTTTCAATTATTAAAGTGATAAATATTTGTTTTTTCACTCAACTCAGAGTTGAAAGACTCCAGCAAAAAATTTATATTTATAAAAATTAGCGCTATAAACAATACAACGAAAAACAAAAAAACAACAAACTATTCAGTCAGACGCATAATGAAATTACAAAAGTTCCTCCTGGCACGCATTTTACATGTTTGTTTTTTTTTTAATATTTCTATATAAAACGTAGTTTATTTTTTGTCTTTTGTGAGCGTATGATAATGTTTGAAATTTCAAGAAATTTTTGCAACAATTTTAAAGACTGGAACGAAATAATTTACCAATTTGGTTTCTTATGAATATGTCGCTCTGCTTGGTTATTTGTTTTGATTTATGTGTGTTTATTATTCTAAGTATGAATACCTACCTATTATATCACCCTCTCTTTTATATGCTACCCCTTAACCTATAATTGATTATTGTTTTTAATTTTAATGATTGAAGCTACATTTATGCCTTTTAGTTTAAAGTAAAGATATACGAAACAGCGTGTTTGCAGAAGCCAATTAAAATCGAAATAATAAAGCCCGGCGGGCGTAATCATGATGATGATGTTGGTGATGATCATGTTGATGATAAATATGACGTTTGAATCTCAAGTGAAATGCAATGTAAATGTGTGCACCTTGTATTTAATTTTTAATTCTTAAGTGTATAAAATAAAATTATTAATATGCCTATTTATTTGCAACTGATGAAATGCCTAAGCAACCGAAGTTGATTTTAATAAAACTTATTTTCTATATACATACATATATTTATTTTTGTTTTCTCCATTTGGAATTGCGCATTAGCCAACAGCTAACTACATAGAGAGAGCACCAATTCTAGAACGAGTCCATAATTACAATTAGAAGTTTTTCCATCATTTAGCCAATCCAAGTTTTCAGCTCAGTTAGAGTCAAAAGGCAATGCTTTGATATGTATTTTTTTCGATCTCTATCAGCTCCTAACTGCATAGAAAATATTAGTATTTTGATTACCTTATAGCGTGATAAACAATAGATATATTTAGAGTTTATTAATGATTTTCATTCACCCTTATGTTGGTTGCAATTTGTAACAATTTATATTTTATGTAGAAAAATCATAATGAATTGTTTGCAAAGCAGCTCAGAGAATTCAAAGAGAGAGAAATAAAAAACAAACAATAAATAAATAAGTTAAACAAATATTTATATGATAATTATGGATAATGCAGAGCAACTACTAATTTATAGCAACAAAGGTGAATTGAAAAAGAAGAGAAAAACTGAGTACCCCCTTAAATGATGAACAAATTTATAATAACTACAAAACAAGAAAAGATAAATTATAATAATAAAAAAAAACAACTATTTAAATTCATAAGCGTGTATGTGTGTGTTTTAATATTTATTCATTTGTGTGTGCCTTTATATTTTTCAGTTGAGTTTTTATTAATATTGCATTGAGCATTGTTATTATTAATATTATTGATTTTGTTCGTTGCATTCGTGTATTCCTGCTGTATGTGTGTGTGTGCGCGCGTGCGTGTGTGTGTGTGCCTTGTGCAAACGTTTGGATAATTTTCTCTCTTTCACTCCCTTTCACTGCCTTTCACTCTCTTGCGTGTGAATGGAACATAAAATCATGAGCCCAGAGCTGCGCTCGCTCCGTTTATTCTGCATTTTTTGAAGCTCTATGCGCTCACTTTTAGTTGATTGAAAATTATAAATATATTTTCATATATATTTCCTATAAAAAATTAAAACAAACAATGGAAAATACTCCATACCAACAATACAGCATAAAGGCCAAAAGTACTCGTAATTGAGATTGTTGGCAATCAACAAATGCACTTGCCGAACTGATTCTGATTCGTATGCAGATGCATTCAGCAAATGACCCAATTCTAATTCCTCCGCCCATCCGCACTCCCACATCAAAACTGCACTCACAAATACATACAACACACACACCTACACGCACACACACACAAATTTGTACGACGACACCTTGGCAATTGTCTTGCATATTGAATTTACTTTATTCGAACTTGTAATTACTTTGTATAATTTCTGCGTTGCCCCTTATAATTATAGTGTAACCACGCAACCCACCAACAACCCAGCATAACCCATCCAATAAATAAGATTTAATTTCACACACATGTGACTGTAGGGAATTGTGCATCTTAAAGCTCCAGCAGACAATTATAAAGTTAATTAACGATAGCGAGAGAATTTCCAAATAACTTAAATTCCCATATCAGGCGGCACCAAATCTTCCAAATCCACCAAGAATATAAGAATATAAATATGGTTTAGTTAAAAAGATTCCAAGAAATAGGAACAGAAAGCCATTTTAAATAATTAATTTAAATGTATTTTCGTTTTGATTTACGCTTTACGTGGACTTGGTGAACGCCCGAACCCATATTCTTCCTCTCTTGTCTCTTGCCTCTCTCTCTCTCTGTCTTTAATTATTTATATATACGCATACCTGTAAATTGTTTAATTGATATGGATTGATGGATTGACCTTAACTAAATATATATACACACAAAACATATATATATATAAAGAATATATACATATATACAAACTATATATCTAAATAATAATGACTATATTTATGTATATGATTATTTTTCTTACTTTTGATGACCTTTGATGATGTAATAATAAGAGAATGAACTGAATTGATTGAATTTTTACTTTGATATGTACATTGAATTGTCATTTATATCTACATAAACATATATTAATATATCAATATATATATATATATATATATATATATATATATATATATATATATATATATATTCTTCCTCTATATATATATATATATATATATATATATATTTTTCCATATATATATATATATATATATATATATATATATTCTTCCTCTATATATATATATATATATATATATATATATATATATATGTATATGTATATATATATATATATATATATATATATATATATATATATATATATATATATATATACACATACTCGCATACAGTAAAGAACGCCGGAAATTGCTGAAACTCCCAAGTTCCTCCGTTCCTTCGTTCGTTCCTTCGCTCGTTCGTTCGTTCGTTCGCTCGTTCTGCTGATGATCGTGATTTGCGCATAAAATTTAACACTTACAACAAATTTACTGTTAATAAGCATAAATATAATACATAATATACATAATACTACTACTAATTGTACTTGTACTCGTGCCAAGCTAATTTGATGACCTGATATGATATGATCATGATTTGTTATGTGGTGCAACCCCGGAGTATATACAATACGAACGTTTTTTGGATTTTTTTTCGAATTACATTATTTCTAATATTTATACTTGTACTTGTATACAATATATATTTATATTGCCTATTAACCTATACGACAATTAATATACGACCTAGTCATACATATAGTGTACGCATCATTCAATGCATATTGTAATTTTTAACTGAATGTTCTGTGATAACCAGCGAAGCGCAAAAAGAGCTCCTCAAAACAAAAGCCACATTTTTATATGTACACTCACACACATGCCGACAACCCACAACCCACAACCCACAGCCACTGCCACAGTAAACACCGAAACTTAAAACGACACGCAGAAAAACCCACACAAGCGCCAGAGAGTCTGACACACTGCCTATAGAAACATGTACATACACACATACACATCTACAAGCACTTAGCGCGCACTATGTACAGTTTTATTTATACTGGGTCTTGCCACACACACACACACACACACACACACACACTCACAAACATACGCATCAGCACGTAAAGTTTTTGTTTTTTTGCCACGATCATTTGTCGCACTACGTTGCGTATACTTAATGCGCGATCTGGCCTTGCATCCAAACCATTTCCAGTTGATGGCTTGTGGTTTATGGCTAATGGCATGGCACAGCTGCCAGGCCAGACTCATTATAAATTAATTAGCCGAGCAATTAATAATTTCACGTTCCATTTAAGTTTGTTAATCAATTAGTATGATACACACAGACTGCAAACAAACAAAAACTACACGGCCTACTACAACATCAACAGCCACAACAGTAGGCTATATTAACACCCAGCAAGCCACTAACCAAGCACCACCAGACAAATCTCGCACATTTCCGTTTTATTGTTTTTGTTTGTGTCTTGTTCTTTGCATTTGTAACTTCTCAGACAACAGAACTACCCGTGAAATTTAATATACTTAGCGTTTCTAATGTGCACCATAAATTATTTATATTCATTTCTTTTATGTTTAATTTCGTGTATGTGAAGCTAGCGACCAACGTTTAATTTTTAAACTATAATTTAAGTTTTTTAACTGCAATTTGGGTGTACAGCGTAAAAAAAAAACAGAATAAACCCGAACTAAGAGCAGAAAATATAATTAAGCTTTTCACCTGCAGCAGCAAATAACATTTTTAATTTAGTTTTTATTCACTCCTTCCGTTTGCATACCCACCAAAAAAAAGGAAGTGAATTTGGCTTTAGTTTTAAGTGCACTAATAATAATTATAATTATAATTTTCACAATGCCACCCACAACTGCACTACCGCATTTCCTGCGCACCAGCTGCCCCTCGAATCGCTTGTCGCTTGCATTAAGCCCGATAGCATTCCGCCTGCCCGGAAGCAATGCCCCCAATCCCCCCAAAAACCCGCTGCACACCTTAACTTTGTTATTGCACTCAATCGAAGCACTCACAAAATTGTTAATCGCCTGCACCGATCTAATATAGTTTAATGAACTTGGGGAACATTTAAATGTATTTTTCGCTCGTTTTAAGGAATGCAGTCCTTCAGCATGGCTTCAATTTGGTGTATAAGGAGATATAAGCTTTTCCTAAGATTTGCATTGTTATAATATGGGATGCCACTTTACGATATGTTATAATCAATACTTTCTCACAATACTTTAATCAATACTTTCTCATCGATGAGGCATATCTCGAGCATGTGAGGGCAATATTTAAAGCTTTATGCTAATGGAATATTAGAAGAAAATAGGGCACAGCAAATAAAAAAAAAAAAACAAAATATTACTTGTCTCAATATTTACAATCTAAAGTATTCGGATACATAATTTCACAATCGTTTTCTTGCTAAAATATTTCGCATTAATCCCAAATAGACACTAAATTTGTTTTTATATTTTCCTTCTTATTCGATTTCCCTAGACAAACAAAAAGAAATAATTTATTTATTTATTTAGTATCGTATTTTATACGAAAACTACAAAAAAACGAAACTAGCATAAAATCTAAAGGTAAATAATATTATTTCAAACGCTTGCTGCCGACTCCACTCGACCGAGATATGTCTTTTTGACATTTTTAGAAATAATATTCTAAACTTGGGGTTTTCCAGCGGGTAGGCCGCAAAACAAAGTTAAAAAGTAAGTACATGAAGTATATATTAAACCCTTTTATATAATTTTTTATTGTTCAATTACGACTTGGACTCCCGAAGTCATATTCAATGGTTATTTCTCTTTGACTGCATTGATAGATCCGTCATTGTCCAATTGCCAATTAATTTGCAAACTTTAATACTTTAATACTCAGAGCTTCGAACCCAAATAAATGGTCGGTGGTTCGACTTATGGATTGAACCAACTTCCTGCATTAAGGTTCGGTTCGTAAACCTGATTTTCACATCGATAAGCCCATGGTTTGCCTCAAACCTTGGCTTGTTATATATTTTCAATTTTCAATGATAAAATTCAATTTTATATTCGTTCACATTGTTAAGGGAAGTCGCTTTAATGGTTGGGACCCAAGTTATTTATGCTGTGGGGCTGAGTCTGCCTCAAAAGTATTATATTTTGAAAATGAAAAAAAAAACGGTTCGGTTAGGATTTTGGCTTAGCTGTTTTTTTTTTTTTGCAGTTGCCTTGGTTTAGGGTACGTTTGAAATTAAAAAGAAAATTGGAATTGAGGACTCGAACCGGCTTGGTTTAAAGAGAGTGTTCAGCAAGGGCTTGCGTAGTCAAATGTATTGATTATTAATTTTCAGCATGAACTTAGAATATTTCTTTTGTCTTGATTCAAAATCCTTGGCAAGGCGCACACATTCGTTGTAATTTCTCATGGAGTTGTCTTAACAGGATTCTTGTTTCATTGCTTACTTATGGCGCCATTCGTTTCTTTCGGCTTTCAGCGCCATTTTAATGCCTCATTGCGCACACACAAACACAAATTGATATGAATAAATGTGCATATGGAGGCATATAAAATATAATGCCTTGGCATCAATTTTATTGCATTTTGTTGGGCCCTTTTCTTGCATCATTTGCTGGCCCGTCGGCAGGAAATGCAAAATTGTTCCACGTTAATAAATTTTATTATTGTTATATGTGTGTGTGCCCTTTGTTTTTGCTTTCTCCACTTTGTGTGTGCGTCTGTGTCGCCGTATCGCTCTTGGATGGCGCATCTTCGCTGCACTGCAGCTGCATGCTGAACATTTTATTGTATTTCATTTTAAGTTCAACGCACCATAAATTTCCGTAAGGATTTATGTTGCCCAGTGTATCCTTCGGGCCACCTCACGTCGATTCATAACCAATTCGTGTGTGTGTGTGTCGCTTCATTCGGCACGGCTATAAATTATTGTGTTCGCATTTCCGCATCGAGTTCATTGAGCTGCATGGCCAAGCGACTCGACTTTCAATGCTCTTCCGGCCGCCTTTTGTCTCTTTAAGAGCGTCAGCTATAATCATTTATGCATTTTCCTTGAATATTCTCGCCTCAGCTTTAGCTGCTATTTAAAGCAAATTATAGCGTGCATCAAAAACAGCCTCGGCGCGTAGAAGTTTTGCGCAAATGAACTTGCGGGTTGCTAAAAGTTTGCTTTTGGCCAGCAAATAAGCCGAACAAAAGCAACACGGGCCGAGAGCACATAAATTTTAGCAGCTGCTGTTGCCGAGCTTTGCAATGCTAAACTAATGACAACTCCCATGCAAAATGAAGAAACAATACGCGCATAAATTACAACAAAATTGCATAGCAATGACTAAGCGAGAACGAAACGTAGAAGCAGCAGCATCAGCAAGAACGGCAACCAAAATCTCAGCTGACATTAAAGTGTCGTCGGAGACAATGAAAAACGCATGCGGCAAACAATAGCGCATCAAATTACACCAAACAACAAACAGCAAGAAATGGAAGCCAAAAACAGCTGGAGCAGGAGCTAAAGGCGGAGCAACGGTGGCAAAGATACTCCCACTATCTAGCCACCGAAAAATCACAGCCGGCAGCGGGCATCTATGGCACAACTTTGCATTGTCGGGGCTTTTGTTTCAAAGTGCCATGGCGTATACGCAATTTGTTTGCACATCTGTGTTATCTGTGTGTGTGTGTGTGTGTGCGCGCGTGTGTGTGCGTGGGACTGCCTATTGTAATTTGGCGCCATTATTAAAAATCCTTTATGATGCCAGCGACAGCTACGGCGACAGCAGCAACCGCAGCTCAGCTTTCAGCAAACGCATTTTGTGTGCTCTAATTGTACCATTAAAAGATGACAAACGAAAGCTGGAGTCCCGCAATCCCGTTGTCCTGTGTAGTTGTCCTAGCTCGCAGACGCTCGCAAAAATGCCAAAAACAATAGCGCTAAGAGTAAGGCATTTAATATGGTTTTTATGCGTTACCATTTTTATATACCCTTTGCAGAGGGTACGCTCGTTTTTAAAAGTGTTATAACCGATCCCGATATATTAATCATATACCCAAGACAAGCTAGAGGACTCAGCTCCGATTGTTTCCATCAAATCTAGCTGCTCAGCCTGAGAGCTTTACATTTTTTCATATTTTTTTTGATTGGGTATTTCAATACCTCAAAGGGTATTTCGTTCTCGACAACCCGACAAAAGCTGTTCATAATGTTTGTTTTGTTTTTCAGATTTTTGTCTGCTTCTTTTCGGTGCACGGATGTCATAAATGGCATGCCTCAGGGGAAGGGGCTTAAGTATGTGTGTCGCTGCTAGTGTGTGTGTGTGTGTGTGTGTGTGTATGTGTATGTAGGTGTGCTGCTCGCTAAAGTTTTCGCCAAAAGCCACTATAAATGTAATTTATTTTCGTATATTTGTGCAGCGGGTATCACCATCTGCAGGTGTTTTTTATTTTTTAATATGCTTAAGCACAAGCAAAAAGCCCTAAAGACAAATTTGCATTTTATTGCCTCATGCTCAAGCGGTACTCGTTTTGCTGCCGTATATAGAAAAGAATCTCGTGAAAAAATAACTAATCCCAAATTAAATAACTGAAAGTAGAACAGATAGATAAAATAGTGCAAACAGCAACAAAAAACCCAACTAAGCTCGGGCTAAATGGGTCGAGGCTCTGCGCTTAAACCACTTGAGAATTGTAAGCACCCCAGTTTATAGCACCCATTTGGGCTTTATTTGCTTGACTGTGGTTATAGGATTAAGTGACATTTTACACTTGATCGATTTTAAATTACCTAAAACTAGATTATCACAAATGGATTATCATAGAGCTAATTCAATTGTTTTCGGGACTAGACTGTTTTTGTTGTTATGTAAGGCAGGTTTTTTAATTCTCTCCACTGCGATCGTTAATAGAAGATCAATTATTCTTGCATTTTGCATTGCACTTCTTCTGTAAATAAAAATATATGATCTAGTCCACATTTACCACCACTGATAAGCAGGATTTTTTTATCGACCGACGCTGAGCAATTGCTAAAATCAAGCTAATAGCCTATTGAATTAACAGTTAGAACACTGGACATCTGGGATAAAAAGTGGCTTGGTCCCTTCGATCCTATTAAGTTTTACAGCCTCAGATCAATAGTCCGCTCAGAAAAGCTGCAATCCCCTAATCATGAGTCTGTCTGTCTGTCCCACCCTCATTAATATATGTTGGACTATAAAAGCTAAGCTATATAGGTTAACGAATCCCTAATTTAGTTTCTTAGTGCGCCGCAGTTTGTTTATTCCTTTAGCACAATCGATAAAAACGAACTACACCGGCTTTTAGGAAAATACCTTGATAAATATTTGTATTAAATAAAAGTGGTACATAACACTTTTTCAGTTAATCGATTAAATTGTATTGCATTTAATTCGGTTTATTTCTAGCATCTAACTATCCCATTTAATTGGCCTAAAACGCAGGGGCGTTAGCTTTGCGCTTGTTTCGGCTTATTGAAAAATTTAACTTGTAATAAAATTTAATGACTGAGCTTTTTAATAAAAGTACGCCAAAGCCCCCCCCCCCCCCCTTTACGCTGCACCCGGTCAGCTTTTGCCCACAATTTAAGCGCAAATTTGTGTTCATAATCACAATTTTCGTACCTTTTCTTTTCTTATTTTTGGTGGTTCGTAATGACTACACAGAAAAGCCGGACGCATTTCTGCCACGCCCTTAGCCACCACCCCCACCGCCCCTCGGGCTGTGCGTGCAATAAAAAGTAACGAGGCTGTTAGCATTAAGGCAAACGTTTGGACCGCGGCGGCGGTCAAGAAGTCAGCGGAGTGATTGAAACAAAAAAACCCACAGACTCATTGCCGTTAAGTCGGCGTTAATATTTAAATTTATATTGCGACCGCTGCCCTTTCCCTGGCCCTCACCTTGTCTGACCATCAATTCCGCTTTTAATGCCTGCGCAAATATTTGCGCAATCAGCAAACAAAACAAGCGCCGTCGCCGCCGGAGTGTCCTCTGTTTGAGTAAAGCAATTGACCGTCGCTCTGGACACGTCAATTTACGTGCTGAACAACAACAGCAAGAACAGCAACCGCGAAATAAAAACAACGGCCACTGCACAGCACCACAAGCTGTACTTCCGTTTCCGCTTGTCCTTGAACTGGCGGCGCGTGAGGCGTGCCTCACGTCGTGTTGGCCGCGTTATTTGTGCAACATACAACAACTAACGCAGGTGTGCACACACACACACCACGGCCACATACACCCCTCTAGAAACAGAAACTAGTGGCATTTGTTTTTGTGGCCAGCTGGCCGACTTATGTTGGCCCAAGGCGCGTGCCGTAAATAACCTGTTTAATCATTTAATTTAAGCACGACCACATGATAGCCCCATGCCCCCCCCCCTCTCCTCCACGCTGCCCACGTCTGACGCACAAATTCAAATATATGGCGCTGCTGTCGCCTGCTGGGCCGAAAAGCCTTTCGACCCACTTAATTTATTGTGATTTGCTTTCTGCTGATTGCTGCCAGCCCGTATAAATGCTGCGGGAAATCTATAACCAAAGCCAATGGCCAATTTTTATGCACTGTGCCCAGCTGTAAAAGCGAGTATATTAGCTTTGTGCAGTATGTATATGTATGTATATGTCTCTTTAGGTTGTTAAAGTTTGTGCTGAAAACTTTGGTATTTATTCCTGTAGAGGCCCCCGCCTATTAATGCAATTGAAAAAATCTTTTTCGATGTTCACATTTGCATGCACAGCTGTATAAAGTAGACTGAGTTAGTTTTTCTAGACAAAATTAACTGAGGTGCACTCTCTGCCCAGATCCTAGTCTAATTGCTTACTGTGGAGAGTATACTGCTTTCATGATTCCTAGCACTAAGTGTTTTATTACTTTTTATGAATATCGTTAACAAAAACTCCAATTAGAAGTGCCGCAAGAAATAGAAGAATATACTAAACCATACTCACAAAAATTCCTATGCACTGGAACCTGCAGAAAATCTATCAAAGTCTACGTAATGCAGATTTGTAGGCAACTGTATGTCTCCTCTTTCAGAGCAAGTATCTAAATTTGATGGAAGAAATATATTCTGAGAAAAGCAAGGCAAAAATAGGCGATCTCTTCACATTGCAAAAACCTATGTGGCCTACAGTTTTAAAATTTATCACACCAAAAAAGAAGCACACAGATTTATATTCAATTCATCTGTTGTTTTTCTAACAATGTGGGCATATATTTTTTCGTCTTCGTTAAACGCACTTCTAAGCCTTAGAGAGTATTATAGCCACAGTTTTTCGGTCACTATTAGTACGCCCCAGTTAAAAATCTAACTGCATTCGCTTCTTGATGATTTATTTTTGCTGCCCTCTTTTTCCAATTAATCAGCGGAGCTTTCAATACACTGAAGCGTGCACAGTGTATTCCGCAGTCGGGTATTTATAATTGCAATATTTTTATCACAGTCTGGGTTGACATTTTGTTAATTGCATTTTTTTTTTTGCCCATGGGCCATATGCGCAGTGTTCGGAGGCACAGGTGCCCAAAGTGTTGCATACTTTTGTGCGCGCATTTAAATATAACTTGCGCGCAGAGCCAGACACAGTTGCTGCCGCTGGCACGTTGCGCAAATGCAACTATTTACTATTTATTTACAACTTACATAAGTACGTGCTGGCTGCCCCTTATGCCCCGCCCAGTTTCGCCAGTACTTGGCGCATTTTATACGCTAAAAGTCGCACACACAAAAATGCAAAAGTATAAACATTCTTGCGCTGGCAGCTGGAAAATTTTTCGGTAAACGCATTTCAAACACTCGCTGAGATAGTTATTACAATTGTACACAAAAGTAGCAGCAGCAGCAGCAGCAGCAACAACAATGTGCGGGCAGGGTACGGGAGGGCAAGTTGGGAAACTTGCAGCATTTTCTGCAAATGAAATGCAAAATGCACAACGCTTCGACTTGCGACGGAAGGGGGGGCGGGGGGAGGGGGGGGCTGCGGGTCAGGGGCTACAGCGTAATATTTACAAAGCAGTTTTCTTCTTTTTGTGGCGTGTTGCAAGATAGAAGCCATTGCTGAAGTGCAGTTAGCTTTGATCGGCATATGGCCGTGACGCTGCCAGCCGGATCCAGACGAGCACGCCGGAAGCAACGAGGGCGACGACGAGGACGACGAGGACGACGACTACTGCTGAGGCAAACATCCGCTGGACAATTGATGGAAGCCTTGTTATTGTATGCAGAGCGGCGTACTCATGGCCCACTGCCACATGTTGTAAGTTTTGGTGCAAGTACCAGTGCAACAAGCATTTGCCGTGTGGAAAACTTTTGTGCAGCTGCTGACTAGCAACGGCCGGGATGAGCCTCGGTTCCGCTAGCTAGCGACTATAGACAGCTGTATACGTATATAAATATCTCTCCCTCTCTCCCACTCTATATTTATATATACATAAATATATATATACATATATAGACATATATATATATATAGTCTTTCTTATTCTTTTTTCGTGTTGTTGTCGTAAGAGGTCCTGCGCATCGTCGCCTGATGTTTTTCGTTTCGTTTCGCGCCAGCAGCAAAGTGCACAGCGCAAAGTTTTGTTTACAAAGTTTTAAAATTTTTGTGGCACCCAGTTGAACTTCCGGCTGCCATGATGCCTGCTGCCTGCTGCCTGCCGCCTGCCGCCTGCCACGTTAAGCGACACTCACTTCCCGCTGTTGATGATGTTGCCGGCAAACCAGAGCCGCGCTCTAGCACCCAGCCCCGCAGCTGCCCTACAGCCATTGATAATCTAAGGGTATTTGCAACTGCTGCTGCTGTCTTCAATGAAGTGCACCTTTTTCTCTCTCCCCCTCGCCTTATCGCCCCCCCCCCCCTCTCTCTCTCTATCTAGACTGAGCAACTGCTGGCACATTGTCGCTGCCATTTGACTGGCTAGCTGAGGCAGCTGAGGAATGTGCTGCGGCTGTTAACTACCAATAATCCATCATTAGTGACGAGACACAAAACACGAGCTGCAATTATGTGGCTAGTCTATTACATTTTTGCTGTTAGTAAATGATGCAGAAAATGCAGCACTTTGCCGAATGCAGTCAACGGCTTGAGCTTGTGGATGTGGCACTTACTTTCGCGTCTATTTGCCTGCAGCAGACGTCGTTGAAGACGTCGCATCCTGCGGCTCCTTCGGCTTGTCATTGCGTGTAAAATTATGTCAACGCTTGTCAACTTTTATGTTCAGCAAAGAAGTTCTGTCAAGTGCCACACCCATCTCAGCCAAGGCGAGCTCAAGTGCCTTTCAGCATACATTGAGTGAATGAATGAAAGTTTCTTTTGCCGCGCATGTTTACTTACCGAGTTTGCGTATGCGTGTTTCGTGTGTATGCGTGTGTGTGCGTGTGTGTCTCGCTGCCATTTGTTATTGACTGTGCATAAAGAGTGCAGTTGCAGTGGCATTTGCACTGGCTCTGGCAGTTGCACAAAGTGTCTGCAAACTTTTTAAATTTAAATGTGAAATTTACGAAGCACACACACACACACACATACACACACACACACCCCTGTTCGTATCCACCGGCAGCAGTCGTCCCTCAGTTGCGACTTTAATGTGGCAACTTTTGGTAACCTAACAAGTTTGGCCACGCCTACTTACTCTGGCGCGCATTAGTGTGCCACAGCTCAGTTTCTTATTAAAACTTATACTCACTTTTTTCCAAACTGTCCCGGCTAATTAGCTTTCTTCGCAGTCTGTTCTTTTTATTTTTTTTTTTTGGCTTTTTTTTTGCTTGCTTAATTTGCAGCGTGCTGGCTGCGAACGCCATTTCTCGCCTGCCTGAATTAACACGCTACTTTATGCTGCCACAAAGCGCAGCGAGCCGCAGCGGCATCGATGCATGAAATTTCGCTTGGCCTCGTTTGGAATTTATCTTAAATATCTGAATAGTTAGGTAGCCAAACTTTTGCTATCCCAAGTAGTACACAAATCGTAATCGTATATCCATAATATCGTTTGTAATAAATGTATGTTCTGCAAATTAATGTACATAAATAAGTAGAACTAAACGAACTAATCAAAATTAATTTCTTTCTTTTATTTTACTTACCTTAGTTTCACTCTTCTTTTAAGCACTTGTATCCGTTTGAGCGATTAGTTTTATATGCATATAGAATATATTATATATTTATTAATACGACACCAGCTCTGACACGCCCGTGGACATATCAAGAGCCGGGCACACACACACACCCAAATAACTGACGCACCACGTTGTTAAGCAGAAGTATACACACACACACACACACACACACACACACACACACACACACACACTCTACATATAAGCAATATATATATATATATCTCATACACAACTTATATGATAAGTGTCTACTCTTTTCCTTTTTTCGTCTCTTTTTACGCTCTGAAATTTCATTTTCCGATAACAACCACAACAAATGCGCCCAACAACAAACCACACACGCACACCACCAACCGCTAACTATGACACAACAACAACAACAACAATAACAACCACAACAATTGCTATGTGTTAACCACCAACACCACCACCACCACCAATACCAACACCACCAACACCACCTACAACAACACAATCAGAGCGTGCCAGTGCTGCGCACATTTGGCGGGCATCACATCGCGTAGCGGGAACTTAACGTGGCCAGCACCACCAACATCAACATCAACAACACAGCAACAGCAACAACAACCACCACATGCTCATCGTCGGCAACCACCATAACCACGCCCACAGGCACACCACCATTGCCACCGTTGCCAAACACGTTTATAGCCATCAAAACGAAGAACGACGCCGTCAACAGCAGCAGCAACAACAACAACAGCAACAACAGCAGCAACAGCCTCACGCTGCAAAGTGGCAACAATAGTTTTAAATCGAACAGCAACACAAACAGAAGATCGCCAATTGGCCAGCAGCAACCGCCGCCGTTGCCAATGAAAAACGGTGCCAAACAGCAACAACAGCAACAGCAACAGCAACAACAACAACACGACAATTCACATTATCAACATCTCAGCTACAACATGACACATCTGCAACACTTTAATGCACGCCCGAACAACACACTCGATCGCAAGCACATGTCACATCCACACAGTGAAGCCAATGCTGGCGGTGACTACTGTACGCAGATAAATCCGCACTATCTGCAGACCTTCGACAGTCTCGATCCCGATCATTATAGTGTGGCCAATCTGCACGCACATCCGCATCGCAGCCAGTCAAAGTCGCAGATCTATAGCTATGGCAGCAGCGGCACCGCCAGCGATACATCCAATCAGCAGCAGCAGCAGCAGCAGCATCCACAGTATCACAGCAGCAGCAACATAGCGCACATTGAACACCACTACCAGCAACATAGCCACCCACACCAGCAACAGCTGCAGCTGCAGCAGCAGCAGCAACTGACACACCACCACCAACACCACAGTCTGAAGCACACGAAACACAGCAAGGGCCACAAGGGCAAACACAATTCCAAGAACAGCAAATCTCAAGATGATTTCAAGGCCATACACAAGCAGCAGCAGCAGCAGCAGCAACAGCTGCAGCAGCAAAAGTGCAGCAGCAACAGCAACAAGCAGCAGCACAGTAAACGCTCTAGCAACAATCAGTTGTTGCCACAGCAGCCGCAGCAGCAACACTATTCTAGCTCCAGTGATAGTTTACCATTTGATAATAACTATTATTAAATGCAAACGCACACACACTGCTGCACAGCTACACACCCACGTACACACACACACACACACGTATTGCTATCTTAGTTGTAGAATGTTGTCGTTGCCCAAAACACAAAGTCGTATGTCGAAAACGCACACCAACAATCAACGCAATGTGTCAATGCACTCACAAACACACACACACACACACACACACGCATAAACGTGCACATTTATACTTATACACTTACACATTAAGTATTAGAATCGGGTTTTCACTGTCAGAAACAATTTGCAACATGGCGTATACGCAACATGCCAAAAACGTTGTCTACTTTTGTGCGCGACCAAACACCAACACACACTCGCACACAAATACACTCACAGACACATACACAAAGTCATATTTCTAATCGATGCTGCTCTGCTAATGGCAGCTGTTTGTGTTGTTGTTTTATTGAATTGAACCTTAAAAGCCACAAAATATTTAAATGGATTTAGCATAAAATAAATACAATTTGAATAGTTTACTTAATTAAATTAGACAGTAGTTGAAATACCAAAAATTACGCAAATATTTATAGGCCATAAGTTCGAATATGAAAGTAATTACAAAATTAATGATATTTGCATTCAAATGTTGTAGGTTTTATAAGCCAAACGTCATTTATTGTTAAATGTGGTCAATATATGTGTGTATATATATGGTATATATAAGCTAATGTACTTAAGATATATTTATAAGTTAAGAAGCGTCCTTCCTAATTTACCGACCCCCTGCCCATGACTCACCAAATAGCCAATTTTCCGACGTAGTCGGTCAGTCGCACAATCCCGCTTTTCATTTCTCTCTCTCTATCTGTCTGTCTCTCTCGCAGCCTTAGCTAATCAGATGTTTATTTATTTATTTCTATAACAATTTGCTTGAATTAACTGCCAACAACTCGTACACAACAACAACAACAACAACAAAACATACAACAACAACAACAACAACATACAACACCCCTCCCATACACAGTCGTCCACTTTGGCCAGCGCCAGCGCCCACGATGAGCTTGGCAATCTGCTCTGGCAGCAGGAGGCCACCGAATTCATTGAACAGCTTCCCTGTGCTGCCCCCCGCTGCCCGGTGCCGCCCATCCGCCATTGCCACGCCCACGCCCACGCTCATGTCCATGGCCATGGTCGGGCAAGCAGTGTGGGCGGGGGCGGGGGCGAGCTGTTGTCCACACAGCAACGCCATCAGCGCGACATGTTCAGCGGCGACCTGGGCATACCCGAGATCAACACACACGTGGGCAGTGTTGTGCACACCTTCGAGACGCTGGCGCTGCAGCGCCGCCTGGCTGAGGCCGAGCAGGATCGGGATCGGGAGCACAGTAAGTATGAGCTGCGCACGAGTAACAGCAGCAACAACAACAACATCAGCCAAAGCCAAAGCCAAAGCAAATACAACCAGGTGAAGCGCAAGTCGCAGGATCTGCGTCAGCGTCTGCAACAAATGCACCGTCAGAAGCAAAAGCTGCAGGCACTGGCACAGGCACAAGCACAGTCACAGTCCCAGTCACAACATCATCATGGTCACTGCATACTAAGCGCACCCGCACCTGGCAAGCTCATCAACAGCTGCAGCACCCAAAGCCTGGCCAGTCAATTGGCCACGCCACGGCCACGACCAGCACCTACAGGTGCACACTCCACGGAGCAGCTGCGGCAGCCGTATGGCGGCATTGCGGACGACTATCGCAAGAATCTGTTTGGCACCTTGGTGTCTCAGCGGCGGGCACGGAGCAGCCTGCAGCAGTCTAGCGAGGAGGAGCTGCAGGATGAGACGTACATTGTGAATGCGGCCTTTGATGAAATATTCGCGCATTACGATGACGATGGCGATGAACTGGAGGAGATGTCCAACACGCAGCAGGAGACGAGTCGCAGCTACACCAACGACAACACCAACACGGATGGCCTATTTGACGATGAGCACATGCTGGTCAGCCTGAGCGAGCTGGACGACGATGTGTTTGCCAGCCGAGCGCAAACGGCCTCAACCACGCCCACGACAGCGGGCGCCGGCCGCACGCCCAAGCATAGTCATCCGTTACAGAAATACCCGGCGCCGGCGCCGCCGCTCCAGCAGCGCTCTAGCACGTTCAACAATCTCTTCGAGCGCTTTAAGGGCAACTCATCAACGGCGGCGGCGGCGGCGGCGGCAGCAATTGCCAAGCATCCGCTTAACAAAACGCACTCGGAGCAGCAGCTGCAGCCTTTGCCGCCGGCCTCGACTCCAACGAAGCTGCACAAGTACGCCGCACAGCCGCAGCTCAATGCGGAGCCGGATTTCAATCGGGGCTCCACGCTCAGCCAGTCGTTTGTGCGGCAGCTAAAGCGCGTCTCCTACAAGCAGAAGCGCGCACCACCCGCACCGCCGCCCAAGCCGCGCTCCAATGTGGCGCATGTTACACCGCTGCGTAATGCTCTGATCTTTCCGAAGCGCTCCAAGTCATCCAACGAGCTGTTGCTCGACGATCTAAATGTGCAGGCACGTAAGTATTTTCGCCGCTCGGAGCACAGTGCAGCGGTGTAATGGACCATACTGGACCATACTGGAGCCAGCGCACTGTTTCTTACCTCTCTTTTGCTCACCCCCTTTATCCACACTAGCTATTAATCTATGTGACTGAATCCGCTCCCATATGCAGATCGAATGATAATCACTTTTCTATTGATTCAATTTTTGGCAGAGGCGACGCTCTTGTAGACTAAGTGTCCCGATAACCCGCCATAATGAAAACCGCCAATGACCCACGATTCCGATACCAATAACGACCCCGATACCATTACAATCTAGCATTACCTAACCAGAAACAGCCGAGGATTGAGCGTAGTGAACCCGCCGCCGCTAAAATATAATGAAAGGAAGCAAAAGCTAAAACGAACCCAAAGAGATTCTCGCCATAATTGGATTGAAATTTGCCAGCACTCGTAAAGCCAGCTAATTGAGTAAATTACCATAATAATAAGTACTCATTATTGCGTTTATGAAAAGCTCGTTTATAGAGAAATCAAATAAAATATGTAATTATAAGTCAACTGCTTAAATGTACTTAAATATGGATATGCATATACATATATCTCAATTTATATAAATATATAAATATATATATATATATATATACATATAAGCTGAATGTGAATCAAAATATTAAAAACATAAGAAAAACCCCTGAAATCATTAACAATATGTATTTATGTACAAAATTGAAAATTTTCAAATCAAAGAATTTGTGCCCTCAAAACTTATGCATGATGTTTATGTAATTTTTGAAATCGAAAATCATCTATATATATATATATATATATATGTATACAAAGTTCACATATATATTATACGACCGCGTATAAAAATACTTACTAATGTGGCCAATTGTATGGCGCATAACAAGCATTTGTGTAATTATGTAATCTGTTGTAACTTGTAGACTAAAAATAACAAAAGCCCATTACGAGAAAGAGAACATACCTTAACTTATGTGCATGCAATAAAATAAAATCAAAAATAAACTCAATGTGTTTGTTGTTCAAGGCCTAGTAAGAGAATGTATCTATGGGAGAAAATATTATTTATATTAATATTTAAGTTAGTTATTAAGTACGTAATAATTAGCCAGCTAATTTAGCATGCACGTTATATACGATTCTCGCAAATGTTGGTGATTTTAGTTAAGGTTTCCCAAGAAAAGTTTTCCATACAAGAACTGCACTTCTAACGATAGTCGTTATGCAAATTACATAAGTATTATTAAGCAACACATAAGTAAGTATTTACCAGCTTATTTAACATGAACTTTACAATGTTGTTTTACTTGGCCAGTATGATAAGATAGTCCGCAATAGGCTCTTCGCATATATTGGTTATTTTAGACAATCCTTAAAAAAGTTATACATACAAGGACTATGGAAGTATGATAGTTTAATGTAGATATGATCGATTGGTCCCAAAACAAAACTTCAGTTTACCACATGGTAGTACTCAGCATTAAAATAAAATATCCTTTCATAATATATCATTCACAAGTGTATTTCCCGATATGCATGGAAGTATGATAGTTTAATGTAGATATGATCGATTGGTCCCAAAACAAAACTTCAGTTTACCACATGGTAGTACTCAGCATTAAAATAAAATATCCTTTCATAATATATCATTCACAACAATTTTACGTAGCGTTGCGAGATGTCCAAGATTACAACTCGCTGTATTATATTTAACCTAGTAACATAACCTATCAAGGACTTAGGTGGTAAACCTGCCTTATTTATTTACAAGAATCAAGGACCTTAATGCTCCAACTTTTGTTGCATCACGTTTTAATGCTAGTAACTACGAAACCACTTCCTCCGTTGCTTGAGTGCCCGCACGTAGGCAGGACTTGAGTTGATGCTTCTTTAGCTGGATCATGCGGCTGAAGGTCTTCTGGCAGATGTCGCAACGTTGTCGCCGCTCGCCAGTATGGATGCGCTCGTGAGTGCGCAGCACGCTCAACTGGGCAAAGCTGCGATCACAGAGAGAACACGCATATGGGCGCTCGCCCGTGTGGGTGCGTTTGTGCATCTCAAGCAGATAGACGCGGGAGAAGGTTCGCTGGCAGATGGTGCAAGTGTGTGGCCGTTCCGACGTATGCAACGAGGCAACGTGTCGACGCAGATTGCTTGACTCCACAAAGCCCTTGCCACAGTATGCGCACTCAAACTCCACCAGCTTTAGGTGTCTTTTCTGGTGGGCTACCAGTGCGCCATTCGTTTTGAAAGTCTTTGGGCAAACGTCGCAGACAAAGGGCCTTTCGCCATTGTGCAGTCGAAGATGCATGACCAGACTCGAGGCAGACTGCAGCCACTTGCCGCAGTGGACGCAACGATGGTGCGCCCGCTGCGCTCGCACACCCTCGACCGGCACATCCGATCCGGTGCAACTGTGCGCTTCCAAATTGCTTTTCTGAGTAAAGCTGTGACCACATTGAAAGCAATCGTGGACGTCTGTTGCGGGATGTGCCTTTACAATGTGCCGCTGCAGCGTGGCTGCCTGCTGGAATACAGCGCCGCAATCATCACAATTGTAATGGGCATTGGATGGAAGTCCTTCAGGTGCGTTTTCTAAAGTTGTCGCTACTTTTTCATCTGGCACTTCCGTCTCGCATTCTTCGTATAATTCTACATGTTCGCTGGGATCGAATGTAATGATGTCATCCGCATTTATTGTGTCCTTCTCATAATCGTCCACCACCAGCTCCTCGCCAGCCAAGACGTCAATAGCAGAAGCTGGCGCTGCGTACTCTAAACGTTCCAGCGTTCTCTGTTTTAGCGCCTTTTCCGTGGCTGCACATTTCTCCCGAAACTTGGCCGAGATCAGCAGCTCTTTTGTGCACTCTTGGCACAAATACTTTGGATATGCATCCCATTTATCTACCTTTAATAAACAATTAGAAGCATTTGTACAGATTTTATTTCGAAAACTCACTTTAATGTCGCCACAGCGCTCTAGTAGGGTGCACAGATCCGTTTGCTGTTCTTCCACGTGTTCGTAGATGTCCACCATCAGCTCATCCTGCTTCAAGCAAACGCGACAAAGTAGCTCACTTAGCGCTGCAGTCATCTCATAGTAATGTATTTTTTTGCAATTTTGAATTTATTGTTTTCATTTGCACATGCGGAACTTTCGACCACTATTACGCCCTGAGGCAAATTTAGTACGTTTTTAGTGGCAGCTGACTGCGCATCTGTTATCGATAGGCCATGTGGCGCGTAATTCAAAAGTGCCATTTATTGGCACATGTGGGACATTCCACCTATGTAACGCACTGAGGCAAATTTAGTACGTTTTTAGTGGCAGCTGACTGCGCATCTGTTATCGAGAGGCCGTTTGGCGCGTAATTCAGAATTGCCAGTTATTCTATCGATTATCTATTTTAGCACTTTGACTATTTGTTAAATTGAATTCTTTATAATGATGAATAATATAATGAAATGTTTTGTATTTAAACTATTCGTCACCCTAAGACCAAATACTCGCTAACAAAATTTATATAATTTTCTTACGCCACAAATGAAACTTAATGAAACTAATAATAAGAGCAGCGCTTTATTTTATTTTCATAAAAATATGTAGCATACATTTATTATAATTTGTTTCTTATTACTCCAGCTCCTCAAAGTATCCCAGATGCAAGTAGCGTTTCAGATTACACCTAACATCCTCTAGATAAACTTCATTCAGGTACAGTGTTGCCCTTAGTTCTCGATTTTCAATCACTTCAGAAATCTCAACATTTCCACTCTTCAATGCATTTATAATTGGCACAAATGTTGTGAGCAAAAAGAATTCTGTGGGGTAAGGCCACTGTGAACAAACTATTTAATTAAAATAATGTGTTAAAAGCTTACCAAAATACTTATGTCGGAAAAGCTGCTGCCGAAACTCGCATAAACTGGGTAATTCGCCGTCATAATTTAATTTCTTCAAAGTCTCCGTAAAAGTAGAGAAGTAAAAGTAAATTAACTCATCGCGATGGTTAAGTCGTTGCTCTGGAGACAGCATCTGATAGATTGAGTAAATAATATCATTGGGCATGGGACCCACATTGCTCATCTGAAAGTCCAGAAGCATACAATCCTCCAATGCTCCGCTTGTTTTGTTGTACTTAAACATCAAATTCCTGAGATGAAAGTCACCGTGACATAGTACGTAATAAGCATTTTCTTGGCGATTCTGTCGATGCTCCATAAATGCTTCCCTGCAGCGTTTCATATAGACGGGACGCATTTTCTCAAAGTACGGCTTATAGACTGTAAGGTCTGGCACTGAATCCAACATATTGATGAAATGATTCATGCCATTCAACACGAAGTCATCTTTTTCGATTTTTGGAAGCTCGAACAAACTGTATTTGAATTTCTTCAGCAGCTCTGGCTTCTCTTTGTACCATTTATAGCTCACAGCATGCCATTTGGCTAGCTTACAATATGCACTACGAATCTCCTCAAAAGTTGGCTCCCGATCCCGAAGCACGATGTAGCCCTGCGGCAACAGATCTTCAAAGATCATCACCTGTCGTGGCTTTAAACTGTGGTAGATGCAGGGTACGTGCAGGGTCGTCTCATCCCCAGCTTGTCGGAGTATTTCCTCAAACTTTGGCAGTATTTCCGAGTACATGCTTATCTCTGTCTCAAAGATATGTGAATCGCCCAGCAGTTCCTTCTTGTGTCCCTCCTTTTCGGGCATGGTCTTAATAATCAGCGACTTGAAAGATTTTCCATTTTTGCTCTTATACTCCACGCCAGCTCTGAACATGACGCTTGCATAATGATCACCCTTGCCAGTGGCAGGTGAGATGTTCACATCAACTATCTCCAGCTCTTCATCATTTTCATGGGCACTTAACACCTCTTTAAAGTACTGCCAGTCCAGCCATGAGGGCGCATCCAGCTCATCCTGATTGAAAGATTCACTATTTGGTGGCATTTCGTATATGAACCAGTTGGCTTCAGCTCTTGCAGATAACTCAATGTAAAGATTCAAAGGCAGCGTACTTTAATAGTCAGTCCAACCAATTAGCAGGAGGGATTTTATATATCTCGTTATCAGTGCATATCTTAATAGCCCGGTTAGATTATCTTCAGTTTATATATCTTGTTACTTGCATAGTCATGGTATACAATTTTGACGGCTCCCACAATCTTTTAATTACAACACATACTTCTGTGTTCATGACGATGTGAACTTTGTGCCATTGATATCATGTTCAAATATTTTGTGCCTTCGTCACTATTGATTGATCTCAGATCTTTTTTTTTTGTCTAAAACATGTAAAACATTTTCTTTCAAGAAAAGATGTGGGATCTCTCAAGAGAACACGAGTTCTTTCATTATGCAAATACTTATTTAAGCTGCTGACGTACTTAAGAATATAGAAGATTTCTGAAAATTGGCAGTCTTATATAAATATAAACAAGATCTATTTTTATTATTATTTGTTTATTATTTATTTTTATTCATTTAATTTTTTGTATTTTTTATATATTATACAGCCCTCTTGCTTTGTTCATTCCATTGATATATATATACTTCCAAATATTTCATTGTCATGGTGAAAATAGTTTGTCCAGATAACAATTATCTATAAAACAATATTAAATGCAAACTCATCGTACAGTGGGTATAAGTTTATAATGATACGATGTTAAGATAGCAAATGGAACTGAAAATTAATTGTTAACATATTGAATCTTGGATGCCGACTAACAATGGGTTTATCAATGCAAATGTAATGTAATTGCTTGACACCATTAAAAATGGATACTTATAATATTTATTTTTAAAAATTGTTTGGAGCAATAGTACATATGTATTTTTTTAAAATAGTTCTAAGCAAACTAATAAATCGATACAAAATATGTTTAAAATAAAAACATTAAAAGTATGTTGTATAAATTGCATATTTATCTGGAAATTATTAATTTTTCGCTTTGTCAAAACAATTTCTTGCCATACTGTATTTGCCTTTTTTACAACTTTAAATAAACATAATAATTATGTTGAAAAACAAATTTTAAAAAAATATACGAATACCAGTACCACATTTTGAACATTTTATAGTTCTAATCAAATAAAGGCCTTGTTAATGAAACGATATTATACCTAGAAAAGCCCTATTAAAAGTCTAACGACAAAACATAAGCAACTTGGGTAAATGATTTCGCAATTGATAAATTTATTTTCACTATTATTCAGGCAGCTCAAAGTAGCCCAGTTGCAGCATTCGAGGTAGTAAATACTCCAGTTCCTTCTGGTAATCTTTATTATAATAAATTTTAACGCGACCTTCTTCACTCTGTAGAATGTCACCAGGATCCTTATTCTGACGCATGCTATACGACAAAGGCAATAGAAAGGTGAGCAGCATGTAATCTATTGATGAACAAACAGAATAATGATTAAAATCAAATATATTTTTTTTATAGGGGATCTTATGACTTGCCACTGAATCTCCTGTCAAACATCTGCCTGCGCAACTCTACCAAGCTGTGCTTCTCGCCTTTGTATCCAATTTTTGATAATGTCGCTAAGAAGGTATCAAAATAGTGATAGATGAGCTCATCAGAATTGTTCAGACGTTCCTCGGCAGCGAATAGCATGTATTTCGCATAAAGCAGATCGTTAACCATCGATCCAACGTAGGACATCTGGAAATCAATCAGCATGCAGTCGTCGTTCTTATACATCAAATTACGCACATGAAAGTCGCCGTGGCAAAGAACGTAATAGGAATTTTCTTGCCGATTCTCACGATATTCACGTATAATATCTGCCCAGCGCTTGATTATATTTTGACGCATCGGCTCAAAGTATTTGCGATAATCCTTTAAACTTTCCACCTGACCAATCATATCTATAAAGGTGGGTAGGCCTTTGGTTAGGAAATCCTGTTCGAAAAAGTTTGGCAATGTCGTCATATCATATTTAAGTCTGTCAAATATATTTGGCTGCTCCTGCAACAACTTCTGGCTAACGGCATGCCACTTCGCCAGTTTTCTCAGCGCACATCGCAGTTCATCTAAGGTAAGATTTCGGTTGCGTATCACTTCGTAGCCCTGAGGCACAAGATCCTCGAAAATCATCACCTGTCGCGGCTCCAAGCTGTAATATACGCATCTTGCACAAAAAGTTGTCTCTTCGCCCGCCTCGCGTAATATCGCCTCGAACTTGGGCAGCACTTCCGTGTACATGGCGATCTCTGTCTGGAATATAGATGAATCGCCCAAAAACTCCTTTTTAATGCCTTCCATCTCGGGCATTGTCTTAATAATCAGCGATTTCGAAAACTTTCCCTTCAGTGTTAGACACTCAACGCTTGCCCGAAACATGACACTCGCATAGTGATCACCCTTTGCACTGGCCGGGGATATCTGCATATCAGTCAATTTTAGACTGAGGTCTTTGGAGTACTGAATTAGCACCTCTTGCAAGAATTGCTTGTTCAGCCAGGCAGGTGCTTCCAACTCATCCGAGTTGTAGGCATCATTATTAGAGGACATTATTACTAGGAAATAGAGAGCGTCTGGTCTATGGCGTAAATATAATCAAACTGAATGAGAACCTAGTGACTCCCGGTATTTATTCACGATTTTTTACTGTCGTGAGCTTTAAAAGCTTTTCACACTCAAACTCATTGAGTTCAAATAAGAATACTCATAGAAGCCAAATCTTCCGAAATACGTTCTCAAAAGATTGTTGGATTGATGGTCGAGCGATATGAACTTAAACATAAATTTTAATTTATATTGGAAATCATATCAAACATATCCTCGAATTATACCCCAGCATATAAGAACCATAAAGTTAATTTTTTGTCGAATTCTGGATATCTTTAAAATATCCCAAATTATTCATACGCTCCAATAGATATGCCACTTCCTCTTGGTAATCCTTATCCTTGTACATGCTCGTCCGTCGCCGAAATGGGTCAATGGCATTCTTGCGGGCAGCTATTTGCATAGGCAAAAATGTCGTGAGCAGCATAAACTCTAAATAAATTATAAAAATAATATAAGGAGCAGTTCTTTATTGTAATATCTATAATAATATACTCACCATTGTGTCTCTTGTCGATTATCTGGCGCTGAAATTCTTCAAAACTAGGTGCTATGCCTCGGTAACCAATCTTTTGTAACGTATTGGCAAATACTACTAAATAGTAATTAATAAGTTCATCGCGGCGCTTTCCACGATCTTCAGCAGAAAACAACATGTACATCGCATAGAGAAAATCATTGACCAGCGGCCCCACATGCGATAGCTGAAAGTCTAGCAACATGCAGCTGCTGTTATTAAACATCAAGTTCCTGATGTGGAAGTCGCCATGGCATAGAACAAAATAGGAATTTTCTTGGGGACTCTTACGGTACTCGCCTAACGTATCCGCCCATTGTTGAATTAGATTTCCACGCATAGCCTCAAAATAATGTTTGTACTTCTTTAGACCTTCTGATTCATCCAGCATATAAATAAAGTTTGGCAAAGCATTTGTGATGAAGCTTTGATTCAGAAAATTGGGAAGTGTGGAGATATTGTATTGTAACTCTTCGAACAATTCTGGCTGTTCCTTTAGCAATTTGTGGCTAACTGCATGCCACTTGGCCAGCTTTTCCAGGGCGGATCGTAGTTCATCTAATGTGGCGGAGCGGTTGCGAATCACTTGGTAGCCCTGGGGCACCAGATCCTCAAAGATCAACACCTGTCGCGGCTTCAAGCTGTGATAAATACAAGGCACAAATAATTTACCCACATCCCCCGCGTCTCGCAGTATCCCCTCAAACTTGGGCAGCACTTCTGTATACATGGCTATCTCGGTCTGGAATATGTGTGAATCATCCACCATTCTCTTCTTCTGACCGCCTTGCTCGGATATAGTCTTGACAATCAGGGAGCTGGAAATGTTGCCTTTCACAGTTGAGTACTCCACGCTGGCGCGAAACATGACGCTTGCATAGTGATCCCCCTGTGCAGTTGCCGGGGACAATTTGAGATCGTTTAACTTTAAATCTGGTGCATTCTCGTATTGAATCAAGACCTCGGTAAAGAATTGAGGATTAAGCCATTCCAGGGCCTCCAACTCATCCGGATTGTAATTTTGATTTGGCGACATGCTCTGCTTAAAATTTATTTATCGATTATATGTGCATTTACACAGGTATGCACGACAACTAACTAAAAGTTCTCCCAAAAATTTTACTTATTTAGAAAGAGAACGGCACAACAGTAAAAAGTTTGACTCGAATAGGTAAATACCCTGCAGCTTGGTCGCCGTTTGCACTCTACAAACCCATTTTGTAGAGTATGAAATTGCTTAAGAACAATAATACTTATAATTCTCTCTGCTAAACGTTTGTATGCTCACAACAGAATGTTATCAATCGAACATTACCTTAAAAGGTTGTGTTGTAGGTGAGCAGCTATTATCAACATTGAGAGAGAGAGGTTTTTTTGTTGTTGATAGAACCTTTTTTATCCCCATTTGAAGAGAAGTTAAAGAAAAAAGCTTTTTTGCCGGCTTTTAGCACCATGGTGCTCCAGCTTTTGGCTCTTTGTGGATGGCTAGATTTCTAAAAATGATTATACATTTACATTTCTACATACATTGCAGCTACATTTCGAAAAGCTCAAACATTATTTGGGGGAAGAACTTTTTGTTTTATTTGGTTTTTTATACTTTACTTTTACTAATTTTATATATTTGAGACGGTATTAATTTCGACTTCACCTCATTTTTTGCATGTGCACAGACACGTGTAAATCTTATTTTATTTCAGGAACTTACGTTTCAAAAGCCGGAAAGAAATTTTATATTTATGAACATTTACAGTGTAAATATTTTTATAGAGAACAGTTGATAAATAATAGCATATATGTCAGTTTGTATAAATGAAATTAAGCTTATAAAGGCCATATTTATTAATATATACATATGTATATATATTTATTTATATTTATTAAAAGAAGTGTGCCTTAAATTAAGTTAAATGAAATAAATGTTAATTGGCTACTAAAAGAATGTACAAGATATGGTAAAAGGTATTCCAAAACGAATTACTGATCTGCATCCAGTAACCCTTGGCAATCAAATCGATGCAATAATTCCCGCAGAACCTTTTGGGCAACCGGATTTCTATAGCAGCCATTCTTGAAGTTAATCGCACGCTGGTCGGACTTCATTAAAGCATTGAAGTCCGCATCCTCTGTTTCCACATTTCGCTGGATGGGAAAGATATTGAAGCTGGTGTGCATGGCTGCAGGAACGAAATAAAGAAACACAGGCTATTATAAATTCAGGAGAGGTTCACAAATGTTTTGGACTTACCATAGAAAGATTTCTTCTCAAGCTCCAGGTGAAAGTTATGCAGGCTGGGAATATGCGCTTTGTAGCGCAATTTTCTGAGCGTGTTTGAGAAGATCTCAAAGTAATACTGGATGAGCTGCTCGTGATGGTGCAAATGGAAATCCAATTGCAGCGACGAATTCAAAAAGTAGAACAGATCAATCGCCGGTGAGCCCCAGGCAGCGTACTGGAAATCAATGATAATGACATCCTCCGGCTCGCCGGTGGATTCGTTATACTTGACAAGGACATTATTGGTCCATAGATCGCCGTGGGCCAGCACGTTGATGCCCGGACTGACATCGAACACTCGCTTGCCCAGCTCCATGTAGACGGGCACGAGAGCCTCCAGTTTCTCGGCGTACTGCTCGTAGCCAGGCCATTGGGCCACACGCCTGCTGGCTGCCTGAATCATGCCCAGAAAGCAGGGCGCATAGTTATCTGTGTGACGGTTGAACATGCCGCGATCGTAGGATTCCAGAGCGCCGAGCTCGCGCTCGTTCAGCACTGCCGAGGTGGCATGCATTTTGGCCAGCTTGCTGAGGACAAGACGGGCCAGTTTCAGATCCAAGCCCACTAGACGATCGGGCATAAGGTAGCCACGCACGCTCAGATCCTCGAAGATCAGCGCGGAGCGATGGTAGTCGACGGCCATTGTGTCTGCAAAGATTTGTTCATCATCGTTAATTTCGCGCAGCAGCGCATTTAGTTTGGGCAGGATCTGTTCATAGATGGACATTTCCCGATTGAATATATCGTAGGGTTCCATGGCCTTGCGTGCGAATTCGTCGCTCTCAAACGAGGTCTTGATTATGTAGTGTCCGATCAGCGAGCTGCCATCGCTTCGGATAAACTCCGCCTTGATGCGGGTCAGAACGCCGCCATAGTTTTCGCCACGTCCCAGCGCCGGACGACCATCAAGCGCGGTGATCCTCAATTTCGGATCCCTATAGAACTTGCGCAATGCATCCTGCAGATAGCTTTCTGTTAGCCATTCCGGCGCACCCAGAAATCCCGAATTTATTTCAGGGTTAGCTGTTGTCAGCTTGGGAATGGCATCCAGTGCGCTTATCAAATCCGAAACAGACATTTTTCTTGAGCTATTCCAACTGATCTATCACAATAAACTCTTCGAAGGCTGTTGCTGGAATATCAATGTTCAAATTTCTGAAGCACACGGCTTTTTATACGACACCTCGTGGCAAGTGTCGACGCCGTCTCCCTGTCACAATTGTGATTTATCTCGCTTAGATAAAAAGATGCAGATTATATGTATATATACCTGTGCATGCATAAATACAGATTATACTAAGTCTTAATGGATTGTGGCATCGCAGCTCGTTCGGGCTGCCCCACGCGCTCTTGCTACCGCCCACTACTGATAATTAGGGGTTGTATGTTGTCATATATAGACTTTAATCACTCCAGTCTAGTCGTAAGATACTCAGGGTTGAATAAAACACAAAAATTTTAAATATTAAACGAGATTCAAGCTATACACTGAGCTTGTGATGAATGAACTTAAAATACATACAATTTTACCTGCGTGCGTATAATTTATTTAAAACTGAAAATATGGCACGTGCAAAATGAATGGGTTTTACATTGTTCACGGATTTTTACACTCTTGTAGAGGGTATTAAAATTTTATCTTGAAATGTGTAACGCATTTCCGACCCCATATAGTATACTATATATATTCCAGATCAGCATCAACAATTGATATAGCCATGTCCGTATGTTCGCCTGTCCGTCTTTCTGTTTCTATACGAACTCGTCTCTCAGTTTTAAAGCTATCGTCCTGGAACATATGTCGGAACCGGCCGGATCGGACCACTATTATGCTGTCATTAGAAGGATCGGTCCAAAGGTAGGTTCTTATATGGACAACTTTTTGTTTTTCAAGATGTCTTGAACTAACAAGGGATTTATTAGTTTTATGATGCTCAACTATATCATATAGCTACTACCATAGGAGAGATCGATTGTAATGTAAATATATATTCTGTTTTCCAAAATACTTCAAACTCAGCATTTACGAGCTTCACTATTCTCACATATCCGCCAAGGGCATTAAATCTTCGGCGTACCGAATAATACTTTCTCGTTTTTATTTAATTGGTCTTTGTTTGTCCAGTTACTAAGAGCGTCTAGGCAAATAATAAAGGCAAATAATAAACATGATAAATTAAGACTAATTAAGGGATGAGACTATATTTTACAGGTTTTTAGGGTAGCATGCATACTTAGTCCTATGAATCGAGTTAAAATGTCATTATACAATTTATAGTGAATGGGCATTGACGTCTAACAACAATCAAAAGACAAAAAAACTATTATTATTTTAAGATAATTTATACATGACCGAATGATCAACGCAAAGCCAAGCCATGAGAGCTATAAATGCACGCAAAGGCGGGATTTCGCTCATTTCCACCCGCAAATGTGGAAAATTGATGAAATGGCGCATAGAGTATACTTTTTTTTTACTTACCACGTAAACAGCTTCAAACTTATTTTTAAATATCTTATTGAAAATTCACTTAAGACGTATTTCGCACTTTTCTGAATATCCACCCCACAAAGTGAAAAGTCCGTTCCGAATCCTTGTTGTGCTATTCGTAAAAAGTTCGAAAGATGTCAGTGATAAAATAGACATTAGATAATTTTTAGAATATATAGTAGCGTTTGTGGTGTGCACTCAACTTAATTAATGATGTTCCCAGCCGTATATCATTTAAGATGGCACGCAGACTTAGATAATGTTCCGTGCGCTTATAACCAGCAATTCGTCTGGTACACGTCACACGGCACGAGCTCTGGACCTGTTGCCACACAGTTGCACTAAGCTCGGAAGCAAATACCATATATGAATCGTATATGTATATGGTAGACAGAGCAAATATTTGCACAAATATAAAAGCATCGCGCGCAGTAAGAGTGAGAGATTGTAGAAGTGTAAAAAAATAAAAATATAAAAAAATAAAAACTGTATGAATTTCACCTTCACCAAAGGCAGTAGCCACAGAGCCGATCCTCTCTTATATAAGTCAGTGAACCCGATAAAAGTGCACCACAATCGTCGAGATCTCAGCTAGAACAAGACATAATGGCAGCGGCACCTGAGTGGCTGACACATGATTACATTGAGCACGCGCTGAGAACTCATTACAAGGATGACAAATTACAGATTTTGCAGCTGGAATTGAATCCGGCTCTGGGACCGGGCGAGAACTATGGCGGTGTCTTGACCCGGGTCCGTGTTCGTTTCACACTTTCGCAGCAAACCCAAGAAGAGCAGCTGCAGAACCTGATCGTAAAGACCTCCATTGACGATGATGAGCTGACAAAGGAGCTAATGGCACCCTACGACATTTACAATCGCGAAATGACCATCTATGAGGAGGTGCTCCCAAAATTGAATGAGCTGCTCAAGGAAATTGATGAGTTTGAGCTCTTATTTCCCACTGCCATCTTTGTGGACCGCGAACGCATGGCCATCATCTTTGAGGATCTGGCCGTCGCCAATTACGTAATGGCCGATCGTGTTAAGCGCCTGGACAAGGATCATGCCCATTTGATACTGCGCAAACTGGCCAAGATGCACGCCACCTCTGCGGTACTGAATGAACGCAATGCCGGCAGCCTAGAGAAATACGATCGCGGCTTCTTCAATCGCTATACAGACGCCTACAGCGGCTACTTTGTGGGCGGCCTGCTGGCCGCCGCACGCTGGATGAGCCAGGAGCCCGAGTGCGCACAGTACGGGCAGAAGCTCTTTGAGCTGGCTCCACACTACATGGACATTGGTCGGGAATGTTTTGCTCCGCTGCGGGAGTCGGTGAATGTGTTGGCGCACGGTGATGTCTGGACCAACAATGTTATGGTCAAATACGATGCAGTGACCGGTCGTCCAGTCGATATTCTATTGATTGACTTTCAATATTCGTTCTGGGGCTCGCCCACAATTGATTTGCATCATTTCTTCAATACATCGCTGCGGGAGCCACTGCGACGGGAGGAACAGGGCGCTCTGTTTGAGTTCTATCATCGCATATTCAGAAATATTCTCACAAAACTCAACTACAAACAGAACCCGATTCCCAGTTTGCATCAATTTCAGTTGCAGGCCGAACAGAAGCGCTTTTTCGGTAAGTTAAGTGACAGGAATAAATTATTGGAATTAACGAAAAGTTAAATGTGCTTGATTTTCTCCCTTATAGCCATGCACTCGGCAGTTGTGGTGCAGCCCGTCATGATCAGCGAGGACTCCACAGATGCCTGCTTCAATGCTCTCATGAACGATGATGAACGTGGCATGCGCTTCAAGAATCGTCTCTATAACAATCCCATAGTCCAGCAGAATCTGAAGGCCCTAATGCCGGTCTTCGATAGAAAGGGCCTGCTGGAGGTTAATCAATGCTGTTAAGTCGACAAATAAACTAAGATATTAATTCACATTTTAAAACTGATGTAAATACAAATTCCGAATAAGCTTCTCTAAGAACTTTCAATACATATATCGTGACGGTGCATTAAAAACTTATCTTAGCTTCTTTTATCTTTGGGTTTAAAATAAATATTAAATAGTTATTCAATAAATTGCTACACACAAAACTATTTGTCCTTACTGATTAAATGGCTGGCGGAGAATGGAAAACTAAATTTTAGGAAAATCCTCGGGCAAGTATGGAAAAAATAAAAAAAAATCGGTTGTAGCAACCAAATTCGTTTGAGAAATGTCTCACATTTTTCTGAAAATCCATTTCTACCTGGATGAAATGGATCTTAAAGATTTGACGTTTGTCTTTTTGGGTTCATATTCATCCTTAGCCTTATATTCCACGTCCCTACGCGTGGCAAGTCTAGTGCTTTTAGATATTACTATCTTAAACTCTACGAATAAGGAAACAAAAAGTTGAAGCCACGGGGTTGATCTTGTGGTGAGTATCTTGATCCCCATTTTCCATCCGAAAGCGATGGATTTCGTGAAAAACACAAAAATGTTTGAAAATGATTTTTAAGCTGTTCCAATACTAGAAACAATCGCAAATTTTCGGCCAAATTTCCCATCTATCTGAAAATAAGTTAAAAGTGCTTCAAATAAGGAATCAAAAAGATGGATTCGCCCACGTTCGTCTTGTAGTGAGAATGTTGATCCGCATTTTTTATCCGAAAGCGGTGGATTTCATGAAAAACGTATCAAAAACTTTTTCCGATACCAAAATAATCGCAAATTTTCCTCCAAATTTCCACAGTTGCGGTTGGAATTTCCAAAATCGCTTAAACACGTATTCCGAAAGGATTTATGTAGTGCTTAAAAAATAAGGTTAATTTCATTCACCCGCATTTATCAGTCAAGTGGACCGGATTTTGTGTTAAATACCTCCCATAATAATTGTCAAATAAATGTCAAAACCGCATCTTGATGTAAGTTCACATAAGGACTGTGCGTTGATCACCAATCAGTCAGTCAGTCAGGACATAGAGTGTTATAAGTATATACTTATAATAGTATAGAGATAATATAAATTTTTTAGAGGGCATCCAACATGCACTGTACTCGACGAGATAATTTTGCTCAGAGTGCAAAGCTTTGGCAAATAATGCGAGAGCTTGTTTGAAATCCATAATAAAACCCAGACATTAAAATGTTTTCAAATATTATGTACACTGTTTCAGCCTAATAAAGACACGGCGATGACGAGCTTAAATGGCGAGCGCATCCATATACGGGAATAGAGTCGTTAAATCAATCTGGAAGATATACATAGTCGTAGACATAGTCCAGCTGTTTTCTTATCGTCAACTCAAGTGCCGTATAAAAGTAGATCAGCTCTACGAAGCCAGCTCAGAAGTGTTTGACGGTTGTGGATGCGATCTAACAATCATGCCAGAGCAAACAATTCAAGAGTTCCTAGCGGCGCCCGCTTGGCTCACCCGGGATTACGTCCAGCGGAAGCTGCGCGATTATCTGAAAGATGGAAAACTGCAGCTGCAACAACTACACATAAAGCCCGCCACGGCGAATGGGGAGAACTATGCCAGCGTGATGACGCGCATCATTGTGGAGTATAAGGACAAGAATCTATTAAAGCACACGGATACCTTTTTAATAAAGACCACGTTCGCCGACAAGGATCCGGCAGCTCATTTGCTGGAACAATACGGCATCTATGTTCGCGAAATGAATATGTATGAGCAGGTGCTGCCCAAGCTGGCAAAGATCATCCAACAAGAGCTGGGCGACCAAAGAAAAATATTTGCCGGCACCGTGAATGTGGATCGGGAACGGGACTCTATTATGTTTGAGGACATGTCCTTGGATAAATACACCGTTGCGGATCGCATAAAGCAGTTGGATCTCGACCATACTAGACTGGTGCTGGAAAAGCTGGCCGAATTCCATGCCGCTGGGGTCGTGCTCAACGAGAAACAGCCGGGAATTTATGCCAAGAAATACGATCGTTGCTTCTTCAATAGGCACACCAGAGCCTACAAGCCGATCTTGCAGAATATGCTCAGAGCCCTGATAACATCCATTGAGGACGACAAATTGCTGCATCAACGATACGCAGCTAAGCTAAACGGAGTGATCGATCATATCATGGAATATAGTGAGCGAACGATGGAGCTGAACGAAGGCGATTTCGCAGCTCTGTGCCACGGAGATCTGTGGACTACGAATATTATGTTCAATTATCTGGCAAGCGGCAGACCCAACAATATGATTTTCATAGACTTTCAATTTAGCGTGTGGAGCTCACCGGCTATCGATCTGCACTACTTCTTCAGCACATCGCTGCAAGACGAACTCCACAAGCATAAACAAACAGAGCTGGTCCAATTCTATTACCAGAAGCTCGTCGAGTCCCTGACCAAGCTCAAGTTTCGTGGCCATGTGCCCAGCCTATTCGAGTTCCAGCTCCAGTTTCAAGCGCGTGCTTTCTATGGTGCGTAACTGATCTTTGGTGTTGTTAATCGATTTATGCCTATTCAATTATTATTATTATTTATTTATTATTTATTATTTAAATTATTTATTATTATTTTTTTATCATTATTTATTATTTAAATTATTTATTTGATAGCTATTTTCTGCTCCTTGGTTTTCCTGCCCGCCATGCTGCACAGTGGCCCCGAAGAATTCTCCATCGAAAAAGCTCTGTCTAACTCTGAAAGCGATATTGCTTTGAGAGTATCCGTCTATAGGAACGCGATCTTCCAGAATAAACTGAGAACCATTTTGCCATTTTTCGATCACAAAGGATTGCTGGATGAGATGTAAATGGAATTTATGTTTTTAGTTGCATAATATTTATAATTTAAGAATTATTGAAAAATAAAATTAGCCTCAAGATGATCGGTAATATTTGAATAAATGGGGAAATGCTGACATCTGACTTGAATTTTTAACTATTTTATGTGTACAGGTACAGGTTGGATTATTTATTTTGATGTCATCTTGAGTAACTAAAATTAGGGGAGCATTGTATTTTAACAAAATTCAACCTGACCCTGGTCATTAGTCTAGATCAAATATTTGCTCTTTGTCGTGGTTCAATTTAAATTTTGATCGATACCACAGGTAAGAGAAATTTAAATATTTTGTTCCTATAGTTAATGAAGAGCTTGTCAGCTAGCACAATAATGTATTCTTATACCCTGTACCCATTAAAAATTATTAAAAAGGATATTTCGAAGCAAATGTATGTAACAAGCAGAAGTATCTCCGACCCCTTAAGCATCAATAGCCAAGTCCATCTAGCCATGTCCGTCTGTCTGTCCGTATGTGTGAAGGATCTCAGAACATGTAAGAGCTAGAGACTTGAGATTTGAACGTAGGTCCTCCTAGTGCCCGACCAGTACGAATTTGTTTCCGATAATCGATAACTTGCCCGTTTTCAAACAATCAATAAAACCCGATAATGAAAAAATTGTTGGCATGACTGTTGAGTTGAGGCCGTGGCAAAGAGTTCGATTAGTTATGGGTTCGAGTCCTAAAGCAAACTGCATTTGCTGTTGGTAGAAGAGGGTTTAGGGTATCTGCTAGTCGGCAACTCCCGACTAGAGCCTAAGTAAGTTTTAGTCAACCCATTTTTACCAAATTTAACTATTTAATCCAATTTTCTTTTTTCCTGAGATATCTGTTAATTGCAAGGATTATCTACGTCAAAAATACGTTTTAAGATTGTAAAAAGAACTTAGTCAATGCAATAAACAATACGTAACACAACTAACTGCGTGTCTCTTTTTATTTTACTCACAAATTAATAGCGACGTCATGAAATATAAAAATTGGATAACGTGCCAGATAAGTTGAAGAGCGTGCAAAGATCTGAGTAGACTAACCCATTGATAAGGTGGGAACTACGCTAAGCTAACAAGTGGGACTAACTTAACTAACTATATGCATTTTAGTTTTGTTAGGTAAATAGACTGCGCGGCTTATGGATTGTCAAGCAGATGAAATAGTCGCACATGTAAGAGATTTATGGGGGGCACACTTACTGTATACTATATACTGATATACAGTTATAATTCAATGTCAGACGTGAGTACTATCTAATGCGGTTCGTATAGTAGTCCCATTTGTGCTGAGATGACATTGCAGAAACTGCAGATTGTAGCTAATAGATATTAGTCTACATATGTACATATGTATATATGCTTATGTAAGTATATAGACAAGTCTCTAGATCCGCGTTATATCAGCGACACATAAGTAATACAACTGTCTGACGCTAAATGGACAGATTAGATAACGCCAGATTATGTATACACACTTAAACTTTCGGGATCGTTGGGCCTGCCGGACTATAAATTGCGAATGCTGCCGAGTCGATGCGAGAGTATCAACTAATCATGGTCGAAATACGGAACGGCAACAGCAACGGCAGCCAAGCTGAGGATGACTTTCATCCTGCACCGGAGTGGCTGACGGTGTCCTATGTAGAATCGATACTGCGTCGCTATAAGCAGGATTCGGAGCTCAGTATTAGGGATTTAAATATCAAGGCCGCAACGGCCAAGGGCGACAATTATGCCAGCATCATGACCAGAATCAAGGTGGAATATCTACGCGGCGGCGGCGCCAATCAGCCAGAAACGGAATTCTTTATTGTGAAGACCACATACGAGAATGATCCATTCATATCCAACATCTTTGCGGGCTACAATGCCAGTATCACGGAAATGGTTATGTACGACAAGATCCTGCCACAACTGAGTGACCTGCTGGAGGGCACAAAACAATCGGAGAAGCTATTTGCCAAGACGCTGCATGTGGACTACGAGCACTCGGCGATCATCTTTGAAGATCTCGCTGTGTCCAACTACGTGCTGGGCGATCGTTTGACTGGCTTTGACTTGGAGCACGCCAAGCTGGCGTTGCGAAAGCTGGCCAAGATGCATGCCGCAGCCGCCGTCTTCAATGAGCGCCAGCCCGGGCTGCTCACCAAACTGGATCATGGCATTTTCAATCGTCATACGCGGGCCTTTTCGCCAATGTTCGAGAGTCTGTTCGGCGTGGCCGCACAGTTTGCCGGCCAGTGTCCGGAGCTGGGCAGCGTCTATGAGGAGAAGTTAAAGCGCCTGCAGGAGCGTGTGATGGAGTACACCGAAAGAGTATATGATCCACAACCGGATCAATTCAATACCTTAACTCACGGTGATTTGTGGATAAATAACATAATGCTGAGGAATAAAACCGATCAGAATGAGCTGGATATGCTGCTGATTGACTTTCAGTTCTCCGCCTGGGCCTCGCCAGCCGTGGATCTCTTTTATTTCAGCAGCACCTCACTCCAACCCGAAGTGCGCAACAAGCACCTGGACGCCTTGATCCAATACTATCATAAGGTACTGGCGGATACCCTGCGTGAATTGAACTTTGGCGGCCATATACCCACCCTTCGGCAGTTGGTACTGCAGCTGGAAGAGGGTAAATTTATGGGTGAGTAAATGGATCGAACGTCTGTAAAGAGCTGTGATTAAATGGAAATTTATATTATTCTACAGCTGTGACCGCCGCCCTGACCTGCCAGGCTATCATGCTCAACGAGGAAACAAAGGATGCGGACTTCAATGGTCTGCTGCTGGACGATGAACGGGGTCGCAACTTTCGCAAGGGCATGTACAATAATAAGAGGCTTCAGGAAAATGTCAAGAAATGGCTACCCGAATTTGAGCGCCGCGGCCTACTTGATGTGTTGGATTAAGATTAATATATACTTAAATTGAAGTATATGTTTTCGTTCTTTATAATATTATAGCCTAGATATTAGAATGTCGCTCCTATGTTTTAGGAACAAATTAAAGAGTTTATATATTAAAAATGGTTTGGTTATGTCTTACTTGTTGCATGAGATCCTAAAAGTCTTACACAAGCTATAAAATTATGGCTCCGTATTTGATCCGTAGCAATTTGGCCACCTAAAAAATCAACACTAATTTGTCTTAAATAATTCAAATTAAGTGGTTGATCTTATTAAAGCTTTCAACCAAATGCATTCCAACGTAAAAGATAATTCATAGTCTCACCAATTACATACATATGTTTTAATGCTTTTTTGCTACTTTTTATAATTATTTCAAGGTAAAGGTAATGATTCTTGCTTTACATGGTGTAGCCACTCAAAGATTAAATAATTAATTTTCAGACAATAAGCCAAATCAGTTACGAAAAAGGTTTTGTATGTACATCCGATAAGAAAGTTGAAATCTTGCAATTTGGTATCCTTTTTGTGATATGGAAATTCATATCTGAAAGCCATTGTGCTTTTAGATACTAGAATCCTTTAGAAATGTTACGCATACCTATTAAAATGGAGCTATTCTATCCACTCCTTTTAGTTTAAACACTGGACACCACTAATGAAAGAAAAATATTTTTATTTATTTAATAATTATTCTTTTAGCATTCTAAGATCATATATCTTATCTTATCCGCACAGTAAAATAATTTCATCACAATATGAGAGAGAATTTATATACACTCATGTATGCCCATTCAGGAAGCGTCTATCTCAGTTAATCAGCGTTTTTACTTACACTAAGCCTCGGTAGTCCCAAATTGCAAAATCATGCCGGATTTTAATAAAAGGCCGTTGTGCAAGTTAATTAAAAAGTGAATGATAATTATTATTTGAATAAGCAGCTAATGCTGCGTCATTTAATGCCAGAAGAAGTAGTCCAATTCCTAAACAAGTTTAATAGGGAGAGGGTAAAAAAGAATAGTGCAGATGTAAAGAATGGAAATCAAGGACTTCAAATTTTACATTCTTGTCACACTCTTAAAAACCCAATATACCTTGCTTACTGTTGTTATCAATATTTTCCATGAATTTTTATTCATAAATTTTACTATTATTATTTAAATTTTATTTTTTGAATCGGTAAGTGTACAGTATTTGTATATATACTATATTGAGCAAAGTGAAATCGAGCTTTTTTATCTTTTCATGGATTTAACTTATTGGCAATGCGATTTGAAAAGGCGTTACAGCGATATCAGTAGAGCGCAAGTATCGATAAATATACATTTAAAAGAAATATAGTGTTGTTGTGCATTATTTTTTCTCAAAGAATGCTCGGTCACACTTAAAATTGTCGTAATGTACAAAATCAATTATTAATAATGCTGAAAGTCCCAAAGTTGCTGAAGCAAAATACTTGCTATAGTAGAGTTAAAACCATATATTATTGTGCATATATTTATGTACACTGTTGTTAGCTAGAACAGAGTTTTCCTAAAAATCCCACCCCGCGTACTCTTTCACCACATCCTTGTTTTCCTTACGATGGCGATGCACGGCACTCGCTTCGCCCTTGGCCACACAACGTTTGCGCTGCTCTCGTTTCTCCTTAATATCCAAGTTGCGACGTATGCGATCTGTGATCACAGAGGGAGCTATTGTACTGGCTGTGGTGGAGAAGGATCGCTGGCTGCGTGCATCGTTTAACATCTGTTCGACCATCTTTAGACGGTACATACGCGAATTGGGATCCAGGCCAGCTAGCTCTGGCATTTCATCCGTTTCCAAGTCGTTGGAGCTGATGGAGTGCGCATCTTCAGCTGCGGGAGTGGGCTCTATTGTATTGGAAGCAGATTCAGTAGCGTTTGGCACTGCTTGGCTAACTTCATCGGTTGGAATAGACGCCATCCGTTCGGAATCTAGGATTTTTGGTGTTGCCACTATAGCCTGATCGGATATCTCGGGACCAACGCTTAGATTGCCCAAGTATTGCGTGCACGATTCAATGTAACGCCTAATGGCATCGTCGGACTTTTGTGCAGGTTTTGTCTCGCTGTAGGACACCTCGTTTTCTAATTGCCTGCGACACTCGTCAATCTCGGCGGCTGCAGCTGGCACCAAGGTTGGTGGCTCATCATCAGCCAGCTGTTCTTGCTCCTCTTCCCCCTCCTCCACTTCCTCAATCATGCCATACTCCTGCAGCAGATCCTGCTCCATTTCCTTTGTGAATCCATAGCCAGTGCAGTGCACCTCAGCGTCTAAATCATCTTCGCGCACCAAGTCACTGAATTTGGGATAATCCTCGCTTTCGTACGCAAACTTGCGACGGAACATCTCACGCACGCACGTGACGTCGCGCTCAAAAAAGCTGTCAAAGATTGGAAATTTGTAAATAGACAATAGAAAAAATTGCTAACCGCTTACAATTGGGCGTTCTCATGGGAAGTGGACATCATTTGAGGAAAGTCAATCAGTATGGGCTTGCCGGCATCAGTGAGCATCAAATTAAACTCATTGAAATCTCCATGAATGACACCCGAGTTACCAAGGCGCACGATGAGATTCATTAGATCATCGTAGACCTGTGGTATATCCAGTAACTCATGCACTTGTGTCCTGTAGTTAGGAAATAAAGATATTCATTGAATGCAAATTTAACTACATGGATTTCCACTTACATGGGCCAACCGTTAACAAGCTCCATGAGCACACAGTGGCGATTGAAATCGATGGGCCTGGGCACGGGAAAGCCACGATCATATAAGGCAGACATATAGGCAAACTCCCGCGTTGCCGAGATGCGCGAAAGATACAGCCAGGAGGCCTTGTGCCGGCGACCATGGTAGTCGCGCTTTGATTTAACGTTGCGGAAACAGGTGCGACCCAGGCGATGCAGCTTAAGGCAAATGGGCGTGCCATCTTCATCAGCAACCACATAAATGTTGGACTCCTTGCCAATGCCAATCTGGTTGCCAAATGAGCTAACAGAACCACGCAACGTGAGGGACTTCAGTGCGAGATAGTCGTAGCCCGTGTTAGTTAAACGATAGCCATCATCTGCAAGCAAGAGATAGCTATCAACAATGGAAATCAAGGATTTTAAATCTTACTTACACTTCTTGCCACGCTCATAGGTTAGCAATTTGTGCTTGCATAGCTCTTTAAGCAGTTTGTGCACCCCACCCGTTTTGAGATTGGCAATCGCAGCGGCCAGGGGACCTGGTACCAGTTCGTGATTCTTCATGCCCATCTCGATGGCTGTCAACACGCGAAAGTCCTCCCTGGTGAGGTAGCGCAGCACCGTAACATTTAATTTACCCATTTTACTATTGCTTTCGACAATTTGCGTGCATTTATTTTGTTTTGCGTTTTACACGTGCAGGCAATCCGATTACAAAGGGCGATGCATCGATATTAGTATAGCCTAAGCATCGATAACTACTCACTCATCGAAAGCATCGTAGTGTTGTGCATTATTTATTCTTTATCAATATTCGGTCACACCTCGTCTGGTCGTCGTGTACAAAAATCAATTACTATTACTGCTGAAACTGAATACGTTAAGCGTTTCCGCGAGTAAACAAAACGCCAGTCAACCACAATTAGCAATAGAAGTTGTACGTGTTTGTTACAAAATTTGGCGCAAGCAGCCGTCGCTAGTGTGTGTGCGAGTGTGTATGTGAGAGCGGCCATGTGAATGTGTGTGAGTGTGTATGACTCGTGCTTTTCGCCGACATGCAACAAAAAAAAAACTACTTAAAAAGTGGACGCTGAAAGGCCGCCTTTACCATTGCACGCAAAATCATAAATAATAAGAAAAGTGCGAAAACTAATGAAAATATATTTTTTCTATTGTCATTGAATATAGTCGCAAAAATTGTATCCTCGCCGTGATCAAGTGTGTGTCTGTGTGTGTGAAGGTTGCATTCAAGTGCAACACATTCAATTTCAAATAAATCTAAATCCAAGTTTCCCCTCTCTCTCTCTGCTTCTCTGTTTTTCGACCGTTCCCCATTCGTTACGCCTGTGCGTGCCACCTGACAAGCAGTAAATCAACGGAGCAATATAATTGGGAAAAAATGCAGATCAAAGAATTGTAAGTAAACTATTGTTAAAGAATTATTTTTTTATTTGTTGCTCCGACTGAAGTGCAAAACGTGTGCAAGCCGCTGATTGTGATAAATCGATTTTACGCTCATATGTTCTCAGCTGCGACGCACTCGCTCTCCCTCGCTCTCTTCTTCGTTATTTAAGTCGCGTTGCCAACCGCTCAACAATTGCTTGAATTTATTAACTTTCTACTTTAACTTTGTTTTTATACACTTGTGTTTTTGCTTCTGCTTGCGCTACAAATATTGCCTCATCCACAGGAACAGCGCGCATTTTGTTTTTTATACTCATTTGGACGTTGTTTGTGTTGTTGTTTACATGACTTCGCCGATGACGTAATGAGTGGCAACGCCAACTTCGGCTGTCTTTTTTTCGACTGAGATATGCAAACCTACTTACGTTTTATTCATTTTTTTTTTCGCTTGTGGCGCTAAAATATTAAAATATATGCCACGTTCACAATTGTTATTGTTGTTGTTAGTGCTGTAAAGTTTTCAATAGGTTTTGTGTGACTCATTTGGCAACTCTTCCTCTCTTTGGCGCTGCCACGCGCTCTCTTTCTCTCTCTCTCTCTCTCTCTCTCTCTCTCTCTCTCTTGTCTTTTCGGCTTCACTTTTTGTGCAACTTGTCGCGCCGGTTTTCCAGCTGCTTTATCAGCGGCGGTCCCAGCAACGGCAGCGTTTTAATCAAACAAGTTGGCAATATTGATAACGACGTCGCTTGTTCCTATAAAATAGATGAATGTGTGTGTGCGCGTGTGTGTGTACTATTTAATTTACTGTCTTCCTCGCACTAACGCTCGTACGAATTACCTGATATATGCGTTATTTAATTGCACGAAGGGCTATTTGAGGCGTTATTTATACGATTTAAATGCTCAATTACTTTGTTGATGTATTCGATTATCAAATAAAAAGTGTTCCTATATATGTACTATATGTATATGTACCTATATATATACATATATAGATTGGACTCATACAGTAAGCTAATCAAACAACCGGATATACATATCTAGCTAAATGCTGATTAGGAATACGCACACATACTTAATACTATAATTATAGATTATTATAGACGCAGACTTTTGAAGGCACACATAATTATATAAGGTTATTGCTTCATATATTTATTGCTTCATATATTTATGCATAAACCTAAACACACGCATCTATTCACATTTCTTCGACATACAACTTAATGTGATCACACGATAATTGGAACTTCTCCGTTGTAACTTATTGAAAATTGAAAATGTTGTTATTGTTGAACGTGCTATTTTTTCTATTTTTAACTATTATTTATTTATTTACCAAGGAGACGCAGTGACAGTTCTATTCCCAGTGCCTCAAATACCATCAAAATTATTTCGTTCAATTTGCCATATGCTTAAAATTCTATTTTCTCATAGCTCAATTCTTCAAAATTATTATTTGAAAAAGGATAAAATGTTTAGAAATAATTTCTTACAAATATTAGAACTTTCAGCTATAATTCTAAGCATTCGATTTTCTAATTAAGTTTTATTTACTAAACAGTTCTCATAGCGCGCGTTCACTGTAGATCCGTTCTGTTGACTCATCGACCAGACCGAGTGCAGTTTCTTATTTGCAGGCTGCTCACGTTAGCCAAATCTCCGGCCAGCTAGCCATCTTTCTGCGCCCCAGCTCCCTGACGTGTTTCATTTATGAGCGGAAATTGCCAAAAATACAACTAAAATTTTTAATTGATTTGACTTTGAGCGACAATTGTCAAATGAACAAAATTCACAGTATGCTCAGTGAAGCATTAACTGGATATAAGTATATAGTTAAAGTACATTTATCTGTGCTGATCAGGTATCACAAACCATCTAGAGTTTAGAATTTTTTTACAAAAATGGTAACCTGTGAAAGTTCTCTTATGCGGACCGTTTTATTGTCTAGTTTTTGGTCCCAGTTGTGCTTTAAAGAGTTTTTGCAGAAATAATATTTAAAAAAAAAAATGCATTCATTCATTTATTTAAAATAATACGTATATTAATTTCCGGGTAATGTTGTCCGTCTTTCACTGTAATTGCAATGGTGATATAAATAAAATATATATTCAGTAATTCGAATCAGCATAATACTCTATAAAAGTGTATACTGAACAACAGCAAAATAATCAACCTGCACGAAAATAGATTCTTCCCGGCTTATACACAATCAGAAGATCAGATGTCAGACACAATATTTTTTTAAAATGTTACACGACACTGTAGTATTTAGTAAAAAATTTGTTGAAAGTTTTTATTCAACTTTCTGTATTAAAATTGCACGTTTTATTACTGCTTTTTATTCACATTGAATTTAGCTTAAAGGCATTTTAATTTGAAATCATTTTACGGGGCTAAGAACCTTTTTGCTAAATAAACATTTACGAAAAAGGTGCAAAAAGCTAAGAATAGTTAAACCTAAGCAAATTTTCTATGAACAAAAAGCCACCGCCGACAAAAAATAGCTATCGTTAATGAAATTAAATTCTATGGCAGCCGGGCGGGGGCGTTGACCAACAGCGGGAGAGGGGGGGTGCGGCTATTTGTAGAGTATGCGATATATTGTTTGGGATTCTTTTTTAATTTACTTATTATCACGTTGTGAATGGAAACAATGTCAAGAGCAATGAATGCGACAAAGCTGAAGTAAGCTCGTAAACAATATTTAACCGCACTTCAGTAATTAATTACGGCCGCCGGGCAGTCGATAGAATGAAGAGCTGCCGCTTAAATTCAACAAAAATAATTCATTAAACATTTTAAAAATATGTAGAGAAAAAAAGGCAGAATAGAGTTGTGCAGCGGGCAATATTTCGAAACCTATCAAGTTCAGGGTGCATAGCACCCAGTTCGCGGACTCAGTTCAGGCTGAGTCTCAGTGCTTAAAGGAACTATACTTAAAACTGTTTTAACAAAATTAATAAACGTATTCAATATATTCAGATGGACACCAAATTTGGTAGGTCAGTAAACGCATATCGTATCGTATTATAGGCACACGATTGTCATATTAATTTTGTATGAATATACATATATCAACTGGCAGCTGAACACTGGGTATGCCCTAGTCGAGCACTCTCCACTTGAGTACTTTTATTTTACTGATGCCATTGCCAAGGGGCATTGAAATGTTTATGTGCTTTCCGACAGTGGGCGCACTTTTTCCATTATTTAACAATAGCGTTGATATATTTATTTTTTAAACCAATGAAGCATAAACAACAGTTGCAAAGTAGGTGAAAGAAAAACAGGATTCATTTCAATCTGTACGCACAGCATACACATATACAAATGTATAAATGCATTTTCAATGGTATCTATTTATTAATTTTTATTACGAAGTCTGTGTCCATTTGGTGTTGCTTTTATTTGTTTGGAATACGTTTAATGTGATTTACTTGGAATCGCAATAATATCGTATGCAAACTGACGATTTTCATTACCAAAATAATTCATTTTGCATAAAGCGCCTATCACAAATTTAATTTCGTACAAACATTTAAGATAAACTCTCAATGGTTTTTATATAAAGGAAAAAGAAATAGGAAAAATGCGATTTCAAACATACGAATTTTAGATTCAAGATTCTGTTGCATTAAAAAATCACGATTGAACATCTGGAAAACTTTGATTTCGCAACGGCCGATCTGTAGATATCTATAATCAATATAAGTTCCCAAAGAACAGCAGACTATAGTTTTAAGAAAAACCATTTATATTTATACGTGATTCATTTATCTAATAGCTGGACTTTCTAAATCCACACTTAAAGAGGCATTTAAACCTTTTCAAACGAAAGTTAAACAATTCTTTAAAGAACATGTTTTATCATTATTTATAAGCATTTTAAGCATTCGATACTCCAATTCGCTATCTTTTATTTGTACTCGTTTTAGCTTTTTTAATATTATATTGTATTTTAATTCGCGTGACTTTACGACTTTAATAATTGTCCCGTTTTGTAGCAGTTCGTGTATCACATCTGTCCCCCTCCTCTTCCTCCGCCTCCACCCTCGTTACCAAGTTGAGGTCAATTTGCAAATGGTACACGCGCTCATTTGGCCACAATTCGCAATGTGGTATTTTAGTTTGGTTTCCGTTGGTGTGTTTGTATATATTTTAGTTGTACCACAGATTAGATAACACGCCAGACAGTTTACGGTTCCCTCACAAATGGAACCTCTGGCAAATTACGCTTTGAAACTCTCCAGTTTAATAGTCAGCTATTTTGTTTGTGATGCACAATGGAGTCTGAACCCAGAGCAGCGACCAAATGTGAACTACAAACCATTTTTTTTAATGCTAATGGAAGCATTTAAGCTGGTCAATTAGTTTTAGCTGAAGAGTTCAAACCTTAGCTACAAACCTAGCTTTTATTATTCGAGCTCTAATGCATAGATATAATTTTTTCTCAATTTGTTTGTGGCTGTAGTGATGCTATGTAGTTACATTGTTTATAAAATACTTAATAAAAGCCACAATTATTTAAAAAAAAATGTCATTAGCGTTATTATAATTGAGTCCTTGACTCGTAAATCACGGACTCTAAGGGATATGTATCTGCAGAGTACAGAGTGGAACCACAGCGATCTAATTTCCCAGGTTAAAGTCTATCAAAACAATTTGTTTGTATTTTTCTCTATTGACTTAATTCATTAAAAAAAACTTTGAATTAGTCTTTTGAAGAAATTGTTGATTATTAAAACTAACTTTGTATGATTTAGATTTTATCCACTTATATTATTTCCAGCACTCGTACTTTTATATCATAACTAGATATCCTACAAGTGGAATGCAGGAATGTCACAAACAGCAAAGACTTTGCCGAGAATGTCTCATCTGGGCCAATAAGCACAGTCCCTCTCTCTCTCTCTCTCTCTCTCTCTCACACACACACACACACGCAGCCGTGCATTCACTTTCCATTTTCAATTATGCCCACAAAGGCAAAACAATGCCTCTGTGTTTCGGATTCAATGAGTCGCCCTTGCCTCAACCTCCGCTCGCACACTCACCATTCCATCGTGTGCAAGAATGTGTGTGTGTGTGTGTGTGTGTGTGTGTGTGTGTGTGTCAGGTCTCATTAAGAGTTCTTCAATATATTTTTGATGTTATATTTCGTGACTCTCTTGACTTTGTCCCCCTTTAAACGTCCACACACTTATGTCAGCTCAAGCACAACGCGGCAATTTCTAAAGTGCCTCCTACTTGTTTTTGTGTCTCTTTCATTAAAACAGCTTTCTGTCTCTTTCATTTGTTAAATTCATGCGTGTCATATAAAATACTAAAGTACCGCAATACCCCAGCCAAGAAGCTGGGCTACACCAATTTTTGCATAATCTTTTTTATAGCTTTCTATACTATTGTTGCCTTTTCTCTTGAATTTTCTTTCTGTTTGTTGTCGTTTCGCTTTGCTTCACAATTTTCATACACAATTCATTTGATCTCTCACCATTTGATTATTGACCCAGTTATTTCAGCCCCCCCCAATCCTCCTCCTCCTCCTTCTCCAAAAACTTATTTACTTATCTTATTGGCACCGAATTTGCCGCAGCCATTTCTCTGCTGAGGCTTTGTTGTTGTTTCTATTGAAATTGTTCGTTACTTTGAGGGAGGTTCTGATTCTGGAGATTGGAGAAACTTTGAGCAAAGGGACAGACGACGAGTCTTTATGAGCAACATTACTTTATCTGAAACTTTTCCAATTTGAATTGATTTAACGGCAACTTATTAAACTGACAAGCGAAACGTAAAATTCAAGATTTTGTTTAAATAGGCAAAAAGTTTTCAACTAATTACTGGGATGGGGTTAACTGCAATAGAATAGAGCTTCCGTTATTTATAACCTTTTTTGGGGAGATGTGTTTATTTTCCTTCTTTTGTGCTATTCTCACGGCAAAGTTAAGATTCTTGACAGTGGAAGAGTATTAAAATCAATTCTGATCAATGATTTATGATAATTGCAAATTTTGTTAAAGAAAAATGGAATAGATATGATTTTTGTTGCATATACTAAGCATGAACTCTTACATATTTATTATTTTTTCCTTATAGTGAATCGATATTGGTCGATATAGCAAAAACAGCGGTAGCAGCATATAACGCTTAAAATATTTTGTAGTAGTAGCTTTATATGACACATACTTCTAGAACCGTAATATACAATTATTCTATTATCAGTCTCATTTAATAGAAATATTGACGAAAGTTGAACAAATAGTTCGTTTTGCTCTCTTATGTTTATAGCCACTTAAATGTGAGCAGCATTAAAAAGTTTAAACAGCTGTTTGGTAAAAAAAAAAATGAATTAAGTAAATAATTCCTTTAACAAGCTCGCTCAGCTGCAACCTTTGATCTCCTTGTCCACTAAGCAACTAACCCACAGCTTAAGGACTATGTGTTTGACACACCAAATTAAGTGTAAATAAGTCAATTTGCATGGAGCACTGTTTTGTGAATAAATTGGCCAGGCACGCCCACTCAAGCATCGGGGCGAACTGCCTGCGAGCGCTTCTAGCTGTCAAGTTGTGTTGAACTTTAACCTTTATTGAGTTGCAGCCGAGTCAACTTATTGGCCCGCACTCTCGGAAGTCGGCAAAGGTTAAGTGCCTCGGCTCGCTAGGGTCCAATAAGACAGGGCCACGCCTGCACAAGCCGATGTGGCCCGATTAGGCAGGCAATTAGCAACACATCATTACACGTGTCAACACTGGCAAAAGGTTAATTGCTACTGGAAGTCGCATGACATGACGGCGGCAGATACTGCCACAGTCACAGCCCCTGACAACAGATTGCAAATTCTCATTGTTCCCTATAGTTAATTCTCAAAGTGTTGCTCAGGCTTGCCAACTTGATTAGGATAGCAAAAAAACACGCCGAAACTTAAATACCCTTGCATATATATGAAGGATAATGAAGCTCAAAATTGCTGAGTGCGGTTAAGATATATTTAAAAACAAAAAAACAATTGTTTGTATACAACTCGTTTTTAGACAGATTCTTCTTATATAGCTATAAAACTCGTAATCCCCCGAAATTGAAAAACAAATATATTTGTATTTTAAAACTGACTAGAGTCGACTATTGATACTGATCAAGAATATATATGCTATATACTTTATGGAATCGGTGACACATGTATGTCATGACCTAATTACAATGCCTTATACAAAGGGTATACAACGGTGACGATGTGAAGGCAGCTGCTCATAAAACGTGGCTAAATGCGAAACTTGACTTCGTCAATTTTATAGGCCAAGTTGTGCACCTTGGCCAGTTTAACGAGTGCGTCAAAAGCTTAAGTCACAGCTGAGTAGAAGCAAAACTTGCGATTTCACTTTTCATTTCCTACCCAAAAAACTTGGCACCAAGGCAGGTCCAACGGCTATTTAAATAAGTTTGTAACGCGATTTAAATATTCATACATCAATATTTTTAACAGCAAATCGAATATCAATAATCTGCTGATAATATGTCTGTTCATATAAATGTATATACATATGCCAATATTAAATTGTTTAACTTGTCCAAATATTTTACTCTCCTAGAAAATTTCACTGACAAGAAAAATGAATGGAAATAAAAAGTGTTAAACTCATTTTGACTCATTTAACTGACTTTTTAATTTATGCTACTCTGAAATAAGAATAGGTTTAACACGTTAACTTTTTTTTAATAAGTTTCTGCTCTATAAATTTTTTCTTACGCAACGTGCGTCTTGAAGGGCATATAAACGTCGACTTGGCCATAAAAATGTCTTCGTAATTGTGCCAGTAAAATTTGTAAATTTAGGTTATCCCACAAAAACCGCAGCAAACTGAAGCCATTGCGAATAAGTTTCAAGGCCGTCGCAATTATGTTTTTTGAATAAACTCACGGAAAGACCACTCCAACACCCCCTCCCTTTCACACGCTCTTGTGTTGCATGTGTATGCGTGTGAGGCAACGCTTGTTTAAACTTAAAATGTGGCATACTTTTCGGCTGTGTAATTTCATTTTCCAGCCCAACGAAATTTAACAGCCATGCGTGCGTTTGGCCTAAATTTAATTAAAAAATAAAATACATATTAAATTTAATTAATTAAAAATGCCTTTTTTCATTTACACACACATTTTCTCTCTTTATCTCCACTTCTCTCATTGCAGCCGCGTGACTTTGCCATTAACCGTGGAAGAGGTAAGACAAAATTATCCTGCCACTCCATTGTATTTATAGGGTTACATTTCTTCCCGCTCTGCTCCACAGTATCAAATAGCACAATTATTCTCGGTGGCAGAGGCATCAAAGGAGAACACGGGCGGCGGCGAGGGCATTGAGGTATTAAAAAACGAAGCCTTCGAAAATTTCCCATTGTTGGGTAAGCAGCTTGCCAATTAACGAATGTTTTACTTTACTTATCTTTGCACCTCTCCCGTTCTATAGGCGGCAAATATAATTCCGGTCAGTATACATATAAGATCTACCATCTGCAATCAAAAGTTCCAGCGTACATAAGACTGTTGGCGCCGAAAGGCTCATTGGAGATACACGAGGAGGCATGGAATGCTTATCCTTATTGTCGAACGATTATTACGGTAAATATATTCAATGCAAAAACTCTATATAGACTTCTCCAATTTGGAAAAAGCCTTTCAAAGCCCTTTTTAAATTTGGCAATTTGTATCAAAACTGAAGAGTTATTTTGTTTAAATTGATATAAATTTTGTGTATTCCTCACCCTAAATTGAAGGGCTTACTTTTTTTATGAATTCAGAAACTTATCTGGCATTCTTTTTATGGCAATCTATGCGAAGGGAATCGCGATGAATACTAAATATACAAATTAAGGGAATATTATCACAAATAAAGATTATTTTTGATGAATTAAAAACCATTTCATGATCTGCTGGTAAATTGCCTGCCTATTTAATTTCTTACCAAATCAAAAATTTATCAAGTATATCGTACTATTTTCGCTTACCCAACTTTGTGTTTAATAAAGATAATTTATTTTATTATTTTCATAATAATAATGAATATGTTCATATAACTGAAACGAGTTGGAAAATCATATAATTATGTATTTAAACTATATTGATTGTAAATGCACCCTTTTCTAGAATCCCAAATTCATGAAAGATGCATTCAAAATAATCATCGACACGTTGCACGTCGGCGATGCGGGAGACTCAGAGAATGTAAGTGAAATTTTAATTCAGTGTTTAACTAATTCGTTTGTTTCTTTCTTTTTCTTCCTTAACTTACACTATAAATACGCATAATTACTAACAATATCAAAAAAAAAAAAAAAAAAAAAAAAAACAAATATTGAAAACTGTCTTAAAACCGATCATTTAACATTGCAAATTCGTTTTTGATTGTGGAATTTTCAATTCAAAATTCATTGGGTGCGTTTTTGTTTGTGCATTTTGTTTATAATTTGACTGTTAATTGTTAGAATCCCCGCTATATGAATCAAAATTTTTTTATACATGTTGATTCACTACATTTTGCCGACGATTGTGGCACAATGAATAATGTGAGTGTTTTGGGTATTATCTATCATTTGATTATATTTTATCTTTGCTTATTTCTTACCTAATTCATTATGTTTTCTCGCTTAAAGGTTGTTCAAAACATGTTTAATATGCATGTCTCTTGTGATAGTCGCTAGCTACTAACCTTTTATTGTACTTTTAATCGCTTTGAATGTGTTGTCTCTTAGCTCTCAGCGTAATTCCAGTTCTAAATCGCAAATATTTTGATTATCATACTTGCAGGTGCACGAACTGTCGCCCGAAAAGCTGAAAGTGCGCGAAGTGGTGCACATTGACATTGCCAATGATCCGGTTCTGCCAGCGGACTATAAGCCCGAAGAGGATCCGACCACGTAAGTTCTACCACTCTGAATATTTAAAATATACCTATGATACATCCTATATACTTAAGAGTTAAGCGTAATTTCGTAATATCCTGATTTTTGACAAATCACCTTTACCTAACTATCGTTTATCCATTCTTTTACGCAGCTACCAGTCAAAGAAAACTGGTCGTGGACCTTTGTTGGGCGCGGATTGGAAAACGCGTGTAGAACCTGTGATGACCTGCTACAAGTTAGTCACTTGTGAGTTCAAATGGTTTGGCCTGCAAACAAGAGTAGAAAATTTTATACAAAAGTCCGAGCGACGTCTCTTCACAAACTTTCATCGGTAAGAAAATGAGCCACAAATCCAATATGAAAATGTCGACAATAAAGATTTTAATTCTGTTTTACAGTCAAGTTTTCTGTTCAACTGATCGCTGGTACGGTCTAACAATGGATGATATACGCGCCATTGAGGATAAGGTTAAAGAGGAGCTGGACAAGGCGCGACAGACGGGAGAGGTGCGGGGCATGCGAGCGGATGGTGATTAAATATAGTAGAACATTTTTAAATATGTACATGTAAAAACACAAAACAAAAACTATGATAAAACAAAACACAAGCAGCTGAATAATATAAATTGAAATGCATAAATAAATATACAAACCTAATTTAAAAAGGAAAATAACAAACATTACAAACAACAACAAAAGCAAACACCAAGTGTATAACAACAACAACAAGAAAAACAGCAAAGCATAGCTCTAGTGTAGCGCCCGCACAGTCCCTAGCCCCCCAGCCCCACACAGCCCCCAACAACAACAATAAGCAACAAGCAATAACAACAGTGCCCGTTAGTTAAGTTTTTATTTTGTATGTAAAATGTAAGCAGGATAAAAACACACACAACCTCACATACACACACACAGACACAGACTGGACAATTTAAATGGACATCCCGCCCAACCACAAGCCTACCCAATAAAAGTCACACTAGCGTTAATTATAAAAAATGTAATCGGATAATTAAAAGTTGTTTCCTCGAATTCAATTTGTATTATTAAAACAAACCGTTTAAGTTGGAACTGTAAATGAAACTAACTAAATGACAGCCAATGTAAAAAGTTTAACAGTAACTGCACCAAAAAAAAAAAAAAAGGAAAAGCCATTAAAAAAATATATAAATATATATAAAATGAAATGAAATAAATAAAAAGTGCATCGAAGCTAAGCAAAAGCAACAAACAAAAGTCGAAATCAACTCAACGGTTGGCTTGCAATAGCTATAGATATTTACACACAAACACACACACAGATGAAAGACAGGACAACTTTGGTTCACTTTGGTTCATATGCAAATTGTGCCTCGGATTTGCATTTGGAGATGTGGAAAATGCTAAATGTTATTCAAAGTTTGAGTTCATGAAATATTTAAAACTATCCAGCTGTACAGAGAAATCCATAGAAAATGTTTTTCATTCATGTTCCGGTATTCTATGCATACAAAATATTGCAATACCAAATGAATTACAAGTTGAATACTTGTTATTTCTCTAAATCTCGATCTGATCTCTTGAGTAGACTTGTTTGTGTCACAACTTTTCCGTTTGATAGTTCTGCACAACACCAATTCCAAGGCAGACTACTACAATTAATTTTAGAAATTTCAACGAATTTGTTTTCTGTTAAACCAATATATAATAATATGTACTGCCAGAATTGTATGTAATATTAAAAGTCGATTTGAAGCACATAAGCAATAAATACTATACACACTTAGGGGCACCTCTTAACAACTCTGAATTGCGCTCTAGGCACACCGAATACTTCAAGTACTTGCCGCTATTCTCTGCTCAAAGTATATACATATTATCTATCTTTAAAACGTCCATTTTAATGAAAACCTAATAAACGGCTTTTAAAAGAACTCTTTAAAAACTATAAAACAAATTAGCGACACTCTATTTTCATGAACGCAAAGGAGCCCCCCGCCCCCCTGTAAAAGAGTATAAATATATATAGTGAATAAAAACATGCTAAAAACTTTATTTAAACTATAGTGAAATTAATGGAACCTCATAAGCTTAAATCGTGGATTGCAAAGAGTTCAAAAATATGCGAAGTATAATAATAAAAATTATGCTGCAAGTATTGCATATTTAATGGGGCGACTGCGTTTGTTTTCAAAGGCAATATGTGAGACGGGTTTTTCGTTCGAGCCTTGACACACACACACAGACACTGGTACACACATACAAATATGCAAATGATGCATTGACACTGTGTAAATACGTTTGTATGCTGTCAATATGTATGTGTGTATGTACATTATACACACGCACACACACGGTAGTAAAAAAAATATATTTGAAAATATGTTAACATCAAATGCGTTATAAGATAAATATTCAAAAAATAAATATGTATAAATATAAAATTGTTATTTGCTGTGCGAGTGAGTTCCCGTTCAATTTCGTTGGTTCGTTGGCTGGTTTATTTATACAGCAATTTTACGATAACCTACTAATGTATACACATAGTACATACACGCATACGCAATAATTCTTTTCAAAATGCGCTCTAAATGTTTATTCGAATTTATTTGTACTTCAATCTGAAAATGAAAAACTATACGAGTACATTTGTATATTCGTATGTGTATTCAATTCTTTGCAACGGGTCTACAGATATTTATTCTTATATGTATGAATGTCAGGCGTGTGTTTTTTTTTAATTCCACTGATGATTGACTCTTTGTAAGGAATGTTCAGGCTTCGGCATTGTCGGAGTTAGCTATTCTGTATTTTTTGATTTGTAGCAACTGTCGAGGGACTCAAGTTTCAACAATAAATCCATTTAGGTCCCATTATCAACTCAATAAGCAAATCTCATGTTATTGGCCTTGGGAACCAAAACTTATTGCACACATTCTACAACAAAAATACAAAAATTAGATTTGAAATACAATTTAGGCATTCAAATAAAATATACACCACGAATCTAGAGAATTAAAACAAAAACACAAAAAAAAACGAATATTACATTTTCATAATTACGAGTTGAAGCCAATAACAAATGAACATTTATAAATAAATATAAATATTTTTAAAATAAATTCGCGTTCAAATTTTATTAAATAAATTTATCAACAAAAAAAAGCAAATTCGTTTTAATTAAAATTAATGTTAATTGCGTATAATTTGAAAATGTAATAGGAATGATAATAATAATTATATATACATAAATCACTTTAAATTAAGTTAAACTAAAATATGTACGAGTAATAATGAAACAAGTTATAAGCTGTTAAAAACATTGAAAATACATATTGTATTGTAGCAAATATTTTCATTAAAAAATTAAAAACAAAATAAAGCATTATTAATGACATATAAACCACATTTTTATTATACAGACATAGATAGATATAAGAGATTGGGTATTTAAACACAGATATACATGGATTAATAATTGGCTGTTGTTCTCTTCAGTCTGTTAGCCAAAAAAATTGACGCACCTCCTCCTCATTGGAGGGTCGGCAATGCGGCGGCGGCTCAATCAATGAATTACGCAGCGCCTTCATAGCCAGCGTATTTCGCTGGGAGGCCAGCGAGAGATCAATAATGCGCTGCGGATAATGAAACCCAATGAGGCACTCGTTGAGCTCCTGCTGCTCGGATGACATACGCCATGGCTCGTGGCTAAAAGAAGAAGAGAACGCATTTGGTAAAATAAGTTAATAATTATTATTTAAAACAGTATAGCCGCGAGGTCTCAATGCAGAACATTTATATTCCAAATATATTCGTGACAGTGTAGGGTACTTGTGAGTCTCCTATGCATTGAGCTACATTCGCAAATAATTTATGTTTATGCCAAACTGAACTTACATGAACTCCTTGGGCACGTTCTTTAGTTCTGGCACGTACTGCTTGATATAGGCGCCATTAGGATCGAGACGTTTGGATAGAGCCACCGGACAGGTGACCAGCGAGGAGTCCAGCAGTCGCTCGAATGCCGAACTGGACACCCACATCCAGTTGCCAGCACAGACAGACCAATCCGCATCCAGCAGATACTTGAGAAAGTGCTCCACGCCCAGCTCCCAGTTCTGCCAGAGACCGCCACGGGTCAGGAATGTGGCCACCGTGTTGCGCAGCGTATGATGCAGCCAGCCCTCAGCGAGCAGCTGCCGCATGGCGCCATCGATCAGTGGGAAGCCCGTCTGGCCCAAGCGCCAGCGTTGCAGTTGATCGGCATCCGGTTTGGACCAGGGTATGCTCAGGCAGATCTCATTGCCCTCCATGCGATCGTACTGCGGATTGTTCACCGACATCGTGTAGAAATATTCGCGCCAGATCAGCTGTCCGGTGATGTGCGCACCGCCCGTCATTTGGACGCCTCTGACGCAGGCGCGCATCTGCACACGCTTGAAGAGATCATGCATGTTCCAATAGAACCGGCGCACCGACAGGCAACCGAAACGTAGATGGGCGCTCATCGATTTGGGCGTTTCCAAAATGTTGGGCAAGGCCTGATTGGGCAGATAATAGCCACGCTCGAAAGCGTGCTCCTCCACCTTGAGGCGCTCACCGAGCAGCGACAGCGCCTGTGTCTCGCCGCCGACCCAGTTCATCTTGGCCAGGTAGCCCATATTATCGCTGTAGATGTTAAAGTCTTCCGGCGTCGGTGTCTTCTCAAAGCAGCCGATATTTCTGCGCAACTCCGATGGCAGCTGCGCAATGCTAATGCCCTCAAAGTTCGGATCACGCATGGGCCTTGGCGGCAAGCCAATAATTTGCACTGTGTGCTGTGAATGATGAAGGATGCACTTGGATAAGTAACTGGCAACCAGTTAGATGGCAGCAACAACTTACCAAGAACATCTGATAGGTTAACGGCGCAATGCCGCCGTTCGTATCGATGACCGTGCGTGGATCCCACAGCGTGTGCGACACCTTCTCCACATACTCGATGCTCAGTTCGCGGCACAGGCTTTTTATTGACTCGTCGCGTTCGTTCCAGATGGGCTCGCAGTCCTGCTCCACGCAGATCTTGTGCAGACGCACCCGCTCGTGCAGCCGTCGAAAGATCTGTGTCGGCTGGCCCTGGCACATGAGCAGACCACCCCGTCCCTCGATAGCCTTCTGCAGTTGCATATCGATGTCCTGCAGCGAGTCCAGCAGGAATCGCATGCGATTGTAGCCAACGCTTTTGGTGCCTAGGAAGGGGATTATTATTGGATGTAATTCATTGGATTGGATTATTGGTGCCCAGAGAAATACATTTGTAACCCGAGAAATTGGTAATATTTCAATATTTATATGCCTACGTGGCGTATGAGCAATATTTTAAATATAAAATTTGTCAGCCTTTGTCAATTTTCAATTTTCTTTTGCCTTTTGATTTCAGATTTAATATTAATAAATATTTAATTAAATTTAAATTCCTAGATCTTTTCCTTTTTTTTTGCCTTTTGATTTCAGATTCAATATTTATAAATATTTTACTAAATTTAAATTCCTTAGGTTAGGTTAATTGGGTTGAAATCCGTATTAAAAAAATTAGGTTTAAATTAGAAAAAGTAAAAAGCACAAACAACACAACAACAACATTTAAAAAAATATATATCCGCCCAGAAGAATGAATATATTAGGATCAATATTTAAATATTAAAATAACGACTGGGCTTCAATAATATTAATGGGAGATTTTATATATATCTCTTTATTCAAATTTATTTGAGGGGTGTTTCACACTTCCCGAAAAATTAAATTCTAAGATTTTTTTTAAGAAGTTTTAAGTTTTGTCCGATTTGCTTTAAACTTATTTGCAAAGCTCGACACAAGAACTTAATGAATACGTGTTTTTTAGCGATTTGGGAAATTCTACCCCCAGCAGTAATTAGCGAAAAACGGTTGTATGAAACATTTTTGATTACCATCCGATCGGCCTACAAATCATTTCCAAAGATCTTTGTGAACATTTGATACGTTCTTGGGTGGCGAGATGGTAGTCGGAGATTGAAAAACAAAAGTTTATTCTTTAGCTTCAAGATTCTCACCGCAAGACTAACATGTGCGAAAACCTTTAATTCCAACACTTGGTTCTTTATTCGATGAACCTAAAACATATTTGTACTTTATTTTAATTTATCACGGACGTCTATTTAGTGGAAAGTTAATATCTAAAATGATTTGCACAAAATGTTCCACGGACAAGGCCGGGCAATAACCGCTAGTATATACATATATATAATATTTATTCTAATTGTTAGCTGTTAGAATCAACTATATAATAAGTTATATAAGTATTTATTCATATACGTTTTTTTTTTAAGTTGTTCCTTTAATAGCGATTAAATTAAAAGAACAAAGCATTAAAGACAAACAAAAATTGGAAATATCTTTAATAGGTGCAATCCTGATCCTTTATTTTTGGTGACACAAGTTTATAATCTGATGATATGCAAATTGAAATTCAATTTTCATTTAATTTATCCAAATAAATATAAATATATAATAAAATATATAAAAATTTAATTGTTTAGTATATATATATTATAATATATAGTGCTTGTAATCTTTATAATAATACGATTTTTTTAACAATATACAATAATTAGATGTATGTACTTTAACAAAAACATAAAAATGAGAGTTACACAACAAAGAAAATTATAACATTTGATTCGGATTGTAAAAAATCATATTAAATAATATAACAAACAAATTTTACTTAGCATTCACTTAATCAGTGTGGATCATTGTGGGTCACGACTTTAACTATTTATTTATATAGGGTTTCCGATATCCAATTGGCATGCATTTAACGGGACAGTGCTGTATATGTTTATATGTATATGCATAGATATGCGGCATTAATCGTGTATACGAATAACCATTATTATCAGACGAAGGCTCTCTGAGAAACTAATTACATTTGATTTCGCTTGATTCTCGCTTCTATCTCCCTCTCGAACGCTCTACCTATCTCTGTCTCTGTTTCTCTTTCATTCTTGCACACATTTGAATGCATCGTTTGTTTGGCTAAACAAACAGAGTTGATTGCACCTAAACACGAGCATGGGCGCTCGCGGCTGGCTTCCCCCCTGGACATGGAAACTGCTTTATTTGCATGCACGAGAGGTGCAAGACGATGCTGTCCACTAAATATTTGGTAATAAAAAAGTCGCTCACTTGCACGGTTAGCTCATACTAGTAGCGCGCCGCAGGAAACTGAATGGGATGGTTGGACACTTACCCGCGCTCTCGCCATCGAAGATGAAGATGGGTATCAACGCAATACCAAGATCTTTGTCGGACAGTGCGGCCAATAGGGCGGGATTATCATGCAGACGCAGGCCGTGCCGAAACCAAATCACATTCGCACCACGCAGTGCCATGCTGATGATCTATGCAGAGTTTATGATTTAAGTTTACAAATTGCAATTTGAATTTTCCAATCTTCCGTGCATGCGACGCGCTCGCGCCAACGTTCAACTTGCGAATGGGGCAACTGCGACGACGTGGACTGCGACTATGAGTGCAGCTCGCTTGGGGGACGACTGGGGCGCTTTGGAGCGTTGGCTTTGATGTGTTCTCATCGCTGCCGAGTGCGTCAATACAAACGCAGAGCGCGCGCGTGTCCCGCTCTCCTTCTCTCTTGCTCGCTCTCTCTCTCTCTCGAGTGTGTGCGAATGTATCTGCGTGTGCGTGAGTGTGTGTGAGTGCCAATGGCAACGGGCAACGGGCAGCACTTAACACATGGCCCGTTGCATTTTGAGCACTACGCTCAGCTAAACCAGAGACGCCCCCGCACCCGCCACAACAAGCGCCAGTCGACTGCAACCCCAAAGCTCAACTGTTGCTGCTTATTACGTCGCATGCATTTTATGACCTCACCGAGGGTATCGTAACTATGCTGTTAAGTTGGCGCTGTGCACTAAGAAAAAACTTTGACCATTTTATCATAAGATTTTGCTGTACAAAAATGAAATAATAAATAAACATAAATTTGCTAATGCAAACACTATTATTCTTATCGCTTATAATTATAAATTATCAGATGCAAAATATATTTTAAATACTTATATCCACTGTCATCAAACTAAGTATTATATATTTTTAAATATTTTGTACTATTATTATTATTATTTAGAGAGTTGAAATAGGATTGGAGCATGAACTAATTAAGAATATATATATATCAGAAATAGATAGATGAACACACGATCATTGAAATAAACACAACTTTTGAGGAAATAACTATAACGTAGCATACTTTTAAGAAATTTTTCATTGCCAAATTTAATAAAAATATGATTTTAATCTTATAATGATTTGTTATTAAATTTTGTACAAAACAAACATTATACGCCGTTGTACAATAAAACCAAGCTGGTCTCTTTGGCATAGAGCATGCAGCATGCTTGAGGAAAAGGGAGCGTGAGAGAGCGGGGTAGAGAGACAGAGAAAGAGCCAAGGATAAAGAAAAGTTTGTATTGTAGTACCCTGTTGCTATGGAAATGGGCTTAAAGGGTATGAAGAAGGCTTGCGTATGAAAGTGTTATGTAAGAGTATTTTTTATGAAAAACATTTTTTTCAGCGCATTTTGACCAGTTTGATGATTCAGAGCCTCTTTATGCCTCGAATAATTGAGCTAAAAATTATCAGCATGCAAATATTCCTTAACCCATTATAGAAACATAGTTGTGTATTACATATAGAAATATTTGGTAAATCTGCAATATCTGCAAGAATATTTATTCTGCGGTATTCCACAAATAATTGTTTTGTCTTGTTAATTTTATTTATATAATTGTACTTAAATCCTATACTATGCATTGAAAAGTTCCGCCTAGGGAAAGCTTAGGGTATCTCCTAGTCGATATAACATTCTTGCATGTTTTACAGATGTGCTTGAGGAGTTGATAATTGATTTGCCTTGTCAACTTTATTTATATCATTGTTGACATGCCCTAAACTATGGTTTAAAAAGTGCTGCTTATACCGAACGTAGGGTATCTCCTAGTCTATCACTCTTGGATGTTACATTCTTACATGTTTTACAGTTGTGCTTGTGGAATTGACTATCCATTGAGGTTTCAGCTGTTAACCTAAGCTGTCAGCCGGCTTTGTAGCCCCAACCCCATGACCCAGCCCACCCCACCTGTTTGTGTGTGCATCGAAAACTGCAGCTTTGCATGTCGGCCAGAGAAAAGGGGTATTTCGTGACGGGCACAGGGCAATATTGGTAACTACAAGCTGCCACTGCCAATGCATTGGCCCAAAGTCCACCGACGCACGTGGCCCACGTGTCCAAGCCAAGAGCTCTACCTACTAGAACAGCAACCACGAACAAAGCCTTGCAATTTCAAATTAATGAAGACGAAGAGTAAAACGAAGGGGAACGTGCCGCAGCAAACCTGATAAGAAATGAAATGCCGCACAATGGTAAAGTCAACCACCTGAGACTGGAATTTCCACCTCCACTCGACTCTCATAGAGCTAATTTGCAGATACGAATCGACATTGATGACAGAAATGTGCGGAGTCTGCTTTAGGGAATGTTTGTGATTTTCTCTGAATAGCAGAGTTAGAGATCTATATTCAAAATTATAGCTTGAAATTGTTTATAAAAAAAAGGCTCGGTGCTCGGCTCGAATCAACCTTTCGACTTAATATGATTAGATAACTAGGTTGCAGGCTATTTTTGCTTTGGCTGGACTGAGCTCCCTCATAAGTTTTTTACCTTAAGCTAAATCTAGCACAAAAAAATAGAAAATATTGTTCGATCTTATGGCTCGACTGTTTAACCAGTTTGACTTAAAGTTCGGTCCATAGTAAGAAATAAATGTATACTCTAGGCTCGAACTATTTCGCTTTTAAAGCCGATTTGCAGCCTAAGTCGTAGTTTATAACTAGGTCCAGCACATTTTTGACCACTTTATAGACCTTTGCCGCCCACTGTTCGCCTGTTACATTGGCTGCCCAGGTGCGCCGCTTTGAGTCCTTTGGGCTCCTTGGTTCAGCTGTCGTTTGTGCCCTGCCAGTTGCTAGTTTCATTCTTTTGCTCAGCACGTCACCAAGGACTTGACGGGCTTGGTTTCTTTGTGCAATCAGGACACACACGCACACACACACACACACACAGATACACATGCACACCCGCACACTGGGGACAATGGAATGTTGGCTTGTATGTCATCTTCGGCCTGCAGTTGCCACTGTTTGTATTGATGGTTCATTGCGTTACATCATTCCGAGCTCACATTCATGACATTGTAGTGAATGCTGAATTGCAGATTGTTGCACGATTGATTGTTAAATAAATTTTATATAATTTACAGTTGTGTATTGAAAATTGTTTGTTACTTATGTCCAGTTATGAGTGCTTCGGCTGCCATTAGACAATGTAACAGTAGAATGCCCTCTGCTCAAATCAGTAGCAGTTCTAAGACAATCATTCACAGATTTGTTCATGCATAGTAAAACGCGCAGACAATCAATCAAAAATGTTCCCCACAGCTCGGTGGAAATAAGAACTTACGCATGAATTGGAATTGGATAGCTACAAGACATGTTCTTGACAGAAATTCGAGAAATATTTTGTATTTTGTCCCTATTTATAAAAAATGCAATTCTCTATTGACGTCATATGCGGCTAACATAAGTGAAAGTTGCCGTCTAAAATAGAATACTTCACATGCAGCTGTCATTTTTCTATTGACGTCAGTCAATGTTGACTAAATTAAGACATAAAATAAAAAATGGACTGACACGTGTTTGTAATGGCAGATAAAAAGTAGAAGTAAAAATTATATCTTAGAATGTGGCTTTGGGCTAAGTTTTGATTTGCATAATATTTAAATATTATGTTTGAATAATAAACATATATTGTATTATTCTTAGACATCATTTCTTTTACACTTCTCTTTCATGGCATTACATTATTTTGATTTGAGATGTTTTTAGTGATTCTTTCTATGCGATTTGCATATTCGTAAATAAATTGAAACGGAATGAGCTGCTTTTGTCTTCTAAAGTAAATTATATTTTGTTCATATTTATTGTGGCACAGGTCAAGTGCCAAGGATTGCAATAATTAAATATTTGCTTGTCTGACATGAGGTAAACATGTCATTTTCTTGATTAATAATTGTTATGCTATGCAAAATAAAACGATTATAATGTTGGCCTAACTACGACAACAATTTCTCAAAGAATCGGAGCAATCAAAATAAGCAAGTCCGTTGCACAAGTGGCAAATCTTTTGTCCAAACAGTCTGAAAGAACTATTTCGAAATATTTAATTGTGCACGAAATTCCTGTAAGTTACTCAAACGTTGTATTTGTTTTATTTGCATAAATTATTCTGTGATCGACACTGTGGACCATTGTTGACCCAACTAATACAAGTTAAACAATTAAATATGTTGTCTACACACATATCAATCATACGCACCGTTGAACGTTTGATTGCGACACACACTCATTTATTATGCTCGTGGCCCTTTACTCTTGAAACGGCCATAACGAAATCAATACTCTTACTTATTACAATAATATTAATGCATCAATTCTGTCAATTCGCTTAATAGTCCGTGTGATATACATATATATTTATGTATATGTATATGCCCGTAATTATCTGCACTTAATTGCACTTTTAACATTCTCCGCCTGCATTTAATTATGAATTTTAATTTACATTTCAAATTCCCATGCGCTGTCTGAGGACATTTAAATTTGCCATCGACTCGTTTTACACTTTAAAGCTGACTTTTCCGACCATTCTATTATGTAGCTTGCATATGCGTTAATTTGTATGCATGTCCACAAATAGAGAGATGTGCCATTTGCTTAGCTAGATAAAGGTACTTATATTGATAAAATATTTATTTCTATGCTGCAGATTAAAAATTGTAAGATTTATGTTGTAGATAAGATGTGTCTTTTATATAAGGAGCATGGCAAAAGTCGTTGATTCCAATTTTGGTCAAGTTATCTGGAAAAAAACAAACGTTTTTCAAGTAAGATCTTAACAAAAGATAAAAGTAAGAAGCTATAACAATAAAGAAATATTTGGTCTTCAGCTATTTATTAGCATTGGAGACTTTAAAACCGTTTAAAAATGCTTTTCCTTTAAAGTCATGAAAATTATTGATCAAATATAGTTAAGCTTATTAAGCTTAAGCTTATATAGTTAAGCTTATTTAAAATAGGAAAAAATACTTCATTAAATCTGATTGACATGAAATCATGTGTCACTTAAATGAATACCACTTGAGAGACCCACTAGATTGTAGAGTATGCAAACAACCACACGATATGATTTTGATTTTTTTTTGTAGGTTTCTATACTATGCATAATATTAATGTGTTCAAAAGTGAGTCAAATACATTCAGCTTTAATTGTAAGGCTGACAATAAGTGAAGTTGATTGTTGGAATAAATTAAATTTGAACGGAATTTGACTATTTGCTGTTGTGCAAACAGTTGTTAAATAATATTTGTTATCATTGTGTTTAAGTTTACATTTGGCTTTCATGTTGAACAAATTGCGTTAGAGATTTATTGAGGCGCAGCAATCATTGCATGCCACATCCTTTAGGGTATTTAGATCCCATCTTATCTATTGCCCGGATGCCATTTGTTATTTTACAACCCATGTTATTCTTTGCTACTGACTATTGTTTATTTTAAGTCAAATGCCAGGACTCGTAAACAGTCATGTATACCCACTCTACCGTAATTGACAGCAGTGTGAGTGTGTGTGTGGGTGTGTGTGCGTGTGGCTGTCAGCAGCAGGCGCCACAGGAATATTCCTGCCGGCATTTGAACACAGAATGTCTCTGCAATCCTCCATTGTCCATTGAACTCCTCACAACTCAGTCAGCCTGGGCACTTTTAGCCAGTTGAGTTAATTCGTGGTTCGTTTTCAAATTGTAAATATTGTTTCATGTCTGATTGATCACACAGCGGACAGCCCGCCAGGTCTGCATTTTTGCCCGTAGGCATTCGTGCCGACAAATTAACCCTCTTAAATATTTATGTAAAGCAGCAGCGGTTCCATTAAATTCGCCTGGCACTGGACATAGTCCAAGCCCCATCCTCTGACTGAGAGTCAGCGCAGAGCTGGCAGCAGCAACGGGTGGCCAAGCGAAGGTAATTCAATAAGGTCTGAAAGTAGGTCGCTAAAGTTGCGTGGGGCAGTGTGGCAACTGCGAACGTGGAATATTATTGAATTGCTGCAGTGCCAGCTGAAAGCCAATTGGACTGTGATTGAATGCGCCAGCTGAAAGTCAATGAGTCCGCCAGTTATTGCAGGAGTATGTGTTACTCGGCTAATTTCTTGGGGACTGTGCGAAAAGCAATTAAATGTGATAAGAATTTATTTCACATACATCGATATATCTCTTTATCTATATATATATATATACATATATATATAACTGTTTGTGCTGACTGACTGATTGACTGACTGACTGATTGACTTCCTGACACAGTCCAAGCCGTAGGACCTGAATTGCAGACAAGATATATTTCAATATAAACGGACTTCATTTAACCGAGTTATTGTCATTTAAAGAGTATTCAAAACTCAAGGTAATTTACAATTTGCGTTAAGGCTTTAAATAAATAAATAATTATAGGTTCATTCTGTATTACCAGAACTTTGAGATGTAAAAAATTTAATTGAAAATTTTGAAAAATAATTACACGTAAGAATATTATAACACATTAATGCGTTAATATAAATAAATATAATAAAAAGCTCGAGTGTTTTTATATAACTATTTCCAGGGTCAGCTTAGTGGGCAATCGAAAAGACACTCATAATGCCAGATTTTAGATAATATCCCATCTCAATAAAAATATCAGACGAACAGAAACTGCAGAAAAAGAACGACGACAAATCGATGAGTAAATTGACGACAATTTTGTTGGATTTTAATGCAAACTTCAGCAAATTATCCGGGCAAACATTGCGAGTGGACGACAAAAAATCAAGGGTCGCAAAATACAACTGCATATTTTCAGGGGAAACAATTGCACATAAAAGTAGTTACAAAAAAGAAAAACAAAAAAACGTTGAGTTGCATATAAATGTAGTGGCATTATGACGTCACATTATCTACGGCTTGTGTTCAAAGTACACGGTCACTCTGGCGGCAGATAACATGCATGTTAAATTTGATGTTAGGCATTAGAGTCTGTTTGAGACTAAAGATAGAATATTTACAATCATACCTATACTTAATTTATGGACTTGCGCATTTCAAAATTAGAATGTATTATTTAAACTCGTTTCACCGATTTTCAAAGAGTCCACAGCTAAAAGGTCCAAAAGCTGAAAGTTTAAAGAAAAGGATTTGTTTTTTTGTATAAATATTTTCCTATTATGTGTTGGCCACCTAATTAACTTTTTCTGTGTGTACATTTTCAGTGCCTAGTTGCTTAAATAAGAATACATATATAAGTTAAAGCAATGCATATCTGAATGCACATGAGTTATTAGATATAAAATGAGTCCTTTTTGAATACTACTCAGTGAGTGTCAGTCACTTGTCATGCTCCACAATGCTTTCAAAGATACTCTGAAGCCGCGCTATTCGTCAGCATAATTTCAAATTGTACGTCATCGTAATTATTATACGACATGATATTCATGCCAAAAGTGCAAGTCATATATACGAAAATAATACTTCTTGCTTTTTGGGGCCGAATTGTATACAATTTGATGAAGAACTGAGACTTATGCCTTTTCTTATGCAATATTCGTTCCTTGGTATGTACCAAGTTAATATGTTCAGACAATATTTCATTTGTTTTTCTTCTTTCTTTTTTCTAATATGGGTAACAGCTTTGATGTCATGTGCGGAGGCGAATGTGTTTGTATTTAGCAACTCAATTGGAAATGAGAGCCTCGAGGAAAATGAAATAGAAGAAATTATACTTCAGGCCAACAATTTATGGGCAAAATGCGATGCGTTATGCTCTTATAGAAATTTCCTGTAATAAGTCTCAATTTATGTTTAAGGCTGTCATAATTGATGTTTTCTATTGCAAGAGAATTCAAAGAAACAGAGCAAAACTCGTAAGTATAACATTAATAAAATGCACAACCTATTTCCACAACAAGGGACTCAAATGGCGAAAGCTTGTCAAGGCAAAGGCTCTTCAAAAGGCTTACCTGTGAGTAGGGTACTATAACTTTGTCATGAAATTTGTAAAGCATCGAGGCAAGGACCTAAAGTAAAATAATATATATATAATATACTGTTGGCCGCTTTGATTTATGAAGTGGCTGCAGGTTAACTTTGTAGCTATAACTTTTCTATTATTATTTCTCAAGAAGTTTAAGCTAAACTATAAAAGAGGCACAACTTTTTTATAACAATAACTAATTTGACAGTTTTTTTTCGCCAGTGTTAGGGTATTTAGCGCTTGTATAGATCGCGTTACGTTCTGGTAGACTTTTGTCGCATTGTATGAAACATTTTATGCCCAGAAATAACTTTATTTGTGCAATCGCTTATGGTTTACGGACAAACATTTGGCATTCATTTAATATTTGATCGGCTTATTTTAGATGTGTGTTCAGCTTATTTTGGATGTTTGTGGTCAGGCAGCTTTCTGGCCTTTTGATTGGGCCGGCACAAAGTGAGCTTAGCCACAGCTATTATAGCCACCACATATAGTATTGCAAAGGCATTTCTGGCCATGGTTTTACCCATCTAGCTGAAAAGCTGAAACGGAAAATGTCAACTTTCAGCAGCTTGTGCAACATCAACCGAACTCAAGCAGTTAACGAGAAAATTAATCATTTTCTGTAATGAGATAAAAGTTCTGAAACTGATTTGCCAGCCAGGAGCAAGCGCATTGGAGGCCATTTTAATATCAGGAGAAAACAGCAGGAACAACAAAAACAACAAACAGCCGCAAATATTAATCACTCTTAATGAATTTTATGTCAAGCAGGAATATTATCACATAACTTTTTGCTACGAACGCTGACAGACATCCCAGGTATTTCGCTGATTAAAAATGCCTGCAGACAAACACACGAACATTTCTCTAATTTGGGCTAAGAGACATCTGTTGTTCCCTGTGTAATAATAAAAGTAATTTATGTGAGCATAAACTTTGTTAATGCCAGGCTTGAAAATAAAGAAAGTTTTGTTATTTCCATCAAATTCGAGCAATATTTTCGTTCTCCACGAGTGCACCAGCTCTTCGCATCAGGCAAAGTAATTGTTTTGACCCAAACAAACTGAACCAATTTTTGTTGGCTGGCAGAAATTTAACCTTTCTTACAATTCAGAAAATCTTTTTATTCGTAGTTTATGCTGCACTTCTTACCTGTCCAAATGACAGGCAAAATTGTCTGCCCTAAATTTGGCCAGAAAGTCAGCATTTTCTGTAAAGAAAATGCAATCGATAGTTGAAAAATGGTAAAGGACAACTAAAAATGGAAACAAACTAAATTAAATGGGATTGATTTTTGGAAGATATCTAAATAATTAAATTTTGCTATTCGATTTAATGTATTTTAATTAATACCATAAGGTGAATATTGAAAATTATAAATTTTATGTATTTTTTTTTTCATGCGATAATAAATCTCTTCTTGACCTGGCTTCTTATTAATATTTATTCAGGTTTATCATTCACTTTAGATGTAATTAATTGTGTGAATAGTATAAAAGATATTTATTACAATCTAATAACCCATACTTTAACTCATACGCTAGCAACGGATTAAAGACCGGAACGAACAAAATTATAACACATATTGTGAACATTTCAATAAGAAAGCGTTTTGAAATTCTCTTGGCAGTATCAAGTGAACGCTCTGCTGTTACAATATGCATAAACATGTGCTCTAACTTTTTTGACAGCTCCTTGCCAGCTCCATTGTGCTGGGGGAATTGGTGGCAAGGCGCCAAAAAGCTGCAATCCCGGCTTCGGGCGTCTTAAAGACAACTTAATCTTAATGCTCAGATCTGGATTGAAAAATGGCTTGATGCGGCATTAAAGCGATTTGGACGCATTAAATGCTGTCGTTTATCTCACGGCGCGTAGCCAACGCACACACATACTTGAGTCGCCGTCGCTGTCACTGAACCCCCCCCCCCTCCCTCCTGGGTGGTGTTCGGGGCGCACACACGTGTGCTGCATGCGGCTACAAAGGGCGCGCTGGTTTTGCCACAGGCGCTGTTTGCTTTAATACGCTTCAACTTCTTTGCCCATAAGCCAAAACGCAGACGCAACCACACAAAAACACAAACACATATGCCGATATGGAGGCCAGGCGGACATGTCAAAGGCACGTGCAGTGCAGTATAAACAATATCCCATACACTCACACGCACACGCACACTACTTTATGTATTGATGCTGGACTAACCGGCGGCGTTTCATTTTGCGCAGACCTTTCTTTGCCCATTGGCCCCGCTGCTAGTACACAATATTTTGTTGTTTTTTTTCATCCATTTTTCCCTTTTTTGTTGCTTTACAAAAGCCGTCGCATGGGGCACCACTAATACACACACACATACGCGCATACCACACGGCCGCACGCGGCGTATACACAATGTCAAAAACTATCGATGGCGAATTTACGCCTTGTTGTTGTTGTTGTTGTTGCTGTTGTTGCTGTTGTTGAAGTCGTTGTTGCGTTTGTTGTCCCGTTAGTTTCTGCATTCGCACCCAGGCTTATTGGATGTTAATATACCCTGTGCTGGTCAAATGAATACAAGGTGTACACGACTTGAATAACTTGCTTTAAACACAGTCTTGGGAAATTTAATTTTTTTCTACAAACGAATCGTTTTTAAGAACTTAAATATATTTTTGGCCGAATTAAGTAGCATTGCTCGAACTAAAGATGAGGCTTTCGGCTGATGCAATGTAAAAGTTTCAAAGAAATAAAAGTATTTCGTGACTTTTATGACAAAAGCGATCCGATTATAATATATATTTGATAGCTTATGAAATATAACAGAATATTTTGATTTGTGAAAAAAATTGAAATTCACGTATTATCTGTTAAAAGTAGTCCTCTGCAGATGACTTGGCTAAGCGAACCGACTCGAGGCCCAGACTAATACTGAGTATTTGAAGACCGTCTAACAAAATATTATAATAACAATTATGATTTCAAGAAAAAGTTTGCTTCTTTACGTGCCATGCTTTTTAGATATTTGCCCAGTCGCATTTGATGAAGGGATAATTTGAGGTCGAGTATATGTGGTTTATTTGTGCTTACATCTTTTTTCGTTGGCCGTTCTATCACATATTTCACTACATTTTCATTTTAGCGCGCACTAAATACATATACACTTTACACACACACACACACACACACACATGCATGTAAAAGTACGCACACAATGGCGCATTTCCTGTTTCCGCTTGTTGCAGAGTCGCCATCGCCAACACTCGTGGGCCAGGGGCAGTAAGGGAAAATTTGCATAAATTTTACGTACTTTTCGCACAGAAGGCAAATTGCATTTTCAGCACAACACGTACTCCATTCAACTTACCCACACAGACACACACACACACTCGCTTACACCCACACACATTATCCTAGTTTTTGCTACTCCGTGCTAAGGTAGGCCGCGTGTCCTTGCCTGCTTTTCTCTGGATACTTCCTGTGTGTGTCTGTGTCTGTGTCTCTGCGCGCGTGTGTGTTGGTGGATGGCATGCAAATGTTACGAAAATTGCTTTTTACTTTTTTCATATATGTATGTGAATGAGTTTACACACACATATGATTATGCGCAAAGTTCGAGGCCTGCCCCCTGTAGCTCAAATCGAGGACAAGGACCTGGACGGACACACACGCAGACACTCGCAAAGTTAGTTAAGTGTTTGCCTCCAAGTTGTTACTACCAAATTACCTTTTATTGTCATTTTAGCTGCAGGTCCCCGTACAATGGCCACCCACCAGATGAAAATACTTCAAAAATAAGATAAATAATAGATATTATAAGCCTTGGGATTTCTGCCAAAAATCAATAGCGCAATGTGCAAAATTATTCATTGCCGTTTGTCGAGTAAAACTTCTCATTTTGTGTCCCAATTTTCAATTTGTTATTTATCCATTGAATTGCAAAAAATTGTTGAAATTTAACTAAATATGCGAGAAAAATTCAGCAATCAATGCAAATTCAATTAAGCAAGTGTATTTAGATATCCGAAATTTGTTAAACATTCAAATTAAGAGCTCCTGCATTTTGGATTATCTCATAACAATACTTATTATTGTGCTTCCCTAATATGGCACACTTAGAAAAAAAGTCCGTTTTTTTTAACTTGACCAGGGATGGACAAAATATATATAAGAATCCAAAGAATTATTGATCTTAAGTTAGCTTAAATCTTTACTTAAATATATTAATTCGCATTTTTTACCAAAACACAATTTAATTTCGACTTAATCATTCGCAATGAGCTTACATTGAGGACAGATATTTAATTCTGATTTAATTCAAAATATTTTAAATTTTACTTAAAGCCCAAAGTGGCATGAATTCCTTATGTCTGCATAAATTGAAATTAAATAAGCCCAAATTGAAATATAATAAATAGGACAATGCCATTGTGGCCATGGCTATCAGTGCTAGCCACAAACATTTCACTTTCAGCCATTGTGCGTAATCTTACCTTGAATTGCCATTTGCCTGCTACGTGAACTTCTGGCAGCCTGTTAAATGATGTGTTGTCAGCCAATTTAAGGAAAACCTCCTTTTTGTTTAGATTTGTGTAACAAAGGGAATTGCAAATGATTTATTTTATTACAACTTTAAAACATTTAATTACTCTCAAAGCAGAGCTCTGGTCGTACGCAACAGAGTTAAGCCAACTGCTGGCGGTTTGTTTCCGAGTGTTTTCTGGCTTTCGGTCTGTGTTCTGGCTGGCATTTCAGTTATGCATGCAAAATGCTAAATGCAATGTCAAGCGCCAAAAACGTGCCCAAATAATATTCTACATACCAAATAGAACACAGTGCCTCTAATGGTTGGAATTTAAAATGCATGACGCCGCCCCTGGAATCCAACCCACCTTCTGGCCGGACGGGGTATTTGTGTTTGAGTTAGTACATTTATATTTGGGTTTTGCGTTTGTTGTCTGTTGCTTTTTTGTGAACTGTTGAAGTTTGTTTTCTGAGATTTGAATATGCATGAGCGGAAGATGAAGCATTTATGGCAAATACCCATCCACACACACACACACACACACATTTATATATACACACTAAGGCTCACAGATAGTTGCATTTGTGTATGTGTCTAGCATATTTATGTTGTTTCTTAGAGTTTTCCTACCCTGAGCCCATTGAAATACCAATGAAAAGGGTATATTGGTTTTGTGCAAATGTATGTAACAGGCACTAGACGATATTGCTGATCCCATAAAGTATATACATATATGAACGCCAAGTCAGTCTGTCTCGAATACTAGAAAGTCTCCTAAAACGGGGTTTTCGTATCCCCTCCTAATTTCAGAAAAAAATCTAGAAAACTATAAGTGCACAACCCATCAAACTTGGTATGTAGGATCTTATTTATTATATATCCGAAAATTAAAAATTTTAAAAATGTATACAAATAGAGCCTTGAGATCAGACTATAAATACCGAAATTAATATAGAATGCATGTAAACTTGAAACAAAGCCGAACCTTGGCATTACCTAGTTTGAACAAAAATTAGTCCGATTTTGTAATATTTATATATCAATTATAAAAAATAGTCTGTGCTTAGGGCAAGAAGAAGCATAGGCGCAGCGAATGTTTGCAACGGCAGCTTGGCAGTGTATCACCTAGCCGAACACTCCCGACTGGAGCACTCTTAGTTGTTTCTTTTTTGGCTTACAGACTTAGTTTTTCTTTTGGCCACAGCTCTTAAATACTTGTCTGACTTGCCGCTTTGGACACTGTGTGTCTGTCGCCTTTCGATCCATTCGGCATTCGGCATGCTCTGCAAATTTCCACTGCCAAAACCAGTTTGACTAATGTAGCTTACGTGTAGAACATATTTAACTACCAAGCTCTACGACGCGTGCCCGTTCTTGAGCCGTTGTTCGCCTGTGTCCTAATAATGCAAAACATTTGTATGGCAAAAATGTACGACTACCAGACAGGGACTTCATTTTATATCGCACACTGTGCTGCGTGTGTGTGTGTGTGTAAGTCTATCTATGTCATACACACACACACACACACACACACACACATAAGCACACACAGTGCAGTTCACGGGCTGCTCTTGAAGCGAAATGTTCAAAATGTAGCAGCTTTTTTGCGGCTCGTTAAGTTGGCCTGATGCCATTTGCTTTATGTTCCTCAATTTATGAGTACCCCTATCTATACGCAAACTTGTAACTGGATTTTATGCATAACCATCCATTGTTAAAGAAATATCGTACGTATACTAACGACAGTCGTAGCCGATGCTCAGTGCATGTTTGTTGCATCTATTAATTGTGTTTCAGTTTTTTATTAAAATTCTCACCTTATAAACAGGTTTACAATTTAGGAAATATTTATAGAAAATACTACCATTTACAAGTGGATGAATTAGTTAGATAGACGTATACATTTATATACATATATACATATTTCAACTATTTACTTAGTTGACATGTAAAATATATTCAGCCTATCTCGAGCAACTTGAAACATTGAACGACATTGTCATTACCTAGTATGAACATAAGAGAAATTAGTCCGGTTTTGTAATATTTATCAACTATAAACTATTATTTATATTTTTTATTTATTTATGTTTGTAACGTATCAAATCAGGCTGCAAGTATTTAAATAGTGCCGTCTAATGTTACCCAACACTGTCAATCAGTGATGTAATGTAAAACAATCTTCGACGAGTTTTGGCAGCTGTTGTGCTCTGTCAGTGTTGTAAAACCATTCACACATTAAACTGTACGTGTTCACATGAATGTTTAGATTAATAATCCACATTAGTTTATTATTGAATTTTGTTATAAATACGGCAACACAAAGCCTGATATTTTATATGTTTTAAAGAAAATAATAAAAGTACACCAAAAATATATATTCGCAAAAATATATTATTATATATTTAAGGCCGGGATCAGTTAAAAAGTTATAATAACTAGAGATATAGTATCTCCAAGGGTTAAGGTTCAAATAGCTCAATATCTGTTATATTTATAGTTAATGGTTATTCCTTCGAGGTCAAATCGGGTTCTTTTATTCCATTATTAAAGTAATGACATTTTTTAACAATGCCTCACTAAATATGGCTTGAAGCTGGCTAATGAATAGTTCCGGATGGGCTTATACAACGGAATATTGAGAATCAATTTGATATGCCAAACACAATTGACACCACAGCTGACGGCATCCGCATCGATTGGGCATTACCGTGCTGAAATTGAAAATTGTCATTGTGTTCTAATTCGTCTGTTGATTTGGTCCAGTTAAGCCGCAAACGGGTTCGGGCATGGCTGGCTGTACGGCCGTGCAGCTAAACTCTGACACTGGCTATAAAAGTGTCGCGTTGATTGCCAAACAGCATCAGTCAGTGACAAGTCGACAAGTCAACAAGCGGCAGAAAAACAAAACCAAATCAAATCAATATGAAATTCCTCATCTGTTTGGCTCTGTGCATTGCGACCGCTCAGGCTGGCATATTGGCTGCACCGGTTGCCACCTACTCGGCTGTGGCGCCCGTTGCCACCTACTCGGCCGTGGCACCTGTCAGATATTCCACCTATGCTGCCGCGGCTCCCATCTACAGGACACCTGTGACCACTTATGCCGCTGCGCCAGTCTACACGGCTCCCATTACCGGCTATGCTGCAACGGCTGTGGCCAGTCCCTTCTGGAAAAAGTAGTAAACGTTAATGGTAATACATGGCCCGATATTTGGTTCACTTGAGAAATGAAATACATAAATAAAAATAAACCATAAACCGAGTCTTGGCAGTCTTTCAAGCATTTCAGTTTGCGTGTGCCTGCCTTTACTTAACTCAATTGATGTTAGCTTATTTTCTTTATGGCTAAACGTTTCTCTTGCCGTTTCCGTTTCCGCGCGCACAAATAAACATGCCCATGCACACACACACACACACACTCCTATACACGCCCACACCCACGCCCTAATAGCCGACTGTATGACTGTCTGGCATATCCTGGTCATGTTATTCCTTGCGTTTTACGTGCTCATTATCTGTGCTTCCGAATAATTAGATTCAATTACCCACTCGACTGTCTTCCATTGTCAGCAGCCGGTTGCCATAATTTCTCCACTCTCCGTTTTGTTGTTGGCATTAAAATATGCTCGCCTCGACACACTTTTATGCACACAGACCACGTATCCTGCGGTAACTGCTTAATACACGAATCTATCAATTTATCTGGCATCTCTTTAAAATCATTTTACGAGCCGGCACGGGCGCCAGATTGAAGAGGTATTAACACCCATTAGAAAGTCAATTGCCTGTTAAATTCTCGAGGATATTCATCAAGCTTCGGCAGGCATTTGACTCTCACGTTGCCATAGATATTGGGGCTTGAACAGGTTGGCTCTGGCATTTCCTCGGCCTCCCATTCGAGTGCCACTTATTTATCATTTGTATCCTCTTATTCATCTTGTTGCAGCAACAACTTGAGCATGGGATTATGTTTAATGATGCTCATTTGTCTGTTTAGAGGAAAACGGAATAGGTTAAGCGGCTTTAAGATGCTACAAAAAGAGTTTATTCCCTGTACAAAGCAGCAAATCAAAAAGACTCAAATACTAAAGTCTGATTAAATTTCAGATTATCTGAAAATCCTTTTGGTTGCATCTCTTTTTCCTTATATTTGTGTGCCTTGTGCATTATATATATTATATATATAATATTATAATAATAATATTATAATATATATATATTATAATATATATATTATATTAAATTATGGAACTGACAGACTATGAACCTTTAATCTATAACTATAACTTTAACTAACACTTCCTATAGATACTTTAAGTTTTTTGGTAAATTCCAGCACTACACCAAAATCATCAAATCGATTGTCGATTCCAGTTTGTCAGGATATGCATTTCGATTTTAGAGATTAGAAAAGTGAGAGACTCATATATTACTCATAACATTAAAGATACTTTAAGATATTCGGTAACTGCCAACACTATCCCAAAATCAATAAATCGATTGTCAATTCCAGTCTTTGGGTTTGTATTGAGTAATAAACTCTAATTTTGATATCTTTAACTTTCGTAAAGAAAATGCGAAATTCCACAAAATTACGTATATTTATTTTTGTATAATTTGGAGTATTCTTTTTCAATTTGCTTTGCATTCTTAAGTAAAATTGTTATTTAAAATCACACATTAAATGAATTGCCTCTTGCTCTTAAGGGTTACGTAGTATAAACTTCTAACAAAATTAATCCTATCTTTAAATTTATATATATATACATACATATATATATATATTTATTTATGTAGGTTTAGCAATGCGTGTATTATATCTTCTATTACAATGTTAAACAACTTACAAATTAATATCACTATAAATGCACAAAGATTATATAGTTGTTATTTTAGACAATTATCGTGAGCTGGGATCGTGTGAGATTGAACTTGGGGACGGTTTGAAGAAAATGAATGTGCGATACAGAGAGTGTAATTAAAATTCGGTGTGAAAACTGTTAGCCGTATCGATCATCTTTGATTGCAAAAATATCTCAGCATTGTCAGTCATCTGTAGAGAAATCAAAATGTTATTCAGATTAAAGAAAGCTCCCCCCTGTAAGGCATTTGGCCCGCTTACCTCCTTAAGTGTGAGCAATTCGTCCTTGTTCTCATCGCACAAGCTGAACAAAGTCGCCGCCTCCTGGAGTGCATAGCGCGGAGTCTTCGGATTGACATAGTTCAGCAGCTCGCCACGATCGGCCTTGCCATCGTGATTCTTATCGATAATGCGCTTGAACTCCTCGCGACGCTCCACCAGGGTTTTGGATATAAGAGACTTGCGCAGCAGGTCCTCATCATCGTCCACATTCAGTTCGGAGAACTCCTCCAGAGTGAGCTGATCGTCGCCGTCCTGATCGAACTGACGCAACAGATCATCCACCAGCTCCAGCAAATTGGATACACTCGATTCCGGATGTCTGAAGCTCAAATACTCATCAATTGTTAATGTAAATAAATCTGTGCGCGCCGCCTCCGTCCAGCGCGCCTTGTCCCGCATCATATCCTCGCGCGCCTTGCGATTCAGCGAGGTGTGCCTGATCTCGTCGTGCTCATCAATGTCGGCATCTGTCATGCCATGCTCGCGCAAAAAGAAACGATGATATTCATCCCAGGTGATTAGCCCATCGGCAGGTGCGATATCTACGCGTCGAAATTCCCTGGCATTATTCATAATGGCGATGTCTATATGCTCGACAATCCGTTTATTTATATACTGTCCCAGCTCCTGTATGGACAGGCGTCCATCATGATTACGATCGGCTCTGCAAACAGAACAATCAAAGCAACATTTTTCATTATGCAGAGTTTAATATCATGATCTTAGAAATGATATGATGTATTGAACGCGAATCCATATTGACTTATAAATAATCCTATAAAACGATCTTAATCTGCAAACTTACGATATCTGTTCCTTGGAAATTAAAGGAAAGATGCTTAGATTCAAAATGCTTAATTTAAGTTATTCGAGAAATATATTCTCTATATAGTCAAGAAAACCACAAGAGCAAACCACATGAGACCCACATGTCGAGCGATTCTACAGACTGGCTAGGCCCTAATGCGAGGAGTCAAAACTAATTTATCTGAAGTCAAATAGAGCATGGTGAAAGGATAATATAAAACAGATTTATGAAAGCGCTTGCCACCTTAACATTAAACTCCAATTAAACTGACCGAAAAATGCTGTGATAATTGCGTGCATGAAATTAATAGCCATCATTTGTGGCTTCTGCATTTAAATTTCATTTTAATAATGTGGTTGAGCCAGCAGACCACTCCACCTCCCCCTACCACCATGAGAATTGAGACCTGCAAATGGCGAGTGCCATTTTTGGGAGGGCCATTAAATTGTAGCTGCAACTGCCACAACATCAGTCGACGAGCGGGCCATTGTCATAAATTTTAATTGTGCGCCTCCTTTGGTCTTTTGTCGCCGACAATTTGGTCACCCACATCGGGTCGCTGTTATCAACACACGCGGCTCGTTAATGTCCCGCTCGAGCATTCCAATTAGGCCACTGCTGTCAGTACCCTTTCGCGGCGATATGCCAAGGCCCTTGCATTGATTTGGCAGTGCGAGTCCACCAAAGAATGCCACAAACTATAAACTAGCTGCACAAGTTGCATGCAACACGCAGCGAAAACTTCACTCGCATTCACAAATGGAACAAAATGGAAAACTTATACGGCTAAATAACTTGCAAACGAAGCACAGGCCTCATAACTTTGAAAACAACGGGCGGTAACTATATCCTTGGAGGCGAAGATGTCTTTGGGTACTCGCGGAAATGTTGGAAGTGTAGCTGATTTATTTGATGTAGAATAAAATGGCTTTGTTGGCTCTGGTGTTGGGTGGGCTAGGCAAAGGGAGAGGGGTTAAAGGGTGTAATAAAACTAACAAAAGATTGTTACAATAGAAGAACACAACATCGATGCACTGCTGTTGGCGTGACCCTTCCTTGATCCTGCACAAGCCCAATCAGAATATAGTTATTGGCAAGATCTCTAAAGCTAGTCTTGGTTTGGCTAAGTTACCGCCTTAAGGTGATGCATTGTTCCAAAATGGGCGAATCGACTTTCGGCTGACACTCTTAGCAAAATGGACGTAAGAACTCATGGGGATCTGTCACATTTTTGTCGATTTTAGTTATCTCGCATTTATCTATTGTTGTTGGGCGAAACGGGGATATGTATGACTATTTAGGGCCCTATCCGATTTTAAAGAGATCACATGTTTGCAGTTAAAGTACGTCTAGTTATGTATGTATGTATGTAGCCCAATTTATGACTGTTCAATACAGTTAAGTGCCAATTCTAATGAAAGAAATTAATCAGGGTAAATAAGGAACTAGACCAGGAGACTAGCATTAAAATGATTAGCTTTGGTGGCAAGCAATAATCCCTTGTTTTTGATGAATTAGCATCAAATTGTTTGTTTGTTTGTTTGTCTTTCTCCTCTATCAATGTGGTTTATGATCACTATACACTAGAATAAACCATACCCGCTAAAACTATACTTTTTTTAACTTGCTCAATATTATTCACGAGTTAGAGAAGAGCACAACATATCTCTCTGAGTTCCATGAGGAGAAAGAGCAATTGCGTGCTAAAAAGTATTAATTGTTAACTTATCAGCTAAGTGCGCATTCGTCCAGCTTGCCAAATGAGCTGGGGAAAGTTATCGCTTAATGACGAACAAAACGTAATTAAATCAAGCTTGAGGTTCACAATACCACCTTTATCAAAAATGCATTGCCTACTTTGCGGCGCTTCGTCTTAAAAAATGTTAAGTGGTATTTTACACCCTCTCTCTCTCTCTCACTTTCGACCTTAAGCTCTCTACCCCTCTCTCTTCCACTTATAGTTTCCATCCCCTTTTGGCGCTGTTTTCCACTTCCTCTTTATGCCACATCCTTAAACGTTTTACTACCCATGCAGGTTTAATCATAAATGAAAGTGCAATAGATATTATTTTGCTTGGACCTCAAGTACAGAATTTGGATTAAGTCTCGCAATAACTAAAAAGTTTGTCCCGTTAAAGCAACTATTTAAATATTAAAGCGACGTCCATTTCTTTAATTTTCAGTTTTCCTTTATGTTAATATCAACAAATTTTATGCAAACACCACATTAACACAATCCGATTCTGAGCGAACACGAGCCAAAGATCCCATTTCGCAAAATACTTGCTGTTTCATGAAAACTATCCAACACTGGCAATTGGCAAAGAAAAAATCCGCAGGCTTATGCAAAATGCATTTTCGCCGAGTAACTAATCCCATGTCCTGCTGCTCGTCAGAAGGGGAATCAAACTTACCAAAATGAACGACTAAGCGATACCCTGCACGTAATTCTGAAAAACATTTTTTTGTATTTTTTTCAATACTTGAGCCAGAAGATAAGAAATAAAGTCTTTGAAAATTACATTAGAACTGTTTGACATCAATGGGCTAATAATGGCATTAGACAAACATGTTGAAAAACATCTATGCCCTTTATGGTCTCTGCTGACTCTTCTTTTGTGACAGACATAGCCCTTGTTAGTCATTTTATGGAGACAGTAAAAGAAATGCAAAAATGTGAAAAACGCAGTTGAAATGAAAAACTTTTGCGCCAAAGTATGCGTAGAAGATGCGAAAGGGAGCAAAAGCAAAAACGTTTCGTTTTTTCTGTTTATTCTTGTTTTGTTTGTTTTCTGTTTTTAAAGGATTTGTGCGCTCTGTACCCCCTGGGTACACCGAAACTCAAACTCCAAGCTGGCACAGACCGCAACGCACACACACACACACACACACATTACAAACTGGCAAGGGGGCCAGTGGGGTGGGCGGGGTGAATAACAAAAGTTTTGTGGAAGGAAACTAACTTGAAATCGCTTTACTTTCCGGTTTATTTATTTTAGTTTCTAATGCCTCAACTATATGCTAATGAAACCACAGTGCGGTGCAGCCCACCGCATCCGCATCCGCGTCCGCACCCGCCTCCAGATTCGCTTCCCCAGGCGCCGCCTATAACACAAATACAAACACAAACCCAACACTACAAACAAAATAATCCCTCAGATACGCATTGACAGTCCCATGGCAGCCATTTGCTGATTGTTTCACCGGTTAGTCAGAGTCTATTGTGGGCACAACACCGACCCCCCCCCCCTCCTTTGAGTGCTTTAATAACTGACACCTGTTTGGGCAATCACATTCTCAACATTCCTAGCAAATGGAAGTTTCCCCAACCAACAGCACATAGCTCAAGGGGGGCTCATGTTATTAAGACACTCTAGCACCCCGACGCTTTTCTTAGAGAACAATCGCAATGTGCTGGGAAACGTAAATATAATTTGCCCGAGGACATTTTATACCAAGCATTAAGTACTTAAGTTTATGAAATTTACAGAAGTGTTTTGCAGCGAATGCTGCTCAATAAGGAAAGAAATACAAAAACCAATTATTTAGAGGATATTTTAGAGAATTTTCTTACATTTGAAAACATGATATTACAATTAATTTTGTTCGCTGTGAGAATACAATTTTTTTTTGTAATAATATTTTATGTTCAGTTATTAGAATTAATATTTGAATAGCAAAATTGACGCAGGCTTTTTAAGAATGAAAATATTCCTTAGGCAGCATTTCACGCCAAATGTTAAACATTAAAATGTCAAAAATGTTAAACAAATGCAATAGTTTTACAAAGAAAATAACAATCACTAAAGGAATATTTCGACAGTTTATCAAGTACATGCGGAAAACAAACAGGCTATTGAATAGCAATCAATAAAAGTATTTTGTGTATTTTTAGGTGCTGCACATCAAAGAGGAGACGTCTCCCCCATAATGCATATAGATACTGTAAAGATAATGCATATTTTTATAAAACATCAATACCAACTGCCGAATCAATATAGCCATGCTCTTCTGTATGTTTCTATGCAAACTAGTCTCTCAGCTATCGTCAAGAAATCTTTAAAGTATGTCGGAATCGGCCGCATATAACAATTTTGTTATATGGCTGTCATAGCAAAAATCAGTCGAAAACTAAATTCTTGAATAAAAAGTTATTTTGTTGTCCAAAATATTTTGAGCAAATTTTAAGTTATACGATGCCTTTTGCTTATAAGCAAAATGCTATCAACATCGAATTACTATATCGAAACAGAGCTTTTTATCTTTACCCTTTACTCAAAATATGTCGAGTAACACAAGCTTCACTGTATATATCATATAGGTTCTACGAAAACAATTTCTCGAAAATACAGTTTCAGTTTAAATCCATAGAGCAAGGGTATACGGCGTGTCGAACTTAGCCGTTCTTTTTTGTTTCTATTGAAGTATTTATCTAAACATTAATAAAATAAAATGGAATTTAATACTAATTACTGCATTTTATATGTCTGATGCACAATGAATTCAGCTAAAATCAATCAAAAACACAATTCTATATTAAATTTGCGAATATAATAGCGAGAGCCTAACTAGATAATAATATAAAAATAAAACCAAATCTGTTGAATTCATTTAATAATAACAAGAAATATAGCAATATTTATATCATGGAAGCATCATATACCAGAACTCGCTTCAATTAATTTTAGCCGCAGACTTAAAGACTATTATCAAAGGAGCGCCTGCCATTTTTTGCTATTATTTGCCTGACTACACATAATTGTAGCCCAGTGGGCGGCGGTAATCGTTATAAGAAGTAATTGTTATTAATTTTACTTACTATTTAGTCTGTTGCTGCGGTAATTGGGTAATTAGTCGCCAAGTGTGGACTCGTGCGGAGCTTTACATATATTTATAAAGATATATTTCTATATATAAAACTGTTTGTCCTGACTGACTAACTGAATGACTGACTGACTGACTGACTAACTGAATGACTGACTGCCTGACTGACTGACTGACTGACTGACTGACTGACTGACTGACTGACTGACTGACTTACTGACTGACTGACTGACTGATTGGTGATCAACGCACAGCCCAAGCCGTTAGAGCTAGGAAGCTGCAATTTTCACTGTCTTTACCTTATGTAATGAAAGTACTCGATAAGACGGGGATTCGGGAAATTCGAACCGCAAGTGTGGAAAAATCGCGAAAAACGTTTTTATGAAACTTTTTTTGTTTACCATCCTATCGCCATCAAGCTCATTTCCAAAGATTTTTGATCAAATTCATTTTAGGGGTGTTTCACACTTTTCGAAAAATTCATTCCTCCTTGGTGAGAATGGAGGTCAAAGATTTGGTGGGTGACGTTTCGTGCTCAAATTCATTTCCAAGGATAAATATGAAAATTCATTTGAGACGTGTTTCGCATTTTTCGCAAAATCAAAGCTTCCTCGGCGGAAAATGTGGGTCAACGATTTTTTGGGGACAGCTTTAAGTTTTGTCCGATTGGCCTCAAACTTACATTCAAAGCCCTACAAATGAACTTAATGATAAAGTGTTTCAGCGATTTTAGAAATTCCATTCAAGACTGTGGTAAATTGGAAGTAAACGGCTTTAAAATCAATTTCAAATGCGCCCTTCGTAGATGATAAATGCGCGTGCCACGGGCAAGGCCGGGTAATACGCCCTAGTATAAACATTTATTTGTGCCCAAAAGTTCCAATTATACGACTTCAATTGCAATTGGAAAGCTGCTGTGCAATCGAGCGAATAAATGCTAGATATTTCGGGCATTTGAGCAACTTAAAGTGCGGCAAGTAAATTGCGAATTGCTTAGTTGGAGACAGCAATCAAAATCGAGTAAAAATAAAGTTTACCGTCAGCTGCGGTATCTAAGCTGGCTCGCAAACTCAAATATATTTTCTCACTTTTACGAACAACTTTTGTCCCTAGCCTAAAAGTAGAAAGAGGAGACACAGACAAATAAAATGTGGAAGCTGCGAAAATATTTTTGATAAGAGCTTATTTCTATATTCAATGAATATTAAAATAGAATTTTCGCATTGCTTGTTGCCATGGCTATGAATCTGATTGCAGCTGCTCTCAGTAAGGCCATCAATATGGCATCTATATTGCATGCCCTTGGTGACAATTCCAGCAGGATGTGCATAAGCATGGCATTAACCTAATCAAAATTAATGATAGTTCAATCCGATTAAATGACGACGGCAACATGAAAATGGGGCGTGGCCCAGCTGCTATTTGTGCTGTGTTTGCCTGTTGCCCATATCAATATTTGATGGAGGATTAAATATCCAATACACAAGGGAGGCCTCTGGCACGCCCACAAAACTGCACAGCTGCTCTGAGTTGTTGTTGTTGCTGTGATTAAAAAAAATGCAAAATCAGAACATTGCTATTTTATGAAATTTTCAGCATATTTGTGCGAGTAGCTCTTAAGCAATTAAGTTTGATTGTTGTCAATTAAATCAATCGGATTATTAAATGGTATCAAAAAGCTTTCAACAATTATAATGCGCTTAAATAAAAGGCTTGCATTGAATATTTATTACCATAGGAAAGCAACAACAAAATGGGCATAAATAAGTTTGTTTGCCTCTAGTTGTGGCTGCATAGCCCGTAGATATAAACTTTCTAATATATGTGTACAATTTTTATACCACATGGCCGCAATGAAAGGATTAAATTCTTTGCATAACTTTAGCTCAATAAAAATTAAATTTGATGTTGGCGAATTTTTCTGTTAAACGAAGAGGGAATTCTACAAACGATACCCACGGCAATATTAAACCATAAAAAATGAAATAAAAAAGTTTTAGGTGCTGCTACTCATACGCCTCGTTGCCCAAACGCTGTGCGGCTTTATTTTCTCCTATTCCTCAAACTGTGAATAAGTTTTTCCTATGTTTTCACATTTTATCCTGTAGGTGGAATTTTAGGGCTATTTTTAGAAAAATTGCTTTGCTAAATTCACCAAAGGTCGAATGTCAACAAAACCAATATTAAAAATTTAAAATAAAAATATAATTTAAATTGCAGGCAAGCTTTTCTCCCACCGTCGCTTTAATTAGGTCTGAAAAAAACCTCTTCAACGGACCGGATAGAATTAAAAATTCATTATGTTACCCATAAAACTTTAGAATATGTGGCTTTAACTACGGCTGCGCTTTATACAGAGAAAAGGTATGCATATTAAGTTATGGAACCACATTGATTTATATAATTGTTCTCATTTAAATGGTGTAAATATATAAATATGATTATTATGTATTTAACAAAGGCTACGCCCAAGATTTGTTTATCATAAAAATTTAGTTTTAAATAATAATTGGCTGTTGCATGTTTGTATGTGCGTATATTTTTATTTTATTATTATTCTATTTATTTAATTGTATTATTTTTTTATTATTAATATTATTTTTAGTTAAATTTTACATCTATTTTATTATTTATTATAATTATATATTTATTTAAATCATTATTATAATTATTTAAAATTTTTGTATATGTATTATTATAATTATTATTTTTTATTATTTAGGAGAATTTAATTTTTATTTATTCCTCCGCTTTCTAAGGGTCTAAACGTCCTCTTTTTAATATACCGATACTGCTCATAAAATACTGCCTACTCAATAATAAAGTTGTTCGTTTCAGATAGAAATACTCTATATATGTACACACTAGTATAATCGCAAGCCCTGCAACATCTAACCTTAAGCATCGTTAATCATACGCCATGTTGGCAAAATCGCTTGTTATTAACTGCCCTCATAATTCTTGTGGTTCATCTAGCTATAAATTAGCTGCTAGCCACAATGATATATAGAAAACTGCAGATACTTAGATATATGCCAGCGTAGCATTTCACTGATTGGCCAAGCAAACTTTAAGGATTTGTGTATAAAAATAGAGAAAACGCAGTACATTTGGCCTTAAAATGAACGTTTTCAATTTTATATGTTGTACAATTTGGCACTGTCAGCACGTCCTGCACAGATTTTGCTCTAATCAATAATTATGATTGCCTTTCTTTGGCCGCCTGTCCCTAACACAGGCTGTAATCCGATTATCCAGCGTCCAATCAAAATCATTCAAAATAACAAATCGCATTTGGGGAACCCAAAAGCACCTTTATTCCCCAGCCCTGAACAAAGCATTCATCAAGTGCTGCTGCTGCTGCTAACCCATGGCTCATTCGCTTGTTGCCATAAATTTCACAATTTGTCGTACACACAATTCAGGCACGCACTGTGCTGGCCCCCATTTGTGGCCGCCGTGTCTTTCATTCTCCTCTTTTATCACCCTACTCTTTTCTACTCTATCTATTTAACTCCCACGTCGCCTGACATCCGCGCAGCGTGAACAATAGCCGCGGGCAACAGCACAACGTTGTGCGTGAACAATGAAGGAGCCGCCAAACTAGCACCAAATTATCAGCCAAACAACCAACGGAACCTTGGCTGGCGAGGGGTTAGGGGGAAGGGGATGTAAGGGGTGTGGGTAAACACCCACTGGGCAAAGAACGAAGGCGTAACTTACCGCTTGAATGCTTTTGCAAGTATTTGCTTCTCGTTCACATTGCTGGCCGTTAATATAACTGTTTCGGGCTGCAGCTGGGCTGATTTGCCAGTTACGCTTCCACTCTCGCCGCCGCCCCCGCCGCCGCCGCCACCTCCTCTATTAGCAGCTATCGGCTGCACTTTTCGTCGCTGCTGCTGCTCTTTCGCCTGTGCATTGCCCAAAACTAAATTGTTCATCGTTAGCTGTGACTGCGACTGCGACTGCGACTTCGGCCTTTGCTTTTTCTCTTCTTGCTGTTGTTGTTGTTGTTGTTGTTGTTGCTCCTTAGGTTGCTGCTGGTCGCGGCCATTAGGGTCCTCATTGGGCATTGACTTGGCCTGAGCCTCAGCTTGGGCCTGGGTCTGCTCTACAGAGCTGTGTTGCTCCCGCTGCTGTTGCTGCTGCTGCTGCTGCTGATGCTGCTGGTGCTGCTGCAGCTTCTGGCTGGTGCTGTGCAATATGAGGCCAATGAAAAACATATAAAACAAAATGGCGCACAATGTCGAGCAGCGCAGCCATCGGAAGCTTTTGCTCAGCTTGTTAACGAAAGTCATTTTGTGGCCGCCACCGGACGTTCGCTTCGGTATTGGGCTGGCTCCACACTCGAGTCCCTCGACCGCACCCACTCCAAGCACAACCTGGAACGTAGCCTCAGCCACACGTTGCGTGTAATTTGCACAAATTTTTGTTGCCAGCCGCTTCCGCTGCTTATCCGTCGTGGCGAGCGGGGGCGATGGCTGTTGGTTGCCTGCCTCTGGCTGGCTTCTGTTCGGTGTCGCCACGTTCGGTGGATTCAGTGGCGATTGTTGTAATTGTTGTTGCAATTGTACATTAATTGACTTTTATGCTCCACAGGCAGTGCGACGGTGCAGCCAGTGTTGGGTGTTGGCTATGCTCTGTTGCTATGTTACAACTCGCCCAACCACGCCCATATGCCCAAGATTCAGTTGTAACGAACTGTAGCCGCCTCCTGCTACAACTGCCCTTTAACCTCTAAATCCAATTTGATGTGCTGTTCGTTGCCGCACGCTCCATTTCCATCCATTTCCCTCGAATGCAGTTTTACATGATTGTTACACGCGTTTCCATTATGCATTCAACGGCACATTTGCAGCTGCAGAGTAAGAGTAAGAAATAGAGATAAACTGATTTCATAAAACCATTGTAACAATTTGATTAAATAAAATTTAAAAAGAATTTAATCAAACTATGAAATATACTTTAATAAATATAACCATCGTAAGCTTTATTGATAGCTTTGCAAATCGTATCTTATCTTAATTATATGATTCCAACACGATTATTGATTGCGTATACATTTTATTAAGCTTTATATTACAAAGCTTTAATTTTTGCTTTTATTGGTTTTTAAAACATGCATTCTTTAAACTTTTGGATATAACTTTTAACTAAGTTTCTTAATCAAAAGCTGTTAGCTAAATTTAACAAATAACAAATACCTTAATTAATTCTGGATTTTATGTTTACTAAAGGTTCTATGGGCTTTTATACTTGGAACATCTATTAATTAGAGCTTTTCATGAAGAATCTATACACGAAAATTTGTATTCACGCTATTCGCATTTATTACTTAAAACCAATCGGCTTTAAGATTAAACTTAAATTGAGTCTTAACTACAATTAAGCTTCAGAGTCCTAAACCTCAATGAGTCCTAGCTTGAAAAACTACCCTCAAAGCTTTTAATGTACTTTCCAAGCATTTCATCTCAAAAGTCATTTATTTATTAAACAACTTGCAGCTTTTATCATCCATTAGAAGCTTACAATTACTTTTGTTGCCTTACCCTATTAATTGGCCCCCACTGTTTAGCCCACTGTGTTGCCTCCGGGCTCATCCATTAGCATGAAATTTACTGAAGATTTGTTTTGCGAAATGAATGAGCCATGGGACAGTCATTAAACAGGGCCACAATAATGACTGACATTACGATGAGTACTAAAAATCAGCCGTAAAACAGATAAGATGGGATGCCTCTTGGTCTTCTTCGGGGTAAATGTGAATCTTTTGATAGGCAATTTACTGAGGCTGCATATATAATGAACTTTCTTAACAAGGTGGACAGATAAATCTTTGTACAGATATACAGACATATAAAGCAAGTACTAGATAAAGATAATATGTATTTAAACCGTAAGGATAAAGCGAAATATATAAACAAAATCCTTTTAATGATCCCTTAGCAGGCTACTACGCCCTCTCAGATTCAAATTAATTAAACGCTATGCAAAGTAATTTCTCTGAGTGTAAAAAAAAGTAGCCCCTTTCTTGCTGGCTCTGATTCGCAATTGCAATAATTATTGCTTAATTGTCTAATCTTTTTCTTTGAGCGTTAGTTTTCCCACTTTCTTTCGCACTTCTGATTCATTTGTATTGCCACATTTCACAGCATTTTTTCGGATGTTAGGAATTGCTCCAATTTACTTGTGAAATGCTAAAGCCTTTTTTGTGTTCACCTTCATGCAATATTTATTGCTCATTCTGTCATTTTCTCTGAGCTCCAGAATTGTCATACTTTCTCTTTATGATACTTTGATTTACTATGCAACACTTATTACAAATCTGATTTTTATTTTGTCCGGTTGCACAATGTAAAGGCAATCTCATTTGTACTTATTTCTTTTCTTCTTCTCCCATTCCCCCATTCGCATTGATTCAATTTCATCCAATATTTATTGGCAAGCAATACGCAATGAATGCAACCACTTTCGATTTCATTAGCGCTCCGCAAACAATTTTTGACTCAATTTTGAGTTGACTTAGTGGCTCAATTTATGCATTCGAATGTGTGTTTTCTTTTTATGTTTCTGTTACTGTTTTGTCTTTGTAACTGTTGTTGTTGCGGTTCTCTTTTAACGCTTTTGTTGCGCGCGGTTTACTTTTGTTTTCATTTCGCTTGGCTTCGTAACTTGTCGTCGCTATTGTTGCTGTTGTTGTTTATTGGCTAGCAAAACCAGTTGAGTATCTTTTCATCTTTACTCACACAAATGCTCTTAAAGATCTCACACACACACACGCACACGAGCGCTCACACCAGCAAAGAGGCGCAGCTGTTTGCCATTTGTCGCTGTTGTTGTTATTACGTCTTTTTTGCCTGTCTTTTATTAACTGTTCGTTTTGCTTTTGTTTTATGTCTTTGTGAACTCTCGTCGCTTATTAGTAGAAGTTGCAGCAGTTGTGTGCGAACGGGACAAAAGCTGATTGCGAAAAGGTGGAGGCAAAAAGTTGGCAATAAATTTTTAATAAAAATTGTTGCTCAGCTGCAAACGCAAAGCATACAACAAAAAGCAAGATATATATATGTATGTATGTATAAAGAGATGAAAAATAAGCTTAATGAATATACTTTATATCGCAAAATCTAATCCAATTAGCAAGTTTATAAGCTCTCGCCCTGCAGACCTGCTGCTGGAGTAGCAGAAGCAGCTCTCACTTTGTTATCTGCTCGAGTTGCTGTTCATTAAAAGTGTCCCCGATCAAATTTTACACTGATTCATTTCGCGAGACACACGCCCACTGCCCCTGTCAGCCAGTCCCCACCACGCCTACTTTGTCGTCCAGATAGTGTCAATTTCAATAAAAATTGATGATGAAGCAAAGTGCATGAAGCAAAAAATGCGTTAAACTTTATTGCGCAGCCCCGGAGACACGATTCGGGAAGGGAGCGGGGAGGGGGGGGGGGAGGGAAACGGCAGGAAGAGTGCCGTTAAACAAGTGGAAAGCGAAAAGGAAGCGGGCGAACGCAGAGCCTGCAGCAGCATCGATAAGCGCGCAGCTGGCGCAAGTTTAAAGATTTGATTCACTGAGCTCTCGCCTCATCTCGTCTCGTCAATGTATCTTTATGTGGCTGGACATGAATTGGTAAAGTTAAATCCAGCTCCATGTCCAAGCCATGGCGTTGATGATGAAATGTTTGCCTTGCTGTTGATAAATCCACAGATGCAGGCAGCCACTGAGCAAAGAAATGAAGAAAAACTATTGCCTAGATAATCGATTGTTAAGATGATTGTCTTTGCATTGTGGCTGCAAACGTTAAGTGTTTGTGTAAAAACTTGACTTGCGACTGAAATGAATAAATTTATATCACATTTTCCATCGGGGAGAAGTTCTACATCTCTGACCTAACTTAAAATTAGCAAAGTCTATTGCTTTCTAGAGGGGAAGATACAAGATACGAGTTAACTTTACGATGGCTACAAATATTGTTATCTAATTATCCAATCTAATAATAGCCCCACAATCTTTCTCACTTTTAAGCATGGAAATATTTTCTGTACATATATCTTAATAAAGCACATTTATTTCCAATTTTAACCAGTAGAGAATTTATATAAACAAACATTTGTGGCGTTTCTATAAAATTGTTTGTAAAAAAAATGATCTAATTAATAGAAATTTTAATAAAATTAAATAAATATGCTCTTTACATGTGCTGCCAGTCACCCTTAAGTGCATATTAAAAAAGCAATTTTAAACATTATTAGTTATTGAATTTGCCAATTCTAATTGAAAATGAACTTTTTGTAACCAAAAGCCGGAGGCCATCAATTCAAAAACATGCATACAAATTTAATTAAAATTGCTCTGTAGAATATGAAATTTTAAATTTTGCGTTCCACAACAGTTTGGAAACTTTGACAGAAGAGTTTGATTATGATAGGCTTATGTATGATGGGGATGTGCAGCCCGATGGCGATAATGATGATGATGACGATGATGATGATGATGATTATAAGCATACATTGCTGATAATTTTAATTTAACTTTTTAATTGACTTGGATTTTGCCCAGAACTTTTACCAAGCGCCCCAAAAAAGTATCCGAAAATAATTTCAATTAAGCAAAATTCCTTTATAACAAGAAAAATGATATTTAAGCACTTTCGATGGAAACAATTTGCGTTTAATTGAATGTATTTAATATGAAATGGAGTTTGCATGCTAATCGTGCTGGGCAGCTATTTGGCCTTGCAAAGCGCAAAATGGAATACATAATTGAATTTTACTTGAAGTGAATATCTTTCAGCTCTGTGCATTTCGTGCTCGTTGTAATCCGTTTGCCATTTTATAATCAACTTTTGAGCTGACCGCTCTTCGGCTGTGGGACGCACTGCACTCAATCAGAGAGTTCACATGAACCCAACCTAACCAACAAAGAGCTAACCAAAACACACCAAACAGAGCACAAGAGAGCCACATGCAGCTAGCATAAAAAGGAAAAAATATGCTGGCAATAAGTTGATTTGTTTGCTGTTTGCCTAGAATGAAAACCACGAAAAGCGCACTGCAATGCAAATTGCAGGCCAAATAGATAGACGGATCTATGGCAACTGCAGCTGACCCTGACTGCCAGTTGAGAGCGCGAATCAACAGAGCGTTTAAAAAAGAAAGCTTGTTTGTGTTACGGCGAACACATGACGTATACGCAACGCAGTCCAACTCAGCGCAGCGCAATGCAACTGAAGCGTACGCAAAATTACCATGGCAGCAGCAGGTGGCTGACTCCGGACCTGGTAGTAAAAATGACATAACACACAGCACAACCACACGCACACATGCACAAGCACACGCATAAAGGCTTCAACACACATACTCATACACACATACATACATGCATGTAGCACGGGAAAGCCACATGAAACGCTCCTTAAAATAGAAGCGTGGCAAATGCACAACAAAACTTTGCGTACACTTCAAATGCAAAGCGTCACGCAAACAAACACTCACACAACACTCACACACTCACACACACACACAACACGCACACAAGCACAGCAACAATGTGGGCAAGCTGAAGGCATTTGCTCGGATTTAAAATACCCTACATACTAAGCAGAATAGAATTCAAATTCAAGCACTGCCCATTACAAAAGTTTTGATTTGAGAAATTTGAGCAATAAAATATTTATCCGTTTATTTATTGATTTTTATTTACTGTCAATAGCTCAAAGTTGAAAACACTTTAAAAAAAAAAACAAAACACGAGCTCAAACTTTTATCATAAAAGTCACATAAAATTAAAAAATAAGAAGTTGGGGAAGTTTTGAATTCGCATCGAAAAGTTGTCAGAGGGGTTATCGGAGAAAAGAGAGGTTAGTTAAGAAAAAAGTTGAAAAAAGAATGTCGTTCAAGAAAAGGACATAAAGACATACAAAAAAGTTGCGAACACGTGCAAAATTAGAACAGCCAAGAGAGAGAAAATTTATAAAATATAAATAAAAATTTTATGAAAGAAAATATAAGAAAGCAAACAATTACGTGGCTATTATTATTATTCGCGGGATAGTTTTCCTCCTGCCAAATTACAAATGCTCTACCAGGACTTCCTTAACATAGCAGAAGTTAGGAATTCAATCCTAAGAAATGCTCGAAAATCAATTAGCTGTAAATACCTAAGCCTAGCAAAGTTTGTGGTTTTAATAAAAGCACTCAACCACAAAAAGTATACCTTGTAAGGGCATGCCATTTTCAAATTACAAGTACAGGGTATTAACAAACACCCTCGCAGTTGAGCTGCCATGTAAATGCATCTGACTGCAAGGAACGCTGTGGGTTAGACATTTGCACTTGTCAACCCCTCCCCCCCCCCTTACCCCCCGCGGAGCAACGTAGCAGCAACATCAGAGCCAGCCCGTGTCTACTCACTTACAACCCCCAGCCCCACGGCCCAGCGTTGAGTTCTGCCATTTTTTATATCATTTACACATTGAATGTCATCTACGCTGCAGTCGACACATTTCAATGTGCGGCTACATTCGCTGCCAAGGGGCGGGAAGGGCAAGGGTAACGGATATTTTATGCGGAGCAACGTTTGGTGGCAACTGCGTTGAAACATTGTAAAAAAATTGAATTGCGAATTGTAAAGTTGAGCATTTTTATTTAATATTGATTGTTATTGAACCATTCATTTCATTTGATATGCAATATACTAACTATTATTATTATTATTATAAATATTGATATTAATATTAATAATAATATTAATACTATTATTATTATTATTATTATTATTGTTATTATTATTATTATTATTATTATTATTATTATTATTATTATTATTATTACTATTATTATTATTATTGTTATTATTTCTCTTATTATTATTTTTATTATTATTATTATGATAGATCTTATCCCTGATAGCCACATCGAGCGATAATTCCATTCTCTCGGTCAAATCAACAAACTAAGAAAACGGTGGCAAAAAAAAAACTTTTTATTGCTCTCGTTGGAAAAACTTTAGTTGTTTATAAAAACATATTCTGTCTTCACAAAAGACTTCAATTTTAATTGATACGAAAAATTAATAATACAATTTATGTCTTCACCGGGGTTCGATCTCTAGACTTCGTGAGCAAAGAAGTTTTAATTTATAAAAAATGTAAACAATTTTTTTTTATTTAAAATAATAATAAACTTATTCTGTTTTCACAGGGGTTCGTTAAACATAATTTTTTTCAAATTTAAATATATATTAACAAATTCTGTCTTAATGGGGCTTCGATCCTAAAATCTTGTGCTCAGAGTATCCTAACACGTTGGTTTTTCAAAGACGAAAATAATTTTCTTTATGAAATCATATTTAATGTGCGTAACTATTTAATGAAAGCTGCTATATTTATGCAAGATAAACACGCGTTTACGCAATTTTTGGAGAACATTTTAACCAAAAGATGCCATCCATCATGTTGGGCAAAAGCAAATTATTTGGCAGATGCTTTTAGCCAAGTTCTGGTCTATGTTTCCTTGGGCACAAATCAATCATTCTGGTCGATTACAAGTTGCAGCCACTGTTATTAACGAGTTATAGTGTTTAACATTAATTAGTTGTTTATTTATAGAGTAAATTAGTTAAGATGTGTTTGGTTTTCTTTTACTCGTATTTAAGTGAGCATTAGCTAGGAAATTGTAGAGCTAAAGCAATTATCCTTACAGGATTTCTATTTATCTCTGATAATTTCTGTTAGTTTGCCGCACAGTGCGTGCAACGCGGCGTATGCGTAATATGCTGGGCATATGATTGAACAATTAGGCGTATGATTAATATCGATCGCTGGCTTTTTGTCTGCCGTATTGTGGCCAATTGCCGAAGGCAATCAGAAACACATTATCATGCGCCCGCAGATAAAGCAATTAATTGACGTGTGTTGCAATTACAATTTGTCCCGTTGCTGCCGCCCAACCCCCCACGCCCCCTCAACAGGTCCTCACAGCTGCAGTTTACACTTTGATTATGTTACTTGACCGAATGTGTAATGCGGCCACAAAAGGCCACAGTGCAACCGGTTCTGCCCCTCTCTTTCCCTCAGGCAGCCACTCGCTGGCTTTCTTTGTGTCGTCTCTTTCTGTTGCAATCATGGCAATTGAATCATTTGGCCCGAACAGCGCATACATGATTTACGGCCGAGCCAACAACAAACTGAGGCTGAGACTTAAAAACTCAAAAACCTGGTCATGATTGTCGTTTTGCCAGTTTTTGTTGCTCGCAACGCCAGAGAAAAACAAGAACTAATAATTATATTCGGCACGCCGTACTTTAAATACCCTTTGCAGACACATGGCTTGGCAATGATTTTATACGCAAACCTTATTTCCGACCGATTGACCATATAGCAGCCATATGATATGGTTCTCCGATTTAAAACAGAGGGAAGTTCGTAATTGCTGACTTGGGTTTGAGATATTTTGAGAAAACTAAACATTTTTCCGTAGAAAAACTTAATTTTCGACCGATTTTTCCTAGAGAGCTATATGATATATTGGGCCGATCGCGATAGAGTATGGCTCTTATATAGATATAGCAGTATAATTATTCGTTATAATATACCTTATGTTATGTAATAATTAAATATTCATAATTAATATGCTCTTCACATGAGAGGATAATAAAAATACAGATCTGTGAAAAGCTTAATGAAAGAAAGAAACAGACGGATCGAGCTATATCGAGTCGGCATTGCTGCAGAACAAGAATATATATACCCATATATATAGGCCTTACACATTTTGTGACAAGATATTAGTACCCTCTAAAAGCGTGGAAAAAAGTGAAAGTGTGCACTTGGGGCTAACACAACAACAACAGCTCTTATGGCCATACACACAAACACACACACACACACAATTGGCTATGTTTGTCTGTGTGTATGTGTGTGTGTGTGTTTGGGCCGGCATTTAAACGTAACAGATACTTGAGCTCTGGCAGCCGACATGGAAATGTCAGGCCGCCGTACGGGCAAGTCAGGCCTCGTGCAGGGCACGGCAGCTGCAGACCTTCATGAATGAATGAATGTAACTACAAGTGTATGCGCACACACACACATACAGCGTTAATGTGTGTGTGTGTGTGTGTGTGTGTTGGTCTAACAATGGAGCGAGCAGAAGTGCAACAAAATGCATGAATAAACAACAACTCAATTTGAATAAAACAACAAACAGCGCGCCGCTCACAGAAGTCAGTGCGGCATTTCATCAGGCATACGCAGCAGTTTTGAATAAATCTACAAACCTACTACAATATGTAAGCCCCAAAGCGAAAACAAATGAAGAATTTTACATCAATTTGGAGTTAAGGCAAATGCAAATCATTTATTTTTATGGCCCGAACCCAGAATGAAAGTGTTTTAACCATTCGGTGGCAATAATTTAAATATAAAGGGGCTTCAATAACTTTAAGTGGAGTGCTTACGCACATACATATATTATAAACTTTTTCTATTTTATCTAATATTATTTTATATTTAGCAATAACAACAACCTGGTTAATAGATACAAATGTGATCTCAGAGATGTTTAGCTGGTATAAAGGCTTTTTACGTTTGTAGATCAGAATCCGAATAAAACTAGTTTCTCTGTTTTAAAGCTGAACGTACTATAATAACATTCGATCGAATATTTATTGTTCTTGCTTCAAGATTTCTTGTCATTAACGCGTTTTGCCATGCTCCTCAGCAACATCGGACAACTCTATCATAGAACTAAAGACAATATAAGCACTTGGCTTTTGGAGAGCGAAAAGCGAAAAGCCAGATAAAAGCCAGGCTAGAAGTATTGCGGTGCATTTCAATGTATGGACGTTACTCATCTTAGTTTTTATATTGTCTTTGATAGAACCGGTCAGGGAATGACTTTTTGTATGCAATAATTGGCTGCTTTTCAAGATATCTTAAGCAAACCCAGCAATAACGAGCATCACTTCTAGACCAATGTAAGCTGAAAGAGTAAAAAAGTACTTTAAAAAAAACAAGCGCCTTTTTTTCGTTGTCATCAATAAATATTAATTACTATTAATATAACTGGATATCTTTAATCTGCGTTACTGTTCATTTAACATATTTAAACAATTTTAATCTATGGCAAACATTTTTTATACATTCAGCAAACATTTTCCATATAAATTACTTTTTCCAGCACATTGAACATTGCGCGTTTTCTCAGTCATAATTTTGAAATTGGCGGACGTGACTATAAAACCTATTGACCCAAATCGAATGGAATTCTGCAGACATATTGATGGCTTCAGGTAGTAAAAAATAATATTGTTAATAATCAAAAATATTATAATGAATAATAATGCAAATTGACTACATAATCGAATTTTTTCTGCTCGCACTTTTCTTTAATTTTAAATTTTGTTAATTTAAAAAGATTATTAAATAAAACAAGTTTGTTGCTGACATAACTGAGAGGCTCTTGAAATTGTATTGAATTATTAATTATGTTATTTTACAATTATTGTAGCTGAATTTATATCAAAAATTGTATAAATAAAACCCGATTCTGACACACTTTTTTAACTTTGCTGTGAGTTGAACATTTTTTGAGATTCTTAAATGCTTCTTCTTTAAATGCTCAAAAATGACAAAAACATAAAGAAAAAATCTTGGGAAAACCTAATATTAAGACGCAAAATAAATGATAAATTTTGTTGAAAATTTCGAACCAATTAAATGTGATGCATTAAGCCCTGATATCTTAACTTTGGCATTTACTTATTATATTTTGCTCTTTTTAGGGACACATTTAATTGATTTTCACTATGACCCGCGTATTTGCACAGCCGACAAATGCAAATGAAATTGTGACGGCACTTGGGGTGCATCGCGGGCGGCGGGGAGAGGAGCGAGCGTGAGAATGCAACAAGAACAATAAGAACAGTAAGTATAGTTGGTAGTTAAACAAACTCGAAATTGACAAATACAAGGACACTTCACACACACAGAACCACACACACAGAAAGAGTTTGATTATGATGGAGGGAGAGGCAGTCACCTGGCGCGGGTGGGGGCGCATTGCAACAGAAATGACAAACGTACTTTTGATAGACTTGTTGACGACAAGCTCTGGCACTTGGCAGCTGTCAGTTACAGCCAAAGCGAACGCCGTCTGTCGTTGTGTGTGTGTGTGTGAGTTTATGTGTGTGGTTGTGTGTGTGTGTGTGTATGTGTGTAGTTGTGCCCGTGTGTGCGTGTTGGCGCCCGCCTGCTAGCATGACTATGTGGCAGAGCATGTGTGCGTGTTTGTGTACTACATGTGCAAGTAACGGACCAGCGAACCAAGGCCTGAACTGAGCCAAAATTTTGTTACAAAATTTGGTGTTTTTTTTTTGCTTCATTTCTTCATTTTTGGCATTAATATATAATGTACAAAAATCAATATGAATGATTTCTGGCCAATTGGCGCCAATATTAAATGTACCACACTCGCATATTTTTTTTGGTTCAGCATGGAAATTTCAATTAAATGTTTGTTGTAATTAATTTGTTGTTTACTATGCGCAGCGAGCGTGGTGCGGCAACAGCAATATCCCCAATTACAAACAACAACAATTTCAAACAACTAGAAACAACAACTATAAAATTTACAGCAACACAGCAGTCCGTTATTGCACTCACTTTACTATGTTTTGTTTTTATTTTACGCGCGCGTAGGAGTGAGACGAGATGACGAAATTTTTAACGTGTTTTTTGTGCCCCGTCACTTCTGCTTCTTTTGCGACAGCACGTCCAACTCGCAGTAGCGACGATAACGTACTAACTTGACGTATGCGCTTACGTACTGTGTTTTGGCCAACTGAAGCCGAAGCTAGTTGAGCCGAGCCGAACGACGGCATTGAAAGCGAAACTTTATCGCAGCATGGTAATAAAGCGGGCTGAGGGAGAAAGAGAGAGACAATAGAGTGAGAAAGGAACTGGAGCCGTGGACCAACAAAGTTATATTTGAAGCATACATAGTTTAGACATTAAAAAAAACTAGTTTTATGCTCCATTGCTTAGAATTATCCCCCAAGAAAAATATATAATAATATAATATAATAAAATATAAATATATAAATATAAAATATAATATAAATAATATAAAAATATAATAAATGCGAAAACAAAGTAATCACTTATTGAGTTGTATCTCAATACGTAAATCGAAATATTTATTATATTCCTGTTCCTGGAAAAAAACAATTTCAAAATCAAATGGATTTAAAAACTGGTACGTTAGCTGTTACGTTTTCAAGTGTTGGTAAATATTGCGGCTTGCTACCTAATTATTCGATAATGCTTTTCGATAACAGCTAGTATTTTTGGTATTTTAGGTATATTTTGGTAGTTTCCTGTTCATATGTTGCATGTTTAGTTTTTGTTGTGCGTATTCAGTAATGAAAATTGTTAAATTCTTTGAATTCAAAGAAATAATATGATTTTTGGCATATCGGCCTGATTTAAATTATGCCTGTGTAATGCTAGAAAACATTTCCTTGTGTGTCATCAGAATCGAAATCGATTTGGAAGCCAGCGAAGGTAAATGAACTCTCGCCCCAGCGAACGACAAAAACAAACAAAGAAATTGTGTATTTTCATATTTACGCAGAACAAGAAGGCGCCGTCTCTGCCGAACATCCAACCAATCCGCGCGTGCAAAAGGAGCGCGAACGAGATCGTGGTCTGCGCCAGGCACGCGACATAATCATCGAGACGTACACAAATCAACGTTGGACACGCGAACTGAGCACAGAGAACGAGACCAGCAAGATGAACTGGGCCGCCGCTCTGCAGCAGCAGCATACAAATAGTCCAACGGCGGGAAGCTCCCGTGAGACAACGCCACGCGGCGGTGATGATGGGACGCCGGGTACAGGCGTGCAGACCGCTTCGAGCTTTCCACAGGAAATTGGCTACTTTTCCGGCAATCCCATTGTCGAGGTGACCAAGGGCATTATACATCTGTATAAGAAAAAGTGAGTATCACAAGTGCAGTACGGCAAATACTTTACGATTTCCTTTCTGCTTGCAGCGAGCGCAAGGCCATCAAGGAGGCGCCCTCGAATCAGCTGTGCCTTCTGGCCGTGCCGGCCACACTCAACTGCCACGACTTGCTCAACTTTATAGCACCATGTCATGCCGAGATTCGTCATGTGCGCATCGTGCGCGATGGAAGTCCCAATCAGTTTATGGTTTTGCTGGAGTAAGTGCCACATGCAGTTCAAATCGTTACGCGATTATTAACCAGTTTCCGGCCACAGATTTCGCTCAAACGAATCGGCGTTGGAGTTCTATAAATCCTACAATGGCATAGCCTACAACTCACTGGAACCGGACTCGCTCTGCCATGCCGTCTGGGTGTCGGAGGTAGAACGTGGCGAGCATGGATTGCCGCCCCTGGGGCACACAGAGCTGCCCACATGTCCCGTGTGCCTGGAGCGCATGGACGAAAGCGTTGATGGCGTCCTAACGATTCTCTGCAATCATGCTTTCCATGCCAGCTGTTTGATGAAATGGGGCGATTCCACCTGCCCGGTGTGTCGACATGTGCAAACGCCCGAGCTAGTCGAGGATTCGGTGTGCATGGAGTGCGAGGGCACCGATTCGCTGTGGATTTGTTTAATCTGTGGTCACGTGGGCTGCGGTCGGTATCAGGGCGGTCATGCGGCAGCTCACTACCGTGCCACTAATCACACCTTTGCCATGCAGCTGGGCACATCAAGTGTTTGGGATTATGCCGGTGACAATTTTGTGCATCGCCTGTTCCAAAACAAATCCGATGGCAAGCTCGTTGCCTCGCAAACAGAGAAGGACGAACGAGAGGAGAAAATCGATTCTATGCAAATGGAGTTCACTTATTTGCTGACCTCACAGCTCGACACGCAGCGTAAGTACTATGAGGAGCGCATGGAACGCCTGGAACAGGAGTGGCAGAACTTCCAAGCGAATGCCAACGAGGCCAAGTCCGAAATAAATGAGCTGCAGCAGCTGCAACAAAGCATGCAGAAGGAGAAACAGACGCTTGAACGCAAACTGGCGCACCATGCAACCAAGTAAGTAATGGAGGCAACAAATAACTCTCAGCGAACTCAATGTTCCCCTAACCTCTTGGATTCAGGCTCAAGGAGGTGCAGAAGCAGCTAACCGAGGAGCGCGAACTCTCCAAGGCGTTGCAGAACAATCAAACATCCTGGCATCTCAAATACAAAAATCTTGAACTGCAGTACAACGAATTCAAGCACAATCACGACAAGGAGGTGGCAGATCTCAAGGAGCAGCTGCGTGATGTCATGTTCTTTCTGGATACACAACAGAAAATGGCCAACACAGAGCTATCGGGCGCCTCCATCACCGGCGTCAGTGACAAGGAGCCGGAAACCAGTTCGCGTCGCGGCAATCGTCGTAAGAAATAGAATTAGGTATGGTTATAGTTTAATATTTATGCGGATTGGTTCGCAAATACTACAATAAAACGGCCCTACTATTTTAGTGCACATCTAAATCTATTCGAATTTAAATTGTAATGTTTGCTAAAACTAATGCGTACATATTCAAATTCCAATCCCAAAGTGAAGTGATGCCCAGCTATGATCTGAGGACGCAGCAACAACAACTCTACATGTGATTTCCTTAGTGAAACAAAATGCTTAAGCACAACATATATATTCATATATTTAAATGAGCATCCATATTATCTAAATGTGCGAGTTTGTATTAATTAAAAATTAATTATGAAAATAAAGTTTTCTGCAGAAGTGATGAAAAAGTAAATATAGGTTAATATACAGCGCGATGTATAAAGTGAAATGATTCTAAATATTATATAGCTGTAAGTTTAAGTAAACTGACTAACATATTTATGTGGCTTAACATTTGTATGATAACCTTGCCAGACATCTGGACCAGATTCCCATATTACTGGCCACAGGAAAAATTGTATCAACTGCAGATGGACATAGGTCTGCTTAATAAAGGAGGTTACATCTAAAAATCGGTCAGATAATCTGACTATTATAAATTAAGCTAATGTATGAACACTTTTTAAAGCTATTTAAACCAGCTTTTGGTCAATACCAATTCAATTGAATTCGATCTTGTGTATAACCGCTTTTAACAAATTAATTTTAATTGAAATTGAAATGAGATTTCATTTCTTAGGGCAGTCGGTGTCACAATGATATGTTGGATCCGGCAATTCCTTGACATCGACCTCTTCATGGTCCTGAAATAGATCGAGCTTCTCCTTGACCTCGTGCTCATTGCGTTCCACATTCATAAGATAGCCGGCTATGAAGCCGTGCATATCCTGCGGCATGTGCAGATGCAGCTGGGCGAAGGCACCGACCAAGGTCTTGCCCATCTTCTCCTTAAACTCTTGGCCGGCGGCATCGACGGCTTCCATGTTTTTGCCCTGGGGCATCCATTCGTAGTCCTTTAAGCAACAGCACTCGCAATAGACATTCGGATCGGACTCCTTCAACAGCTTGAAGAAGGGCTGCAATTGCTCCTCGCAGTGCTTCAGATTGGCCACCTCCCTGACGAATCTCTTGTGCATCTCGCAAATGTCGTGTTCGCAGCGTGTAATAACCGCCTTATCCTGGGACAAGGTGGCCGTGCGCTTAATATAATCCACAGTGTTCTCTTGGAAGGACTTGAACTTGCACTTCTCCTCATTGTAGGCCTGCAGGCACTGCCTGCCATACATGATGATACTGTCCCGTCGCTTACGGATTTCCTCAGAGCGCTTGGAGTAGAAGTGCTCCACTTCGTCCAGATCGATGATGCGCTTTGTGAACTCCGATAAGTCCTCGTCTGGGTCGCATAAACGTTTCTTGCTTAACTTCAGCTGTGGTTCGCCACACTTCTCATTTGCCTTCTCAATTTTTCTAAGGTCCTCCTTGAGCTCCAGCTGCAGATTTCTCAATTGTGTATTCAAACGCTTCACATCCTGATCGTTGCAGATCAGCGTGTTTAGCATCTCCCGCAGGCAATTCTTGTGCGGATTGGGCAGCTCATTGGGACAAGCGGTCAGCATTTTGTTTTCTATTCTTACCAAATCTTAAATAATATACGATCAAAATTGTTTCTAATTATGTTTGTCAGTTACAAAATCAAATGAATTTGTGATGCGATTTGAATCGTTCTGAAAATCTAAGTGAAACATTCAAGATTTCCAATGTCAATTTCTATTTTTAAAGGGAAAATTGCTTAGAAAGTAGGCTTGCTAAAAAATAAAAAAAAATGTTAACAAATGATGTCAAATCTGCTAAAAAGCCAAGAATCAAACATTTATATGTCAATATACATACAATATTTTATTTTGAAAGTTGATTTTGTTGCAAATCATTTGAAACCGGTTTGACTAGAAACCGAATCTTCATGTGACAGCGAACGTATCTAAAACAGAATACAAGTATGACTATCTACCAAAATTTTTAATAGCTCCTCCTAATAGCCACCTCCTAACCCCCTTCTTACATCTGCTCAACTGCTATTCAATCAATCATTGCTTTGATTGCTCAACACCTTTCTGGAGGCTCTTATAACTTTGTTAGGAAGTGTGCAACGCATCGAAGGCGACTAATCCGCAAACATAAACTATATATCATAAAGTCCGTCTTTAAGTCTGGTTGTTTCTAGTCTGATTTAGTCTAGTCTCTGATCTGTTATCGTTATGCTACTTTGCATAGATCTGTAATATGTTTCAATCAAAGAGCTGTCCCAAGAATGTTCGCTCGAAAACAAGGCTCTACTTTGACAAATTAATTATTTTTCAAGATATCTTGTCCAAAACTTGACAACTTCTCGCATATTTGCCTGACCGTAGGCCATATGTCCTGAAGGGTATTTACGTATTCGGCGTGCCGATGATAGCCGTTCTTTTTCTGTTTCTTACTCTTCCCAGCAATTTAAACTGTCGATTGCTAATTTTGCCGATTTTTAAATCTATTGTAAGTCTCCTCTCCCGCTGCTCCTCGTCCACGCTTGCCCCTTCTTGAAAATGAACCCGTCAAAAATTTATTTTGCCACAAGTTAACCAGTTTGGTGTGAGGTCAGCCCGATCTATCGCCATCTCAATTTGCAGCCAATTCTGCGGGCCGCCAAGTGGCTTCATCTTGGGTCTGTAATTAAGTAAATTAATTAATATTAAACACAAAAAAAGAATGAAAAATATAAACAGCTTTTTGATTAAAAAAAAATTTGCATCTTTCTGCATACTTATTAATTGAATTGGCCTGTACTACTATTGCCAATTTTTGGCGACTGTATAAGATTTGCATAATTTATCTTTCGGTTGCCAATTAATTTTGTAGAGTTTGATGGATTTGTGTATATTGTTATCTCTAGGTGTCAGATAGTTTGATTGATTTTGCCGACTGTGGAATGTTTCATTCGAAATCGTTTAGAAAATAGTTAAGAATTTGCCAGTAACTGCAGTATAGAAGATGTGAAGGCGAAACACGAATGCGAAGAGCTATTCTCCGTGAAATACAATCCTGCTCAGGCCGATGTCTGTTAATATCACTCCCTAAATAATCTAACCTGACCTACAATTTTATTTTATGATCAAAAATATCAACTAATCGAATTTATACCTCATTTTATTGGCCTCTCTTCGGTTAATTTAGAAGACTTTAAAAATCCGCACAATTCAAAAGAAATATTTTAAATAAGATTTCTAAGGATAACAAAAGAAAACAAGTAAGAGGTTGTAGTCGGGCCCTCCCGGCTAGGGGATACCCTGACAAAACGAGAAAAAGTCGAATTAAAATAGCAGCACAGAAAACAATACAATCGCAATTGCAATGCTGTTCATAGAATTCAATGCAGACGCGCATGTATGTGTGTTGTTTGTACATGTATACAGAAGTTCTTAGAATGTGCTCTTGCTGTCGCTGATACGATGAAAGCCAAAACACGTTTTCTTTAATAATTTCTGTATTTCTTAACCGATCTTGATGACATTTTCTACAGTAAATCTTATTGTACTAAAGAATATTTGTTATTCGCAAAAAGTCAATTGCATTTTAATTGTGGCTTATATTTGTGGGCAGCATGAATTGGTTTACTTACTTGATATATATTATATGTATAAGAAACACAGAAGTTATTTAAGAGAACGTGTGGTCATATTGACAAGCCAAGTGGCTTCAAGCTCAAAGCGCAAGAATTTCTGTACACATATGTAATCTATAATCAGAATTGCAATTGCGATTGTATTTTATTCTGCGCTTCAGCTAAATTATGGTTGTAAGTAAGTGGGCTATCACTTTTTTTTTAAATTTATTTTTAAACATACTAATAATGCATGTGGTGAAAGAAGGTTTGGGGTATTCGCTAACCGAGCACTCCCGAGCACTCTTATTATTTTGTTAGAAATATAAAGTTGCAATATATTATGTTTTCGGCATATCTACAGCCTCTGAAATTCCCCTAATATTTCGAAACAGATGCTTGTTTCTCGCTCTACTCCGTTAGTGTCAAAGGCCTTAAATGTGTAGACAATCTTGTGTCGTCCAATTAAAGGTAATCCTCGTGCCTCGAACAATAAATCTACATCAAACGGTTCGTGCATAAATTTAGTCTAGAAGAGAAGGACATATGTTGTTTATAAGTAGATAATATAACTAGATTATATGGAACTTACTCCAGGCAGAATGCATTTCTCTCTGACTTGTTCCTTATTGATTATGTATTTCGACCAATACTTGTACCAGTACTGTTCTTCTTCATAGATAGATGAACAGAAGTCACGGACATTTATATTGAATACTGTTGGCTGCCAGGATCCACGATCGAAACGTTTTATTCCAATAGTAAGCTGAAATTAATAATAGTAAAAATGATTGTGATGTTTGAATCCAATTTAATTTTTATTTGAGAGTGATTTGAATGCACTCAAACAATGTTGAAGTTAATAACCTGAATGCGATCACCAGGTTGAATATTCCAGACGCAGGTAAGATTGCCCGTAAAGCGTACCGACACGAAATCCGTTTCAAAGGTTACCTCAGAGGTATCGAAAACTCCATTAAAATTGTGTACATTACTTGGAATATTGGGACAGTCGGTGAATATATCCTCATTTTCAAGAATGAATTTATGTTTTATAGCACTCGATTGTCTTCCGAATAAAATCAAAATCAACACCTGGCATACAAACTTTGGTGGGGACCACATCTTTTGGATGTTCGCGTTGTATAGTCGAATCAATTTCGAATTGATTTTCGTGCATTACGGCTGAGGCTATTTATACACTAAAATATAAATTATATAACACGTACTAAATACACAACAATAATTAAACATGCTTGTTGGATCGCACCTAATGTCAACATGCTACTAGTTATATCGTTCAACATTTATGTGTATTTTTAACATCGTAATTATAGTAATGTAATTACCAAATGATTTTATTTTAATTTTAATCGTTTTGCTTGATTTATAATTAATCACAGCATGCGAGGATGATTTGTAAAATATTTTACAATATTTCAATTTTAACGCCCAAAGTGTTATTCTTTCTTTATTTGTCGCACATTTCGCACATATTTGGGATTATCTCTGTAACGTTGCTGTTGATAGCATTCAATATAGACACGCGTGAAATTGTGTGTGTACATGTATACCTAAATTCTTAGACTGCCAATATAAATATATATAGCCACACGTTTGCTTTAATAACTTTTGTGTTTCTAAACCGATCTTGATCAAATTTTCAACAGTAAATCTTATTGTGCTAAAGTATATTTGTATATTCTCAAAAAGTTAATTACATTAAAATTGTGGCATTAATTGGTGGGCAATACAAATTGGTTTATTTATTAGACTTATCGCGGTGGTGGTATATATATATATATATATATATATATATATATATATATATATATATATATATATATATATATATATAAATCTTATTGTGCTATATATATATTATTCTATAAGCTGCCTGTCAAGTTTGGTGACTCTAGCTCTTATAACTTACAAGATTTGCTCAAAAAGCAGGATTTTCATATCGATATTTATCGATTACTTGGAAACGGGGCAAGTTATTAATAATGCGCAGGCACTAGGAGGACGTACATTCCAAATTTCATATCTCTATCTCTTATAGGTTCTGCGATCCTTGCGTTCATACATACAGACCGACGGACAGACGTACAAACGGACGGACGGACGGACAGATAGCCAGAAATGGCTGGATCAACTTAGCCATTGATGGTGATCAAGAATATATATACTTTATGTTGTCTGGGATACTTATTTCTGCCTGTTACATACACAAACACATTACACCGCTTTTACCCATTTTTAATGGATTAAGGGTATACAAATTTTAAATCATTTCATATGTTATTTATAGCTAGTTTACATCTTTAAAGTCGGTTGGTTTTTGGTTACTAAAATGTTTACTTAATATTTTATCTCAATTTGATTTACTGAATCAGAGTACGCAGAATCTTCAGAAAACCAAATCTTGTGACAAATCACTTTAATGTATATTATTGAATCATATTTTTATTTTTGTAGGCTCCAATCTATCAAGGCCCTAACGATAGATTCTGATGTTTTTTAAGCTAAAAATTGTCGCTTAAAATTTGTTTATTTTTATGCCTGCACCGTATTTAATATGCTCTACATTATTATAAGTTGTTAATTTAATATTTTAAATATTTATAAGCAGATTCTAGAAATTTGAAAGATGTGCCGCCACGTGTCCTTTAAACGTTAATCATTTAAGCATTTTTTTTTTAGTAAGTCCAACATGAAGTAAGTTTATTTTGCGAATATAATTTATCTTTTTTAATATTAAAGTGGACCATTCTCTAGATAAACATTGCCCCATGGAGGATCTGAAATATTTTAAACTAAGTGTGCAACATTCATATACAGAATATTTTACAAATTTGTTTATCGTATATTAAAGTATATCGCTTTAAATATAATTTTGTTTTAGCTTTGATATATTTAACTCAGCATTCTCTGAGTACATTCTGAACAATGATAAAGGGCAGCTGCTTTACTTCTTTTAAATTTCATTCACTGTCATTTGAGCTGAATATAAATTATAACAATTAGAATTATTGAACATGACTAATGAACAAATATTGATTTAAAACTTTCACAATGCGCACAAAACGTCACAAAGCCCGAATATGTGAAATGGATGAGCAAATAGCCAACCCGAGAGGTAAATAAAACCAAGATGCCAGCTCCTACTCAGGGTGGGTTTGTCCACAGCCTGCGGCTGACTCCTTGCCTTGATTTGCATAGTTTGTCTATCCACAAAGCAAAAGGAAGCTGGGCAGATGACCCAGTCAGGCCACAGACAGAGATAGAGAGAGAAAACTAGGTTGAATTCATTTAACTTAAGCGATTCGATTTAGTGTGTTAAAATTGGCTGCTATTAATTAGGTGCTGTCACGGATGTGACTATGAATCGCAGGACATGCTATATGGGCTACGCATTACGAGAATATTTGAATAATTTGCGTATTTTTCTATTTGAAAGAACACTTATTTTTTGTTTTTGTATAGAATTAATGAAAAATGATGCTGACCCTGGCGCACCCTTGACAAAAGGACTTGATCAAATATGCAAATGAGAGAGCAGCGAGCGAGCGGGATGCACAGATATCCTGTGTGAGGATCACGCTTGCAACCCTTTGCTCTGGGCCGCGTCCGATCCGCGAACGTGTTGTGCATAAATTAGGTGCTTTTTTTTTTGATCCTTTTGTTTGTTCACCCTTTGCTGAGCCGTTTCTTAAGCATTTCCTAGCGCGTCCGCATGGAAATGAGGCAAAAAATCCGGATTTTTTTTCTAGCTGTCTTCCTTATGTGTGTGCGTGTGTGAGTCTTTCTTTCTATTATCCTTGGTCGTCACCCAGGCCTGTGGGTAGTCTTAGCCCTAAGCCTTGAAAGTAAAAAAAAAACGTAAGAAAAAAAATCGTGAGAAAATTTCCAGCCTCAAATATTCAAATGAGCTTCCAAAGGCCGCTCGTTGCATACTTTTTTGGGTAGCTGTTTTTTTTCTTGTTTTTTAGATGTCCTCGCTTAAAAAAATCATCAGCCTGCGAGCGCATCCTTGCTGCATGCGCGCCTTTTATTCGGCTCGTCAGTTTTTTAACCCATTTTTTTAAGGCTGCATTTTTTATGCTTGACTACAGAAAAAAGTCGTTTATAATTGGGTCTCGTTTTTTGGCGCGCGTTTTTTTTTTCCACAAGAGACCTTTTGTATATGTATATGTTAAAATGCTGCATGACAAGTTTTTTTTTTAATTTTTGAAGGCACTTTGAATGAGTATTGTTAATTCGTTACTGTAAGTTTTTAGCTTGGCGGGTATTTTTTTTTTTTTGGATTTTCTGAACCTTTTACAATTGAAATTATTTTTACTTTTTTTTGAGATTTTTTTTGGTCCAAAGGTTAGCGTGAAAATGTTAATTAAATTGATGTTAGTGCGTCATTTTGGCTGCTTTCAAACGGGATAACAAACTACGCAATTCCACTAGAGAAACACGTGCGTTATATTCAGCTTTTTATTGGACTTCTGAAGGGTTTGCAATTGCAGGGAATGTTAAAAAAATGGCGTGTCCGATTTTTTAACGTTTGTAAATATACGTATATGATTGGTTGAAAAATGCAAAAAACAAAAGATTAATTTGAATAGCGATTAGGTCAACAATTAACCAGCAAAAACCTTTCAGAGTGAAATATTATTTTAAATATGTAGTTGAAATAGAGTATCGAAAATCACAAGAACGGAAATGATAGAGGTTTTAAAAAGCGTGAGATCTTTTAATATGTTTTAAAAGGAATAATTAAAGGCAATTATGTTTTATATGATTTATTCGAGAAATAATTATATAACACTGTTAAGTTTATTTTAATAACTCATATTTAACATTTTACCTTAATATTTTGAACCGTATTTTTGTCTTATGTGTCAAATATCTTGATATAAAATATCATAAAACTAAGGATCTTTTAAATATGTATTATTTTTATCAATTGCTCTAATCTTTTCCATATAATATATACTGATGTATATATGCTAATAATTCTACATATTCACGTGTTATTGAGTAGTTAAAAGAAGCTTAACAGAAATTTAGTTATTTACTCAGTGGATCCCATCCGAGCTGTGGAATGCTGATAATTGCTTTACAATTAGGCGAAGGACTTACCTATTTTCAAAGATTTTATTCATTTTACGTATATATATAGGCTGATTGTAAATTAGGTTCTATAAACCTCAACAACTCCAACTCCAATTCTTAACTCCCCTCCAAATTCTAAAACAATGTTTTACATATCTCAACCATCTGTTTGCAAAGATGAACACCAAAATCCTTTGCTGAACAGAATCCAGGCGCAGGTTAGTTTAAAGAGATACATTAAATAATATTGATATTCCAATTAGCATTTTTTGCCCCAAATTTTCATAATTCTTATTCTAATTCTCATTCGGTTTTTATATTAGAAGCTTTACATCAGATTTGACTGGATATCATTACCCACAGATCATCGAGCATAATTGGCTGATCAATGCAAATTCGTCTCAGATTTATAATTGAAACTCCGCAAAATTCGCAAAATGACAAAATACAAAAGGGCATTAAAAACATATCAATCGAAATGATAATCAGTTGGGCCACAAAATGCGAATGAAATTCGATGCAAACAATGCCACAAGAACCTCAGCAATTAAACCCATTGTATTAGGTGCATTTGAGAGCAGAGGGCATACAAAAGTGTGCAAAAAAATAAGAGAATAGGAATGCAAAGGGAAGGGTGCAAAATATAATAATAGACACAAAATCGCATCAAATTTCACAATATCGCACCTTATTAGAATCGAACAATAAGCTGAATGGCAAAGATACAAATAGAGATGCGGCGAACAAAGAGTTGGATAGAAACCAATATGCAAAACCAGCTAGAGAATGGCATGTATGGATCGCTGAATGCCAGAACAACAAAAAGGCGCACACGGCCAACAACAAGAAGTTATGGGAAAAACATACACACCTCCTCGCCTCTTGTGGCTGTCTGCACCGTACCGGGCTAATCGGAGCACCTCACTCGATATAGAGTATTGTGCGCATTGTGTAATAATTTCATAAATAGTTTATCCATAAGAATCGCTGAATGCTAGCTAAATGCTTTTGCGAAATGCACGGGTTACATTTGAACCCGCAGCCAGTCAGCAGCGGCTTCACACGCACAAGACTCGAACCCGAGTCCTTTTCTTATGCTAAACTCAATGACGGGCTGCTGGGTCTGCGCCGAGGGTTGTGCAACCCCTGAGTATCCCGGGCGTCTACTCCACGGCGATTCGCAGTGAAAGCAATTTTGTGTGTTTTGATTATGTCTGGAGTTTAGAAACCATAAATCTATTGATGGCATTGATGCCGCCTTTCTGCAGCATCAAATTATCTTTTGGCATTGAAATCATACACACAAACACACGCATCAATATTTAAATCAATGTAGTTTTCATTTGCATAATGCCTCGGGACATAGGGATGCACTGGAAGATCAAATTTGACTATGGCATGGTACTCTTATAAACTTCAACTATAAATCTTTAATATGTAGATTTCTAGGTGGAATCTTTCAAGACATAATAATGTACTCCGAAGCTGAATAAAATATATTTTAAAAGTTCTTTAACTATGTTTTTTTACAACTTTAGAGCAAAATACAACTGAGAGCAAAATAAAAGAACAAAATAATAAATAAAATTTGTAATATACTTTTATTATTCCCTACTCAATATTTAGTCCTTATTTCCTCAACGAATGTAGTTTTTTCTTGCAGTGTACTATATCTCAGCTCAGTCCTCAGACAGATGTCAGTCAGTTTCAAATAAATCAAATTTTTAATAAACTTTTTATTTACTCTTACTTAAATTTCTGTCTAGATTATTCCCTACTCAATATTTAGTCCTTATTTCCTCAACGAATGTAGTTTTTTCTTGCAGTGTACTATCTCTCAGCTCAGTCCTCAGACAGATGTCAGTCAGTTTCAAATAAATCAAATTTGTAATAAACTTTTTATTTACTCTTACTTAAATTTCTGTCTGGATTTTTCCCCTCAACGAATATACTTTTTTCTTGCAGTGTACTATCTCTCAGCTCAGTCCTCAGACAGATGTCAGTCAGTTTTTTTATCAACTCACTTTCCTGGGTGACCTCAAGCATTGCATTCTAATTATCATATCGATCATGCCAGTGAGACAAGAAAAAGTGACAGTGGGCAAAAGAATCCTGTGCCAGGATAGATCCTCAGCTTGTTGTCTTTTTTCTCATTCGTTCTCATAGTTAACATAACAAAGGCTGATGATGCACACAGAAGGCAGGGAAGAGGAACAGACTGGTGATGATTTCAGCACCCAAATGCGGATGTCGGACACCCCAGAAGAAACTGTGAGATCAGGTAGGGCAACACACATTGCCGCGATATCGGAGATAACTATGCAGCCAAACAATCGCCTGATCATTAGTGCATATATAATAATGTATATTGATATGCTAATCAATGACTAGGCTTACGCATGGGAGCCCCAAGTCGAATGGTCCGTTGCGTTTATATGATCGATGCGATTGCGAGTTGGCAAAAAAAAAAAAAAATAAATAAGAAAAGAAAATCAAATCATTTATCAATTAAATTATTGGCAAACATTGCGTAGCGCCCTCGTTATAAAGAGATCGCACTTCAGCCATGAGAGAGGGTTGCACAAACAATTGCCAAATTTCACTTTCGCACAATGCCCGAAAAACTGCCAAATGATCGATTATAGATCGGTGTATTTGCCATTGTCCGGAGATCTTTGTTTTCGGCCTTTTTGAGCTGTGCTCTGCGGTGTGTTGCCAATTCTCTTTCCGTTCGTTCTTTTGTGTGCCGATCTTTGACGGGTTTAGCGATGATTTGTTGGTTTATTGTCGGCAATCCTTAAAGTAGGGGGGGTGCCTTTTCTGCAAAAAAGAAGAATAAAGGCTGCTAAGGATCGCACTCGTGCCCGAATGCTTCACAAATATCCTTAAATGTGCCTTGTTTTCAGCGCTTTCCTTTTGCTGACACACAGACAATTGTCTAACCCTTTAATGTCCTTTTACAAACAACAAATTGTACGTTTCATTGACTTCTTGTGGGTGCTGGTTTTTCTTTTAATTTTTATTTTTTCATTGAATTGTCGGTTGGCATTTACCGGATTTTAACGAGCCCATCAAAGGAGCTAACTTTTATGTGCCCTATAAAAATATCGTAAAATTCTTTTGTTTCGCTCAATTTATTGCTTGTTTGTGTGTTTGCCCATTTTTATTTGCTCTTTTATGTACATTTAACACAATTTGGTGTTATTAATAATGGCATTCAAACGCTCGCACAGACTCTTGTACAAAAAACACCTGTTAAGAACTGGAACTGGTTTTGATGTCTTCGCGGTTTTCGTTTTTCATGTGTAGGGGAATTTAGATTTTAGTTGTAGCTCATTTATTTGGCGTGAAATTAATTTGATGTGTATTTTGTAGTTTCATTTATAAATCCTATTTAAATATACATATATAAAAAGCAAACCAATAATCGATTTGTAGGCTCCACCAACAATAATTTATTTATATTAAAACCTTTCATATCTTTTGTATTCATTCCAAAGCTTGGTTTTATTCATATTCTATAGTTATGAATTTTTATAATTTACTCCCATTCTATTTATTTCTATTAAGTCCAGCCGCATTCAACAACAAACAAAATCTCACAAATCTTTAGGCTTTATTTGAGAACCTTTGATGTTTTATTCATATTCTATAGTTATGAATTTTTATAATTTACTCCCATTCTATTTATTTCTATTAAGTCCAGCCGCATTCAACAACAAACAAAATCTCACAAATCTTTAGGCTTCATTTGAGAACCTTTGATGTACTCGTTTTTGAAGTGGACACTTGTGGCCATAAGTTGAAATTCGTGATGCACTTATCAGTCTTTATAAGCAGCTGGTTGTTGCTATGAAATGAAATAAAGAAAGAAATGTTTAAAGTGTAGCTTGCAATGCCGAATATGATATACACTTACGCGCACAGTTTTCATACATGCTGAACAACAATTCGATTTAGTCTCAAAGCAAAGTTGAATTCCAATTATATTTTGATTGAAAATGCCAAATATTTAAGGCTAATATTGCCTATAGTTTTTATGGGTTTCAAATATTAATCAATTCGCATCATGCTGAGATGCCGATAAAATAAATAATTATTTTACTGTAATTTCTTTGTGTGTTTCTAGGGAAGTTAGAAAATTAGAGAAGATTTTATTGGTTCACCTAAGAAAACCGGACACATGATCTACACATTAAACATATGAATAAATATATAATATTTTATTTTATAATAGCCCGCTACAACATGAATGACTTAGCTAAAATGTTGAGTATTTTAAGGGTATTTTTATTGAAGAAAAAAGTCTGAGTAATTGGTATTTATTGTATTAGTATTTCTCACATCCGTTTCAAAGTTCGAACAAATCTTATATTGTAATATCTAAATTTAACTTGATTCAACTGTCCATATTCAAATTATGCTTGGCTCAGGCAATTCCATCATTAATCTTCGACGGCGACGTCAATCGCGGCAACAGCAGCTGTTGCTAATTAAATTTTGGTGTTGGATGTGTTCTACTGTCAGTTGAGCTGAGGGTAATCGAGATACGAATAGAATCGGTCTGTGGGATGCATCGAAGAACATAAATCTCTTGTGTCGCCCCGAGCATATTGTATCCGAAGGACGTTTCCTTTGCTTCCTTTCGGCCAACCTAAGCGGATTACGTGCATTTTTCTACACGGTTGCATCTTTTGATCCTTGAGCGCTGATAAACGTATGAGCTGCGGTTGCCTGAGCTCATTTCATTCGAATAGTGCACGAAATTTAAATAATATTACAATTAAAAATCCAAAATATATGTGATATGTAAAAGTATACCCTGGCTGAAGATCAACGCACAGCCCTGAGCTTCGAACTAACGAGCGGGAGGTCACCGGTTCAAATCTAGTAGCTATTTTCAATCCTAAGTTCTGTTTCATTTTTTATTAAATATAATAAAGCAATAGAAAATTTAAAACAAGTTGGTATTCTTAGTATTTTATAAATATTGTTCGATTTTTATTCATGATTTTTTACATTGTTTGCTAATTTTTGTTAAATAAACTTCTGCTTACAAGTTGCATAAATATATAAAATATCCTATACATATCGGTAGAATTGTAAAATTTAATTATGGATACAGTTTGATGATTGTATTAACCACGTTGATACGTTGACTTGTACAGCACATTATAATAATCATGTATGTGCAAATATGTACAAATTTTTGTAGATATATGTATATGTAACTATCGCAGTACTTTGTACGGCACCTATGATACTCTATATTATAGGTTGTTGTACAGGCTTTTAGGATATATCATAATGTAATCAAAAACTTTAAGCAAATCGAAACGATGAAATTTCGAGTTGAATAGAGTTTTGGGCGTATGTTTATCTGGCTTGTAAATATTGCTTATTGGTTAGAAATTGTGTTCTTAGATCTAAGCGAAAAACCTGAGTTTGCTTGGAAAACGAATGTCCAAGCGGGATCTGTGCTGTGGTGCTTTCAGTGCCTGGATTCGTCTATGTGTGTCTATATATCTTTTTGAGGCAGTGTGGAGTTATCGTATCTGTGAATATGCTTCGATGTGGCACGGCAGTGCCGCCCTGGCTATAAAGTGCTTTGCCATAAGAATCCCTTACAAACTAGTTGGGTACACTTCAGGTCACACACTTTGCCAGCACGGACTGAGGTGCTACATCAAAGATGGAAGCGAATACCAAGCATTGACAGCAATCCAAAACGGGCTAAGCTAAGCCTAACTTAATCTTAACTTAAGAGGTTGTTGTCATCGTAGCTCTTGCTCTTTTGGCAGCCTTTTATGGCCAACCGCCAGCCGATACTATTGAGCCTTCTCCTTGGCGACGGCGCTGAGACCTAATGCCAAATGATCGCTGGGTATGAGCCCGGCACCAGGCTGATGGGCATAGTTGCGTATCTGATGCAGCGATATCAGCTGCGTGGGAAAGGCAGCAGCAGCGGCAGCGGCATTCTGCTGGTACAGGTAGGCGGCGGTGGCTGAAGGCGGTGCACGATGCTGTTGCAGATGCGAGGGCGGTGGTGCAACTGTGGCGCTTAGCGGCGTAAAGGCCGAGGTGCCCGGTCCGGGTGAATGCGAATGCGCTGCCTGCTGCTGCTGTTGGTGCTGCTGCTGTTGTTGTTGTTGCTGCTGCTGCTGCTGCTGTTGTTGTTGCTGAAGATGATGCTGTGGCGTGGTCTGTCGCAGCACCAGATCCTCGCCGGCTTCGTCGTGCGGACTTTGCGAGTGGCCGGGCGTTTCCCCGCCGCCGTTGGCCAAACGCTGATGATGCTGCTGCAGCAGTTCCTGCTGCTGATGCTGTTGTTGGAGTGTCGCAAAGTTCGCATAGGAGCTGCCATTAGCCTGCGGCAGCTGCTGCTGTATGGCCTCCGCCAGAGTGGCGGCGGCGCTATCGGCGCCCACTTTGGCCCAGTACGCGGCATTGGCATCATTCATGGCCTGACGCTGCAGATTCAGCCCAATGCCGCCGGCGGGCACGTGCTGCTGCAGATTGGCGAGGGGCGCCGTGTGGCGCTGCTGCTGTTTCTCGACCTTTTCGGCGTGCTTCTGCAAATGTTTCTGCAGGTACGTCTCCTGCGTGTAGGACTTGCCGCACAGCTGGCAAATGTGCGTCTTCAGATGCTTGGAATCCTTGTGCTTGGGTATGTGCTCCAGGAGCGTCACCTCATCGCCAAAGCACTTGTAGCACGAGTTGCATTTGAACGGTTTATCCGTCTGATGGCAGCGCGAATGCGACTGCAAATTGGACAGCTGGGAGAATGCCTTGGGGCAGCCGGCGTGCCGGCATTTGTACGGCTTATCGCCCGTATGGGTGCGTATGTGCTGCTGCAGGTGCGACAGCTGCGTGAACTTGCGCTGGCAAATCTCGCAGCGGTACGGCTTGATGCCCAAATGGATGCGCGTGTGCTGCGACAGATACGACGAATTGGCAAAGGATTTACTGCACGAGGCGCACTTGTACGGCTTCGTCTGCTCGCCACCCTGACGCTGATCCTCCGGCGATGAGCCGTTGCTGCCATTGCTGCCCTGTTGTCGAGCAGGCGAACGACTCGGATCGTACTAAAATTGATCAACAATGAGAGTTTTTTAGTAAAATGAAATTCAAATTCTAATATGATGTTTAAAATAATTAATTATAATTATTATTATGCAATGATTTTTTGAGATAAACCGCTTCGGGCTGAGAGTACTTAAAAATTTAAAATTTTCTTAGTCCTTTTTTCCCTGTGAAAATGTATTTTGACTGCTAAGGTAACAATTTCTGTTCATTTGCTGAGGCTAGGTCCCTCTTAGACCTTCAAAAAAGAACTGTTTCCCAGTTTTGACCTACGGCAGCTTAGTTTAAAGAACGACATTAGAAACTTTTTAATCTTCTCAATCAAATCAGCAACGAAACTCTGAAATGACTTTCAACCCAATCATCATGATTCAATTTATATTCAGGTTTAAACTTGGCAATTGTTCATATTATTTGCGATCCAGTTTAAGGCTTAGATATTGTTTGCTATTTAAACAAGTGTCTCCTATACTCTACTCATTGTTCGAGGTTAATGTCGTTTATATTTATTTTGTCTGAAGTCTTGTGTTCAATTTCTTAAATGATAAACGCAATAAACCAGCATCAGAAATTAATAGAAGAACAGTACGAATACATTGCAAAAAAGGTGCGACTGCGCATTACTCTGTTCACAGTGTAAGAACAACTGAAAACAGGTCGAAGAAGTTTTTTTATTATCCTCAAACTGTAACTACTGAGCTGTGACTTTAAAACTGTGCTTTTAGAAAATATCCATATTTACACTGTTCGAGACATAAAGTTATGTTCGTGTCAAAATTCAAGGCTGTAGCATTCAAGTACAAAACCTTAAGTACAAACTCTGGAGCGAGTACATGATATATTCCAACTGACAGACAAATGGACAGCAATGGCAATATACTCTCTTTCACTTTATGAACAGAGTATATTAATTTGAGCCAAGCCACAAGCATTTCAAATCTAATTCCTAATCCTAGACTCACCTTTTGCTCCTGCTGCTCGCTGAGCTGTGTTGGCGTTGGCGGCGAGCTTGGCGCACTATAATTGCCCTTTAGCTGCGGCTGATGATGCAAATGTTGCTGTTGCTGCTGCTGCGGCTGTTGTTGCTGGTCGGAATCATGCTGATGCGTCTGTTGATGCTGCTGCTCGACAAGAATTTGGTGCTGCTGCTGCTGCTGGACAAGGCCGTTCTTCAGGGAATAGTCCAAACGCTCCACGTTCTGACGGAACTCGCTAATGTTGAAGGGCTTGTAATCGTGGACCAGCTGGGCAGTGCGCAGATCCGCCTGCGTCAGGTGACTGAGGGTGCGCAGCTGATCGATGGACCGATGCAGATAATCGCCACCAGGCCCGAGGGCAGCGCCGTTTGGCGTCGTCGGCAATTCGGCCATAAGCGGCTGCCCGCCCAGGTTCAGCGGTCGATAGGCGATGGTGCGAGCGTCCAGATTGGGGCCTTCAAGCTATGCTTTACCAAATATTGAACAACACAGCGGGCAGCGGGACCGAGCCGGGCGACGATCGCGGCTAAAATGAAACCGACACTTGGCCCCGCAGCGGCTTACACAACTTCTTTTTGTGTTTTTTTTTTTAATACGTTTTGTGCTGAAAATACAGAAATATTGTAATTGTTATTTAGGCTTCCGTCGCTTTGGGCGCAAATTTCTGTGCAGTCGACAGAACTGTTAAACTACTTTTTCCATTGGGTTTTCGCTTTTTTCATGCACATACACATAAATAGTTGGGTATTTTTTTTTAAACGACTTTTTGTACATAAATTTCAGCATTTTAACATAAATGTGCATGAATTAATTAATTGTTTATGAATTAAACGTGCAATAAATAAAACGAAACTCGTTGCAACCAATGCAAGAATTGCACCAAAAAAAAACAATGCCAAAAAAACACAAGATAAACAAAAAAGGCGCTTGTGCCAAGCAAAAAGAGAAAATAGTCGATGTGACAACACAACATATAAGTTAAATAAAAAAATATAATTTCAACTCTTTTTGCACACTCTTGTACACATTTCATCAAGCACAAAGCGACACTGAGAGAGGCGGCAGGGCGGGCAGCGCTCAGCAGGGAGGAGGAGGCCAGCACAGAGTCAGGGGCGCCAGTGGAACGTGTCAATCACCTCGAACTGAAGAGCAAAACCACACGAAAATGGGGCAACCATTCGCTAATCTGTGACAAGATGAACTCCAGCAGATTCGAAATAAAGAATAGACGGGGCACTTATCTGATTGGGAATACATTAAAGAACTGCAGAATAACAATACTATATAACTACAAATTTTTCTATAATATTAGATAAACGATAAATGCTGCAAGAAAATACTTTAATTTGTTATTGGTTATTATTACTATTAATGATAAGTTTATTATTATTATTATATTTATTAATATTATTATAAGTATTATTTTTATTATTATTATTATTTTTATTAACATAATTATCATTATTTATTTGTATTATTATTACTTTTATTATTTTTATTACTATATTATTACTTTTATTATTATTATTACTATATTATTACTTTTATTATTATTACTACTATTATTATTATTTTCGTTATTATTTGTATATTATTTATATTGCACAATAACTTTAACCTTAAACAATTATCATTATTTATTTGTATTATTATTACTATTATTATTATTATTACTTTTATTATTATTATTTCAATATGAATCTATATTTAACTAAGAAACAATTCAAGCGAAATATATTCAAAAACCATTCCAAAGTAATTTTTATGAGTACATTTACAGGCGCTTCGTTTTCGATAAGATCACAGAAAACTTAAAAAAGATTGATTGGGTTGATAAAAGTTTAGTAGAATTATTCTTCTGTTGAAGGTGGCAAAGTTAAAAAAAATATATTAGCAAACAAATTGAGAAACGTTACATGACTACAAATAGAAATCTTTTGTGAATGCATCTATCAAAACGAAAGTCTATAAACGTTTTCGTGGAATAAATAAAAAATAAATAATTTCTTCACCTCATTTTATAGCTAAACTTTTGGTTTAGCTGGAGGAGTACATTTTAAAAGGGCTTAAATAAAAAAAACAAGTTTAAGTATGGATTATTAAACTCTTAACTAGATCTCTTGTCAATTAAGAGCAAATACAAAAGTTCTATTCATCTTTATTTTAATCATACAAATTACTCAACAAGTTATTCAAAATTGGATTTAAGTGAAAGAATGCACCGAATGGACTGAAAAGCTTTAATTTCAAAATATGCACGTTCATATTTGCGCATAAATAGTAGAAAAATAAGTTGACAGGCATCGAAATATTAAATCCACCATTTGGAAGAAATAATAATTTCTGCGTATCGGAAGTAGATCGCTTGTTTATCTAATATACATAGGTTAAAGCTTATATGTTAAATAAACTTTTTGTTGTGCAATTGTAAACATTAAAAAAATAAATGGGAAAATAGGTAAGTTAACGGGAAAGTGTTTGTGTGTATGTGATAAGACGCCTTATCTATATGTGTTTGCACATATGTTTGTTTATAGTAAGACAAACATACGGTCGGGCTATAAAAATAGGCTTAAAATCATAAAGATATTTAACATTTCAATACTAGTTATGGTGCCTTCACAATTGTATCTTTTATCAAAAAGTATCTATCTTTTTAGACGCAATTTACAAAACCGAATATGTGCGTGTGAGTTGTTGCGGTGCTCTTATTTAATCCTTTGGGAGCATTGAAACACACTGCTGACCCACTAACAAAAAACGAGTGAGAATTTGTAAACACAAACCTGTCACAGGTGTCTGCGCGCTTGTTTTTACGCGTGTTTTCATTATAAATTTTTAACCGTTTTGTTGGTTTTCCTTTTTTTTTTTTTTTTTATAAAACAAAAAATAATCAATAAAAAGAAAAACAATCAGAATTGGCGCGCGCCGCGACGCATCGAAATAAAGCAAATTGAGTTATTACTCGCCGAAAGAGACAGAAAGAGTGAGCGACGGTGAGCCACAGAAGAGTGGGAGAATGAGTGACACACATACAGGCACACAGACGCAATGCGTAGCTGATTTGTTGTTGCTGACGCTGCTGCGCAGTTGACGTCAATAGCAGATTTTTTGTGCTTGGTTTTGGTTTTTTTCTTAAAACATTTTTATAGCTGACTGGTCAAAAGAACCGGTTGTTGTTGCTGTTGTTGTTGTTTCTATTAGTACTGACGTCGGTCCGTCAGTTGCACAGTAGGCTGATGAGGGCTGGACGAGGGGAAGGTGCAGACACAGGATGCTCTAGTCGCTTGTTGAGCATGAAGAGGTTAGAAGGGGTCAAAAGGTGCTTAGTGGTTTATTTTTATTCGTAAAAAGTTATTGTCGGGATGGAAATGTAAAGTAAAATAAACTGTCTTTCTTATTTATTGAAAGTAGCGTCAAACAAATAAACATACGCATACACACTCACATATGCGACTACAACTAAAGGCAGAATCACTCAAGCGGCCCCAAAAGCACGCCAACGCCAACGTTGCTGTCCAGAAGCATATAAAAAAAATGGTATACACAAAAAAATTCACCGAACTCACACAAAAAACATACAAACACACACACAAACAATGTACAAAAAACGAATCAACGAAAATTAATTGAGCGCGAGCAGCGACCGCAGCTGAGCAGCATAGGAGCGCAAGAGAGAGAGCGAGCGAGCAACATAAACAAATGAAGAGCCGGACAGAAACAAGCTGCGAAAAAAAGGGAATAAAAGCTTGCATGTAAAGCAAATAAAAGAAAAACGGCAGATGATAGCGGGGGCGGCATGTGCAAAAAAAAAAAACAGAAATTATGCGCGCGAGAGCAAAAACAGTGGAGATAAAAAAGACGACACACAAACCGCCACCGAATGAATGGCACATAAAGAAGTCAAACAATGACCAGGGCGGGTGGGAAAATATTGGCAGCCGTCGCTGCACAGTGTCACAATTCCATATGCTTAGGGATACTTTTTGAAGACTGGTTTTCGAAAGTGCATAGTTTAACAAATTATGAAATTGTTTTATTGTTACTGAGATTCTATATTAAATAAGTTACATAGAAATGGTGAGATAAGCTCATAAAGCTAACAAAATCTAATAAAAAAAGCTTTTATAGAAGGATACCAACTTTTTTAAACTTTACTTTACTTCCAGAGATTTAGTGCATACTACCAAAATATAGTAGCATCAAATATGAATAGTCAGTTTTAATTTATGGAATCTATTCAGAGATCCCTCTTAATAATTTCCTTTTATATACAATTCACAATTGACCACTGTGAGTGCGTTAAAAAAAAACGATTTGACCAATAAAGTACAAATAAAACACGGTTTGAAGTACATACCAATTGGAAATAGCTCACGTTGTTGTTGTGTTCCTTTTTCGTTTTTTTTTGTTCGCGCGGGGCTCTGTTGATATTTTCGTAGTAAAAGCACGTGTTCTGCGTGACCTATAAGAGAGTGGGAGTAGCGGGCAGATATTCGCGTCGCGAAATTCTATCTTAAACCAGCGATTTTCCGGAATTGATGTTTTCAGTTTGCGTGTTGCATTTAGGGCAGTAGCATGAATCTCTGGCGTAGGGATTTATTAATATCCGTTTATTACCATTCAACGTTTTACACGCATATTTGCCTCGCCAGGTAAACAACTGTCTTTTTTGTTGAATTTTGTCTATTTGCACTTTTTACGGTTTCTCCTCTTACGATTTCGAGTACACTAAGCACACATACACATACAAATAGACACTTGAGAGCTAAGGAAAAAAATGGCCGCGCACGCCAAAAATATATATACACACACCAACACACAATCGTGTTCGTGTGTGCGTTTTTGCACTTGTGCTGCCCCTTTTCTTTGCAGAATTTGGCGCGACTTAATTTTGGCGCCTTGATTAATTACAAGTGATGGGCTACGGGAAGGTCGTGCGATTTACAGCACGCTAGTTTCGGATTTGGTATGAACTTCTCTCGCCCGCGTTGTTTACATGCTGTGCGTGCGCGAACAACAAATCACAACGAAAAACGCAAAAAAGACGGGTGAGAAGAAGAAGAACCGTTCGGTTCGGTGGCAAAAACTCGACTGAAAAAAATCACTCAACTTTTTTCATGACATCGCAAACAGCAAGCAGCTGTGAGCGTAAGTACCTGGGTGTGTGTGCGTGTTTACTCTCGAACTCTCTCACTCTCGCACACGCAATGAAAAAATGCTTGTTTATGTTTTTTATGTGTATGTTTTTTGCCTACCACTATTGCGCTCTCTGTCTTCCTCTTGTACTCTCTGGCACTCTCTTTGTGTTTTATTCCGGTTTTTCTCTGATTGGTTGTCGCTATTTGTTGGCACCTTTAGTACCCTGTGTTTTTTGTGCTTTCGCTATTCTTGTACATAGGCACACTTAAAATCTATTCAAACATTTAAATCGTAAATAGTAAAATTTTCTATCAGTGTGTTGTTCATTCATAAAGCGATCAATTTATATAAACACTTGTGGACATATACTTATGTGTGTGCATATATATTTATACATTTTTATGAAAACGAGCTAAATTTAAATTTTGTAAAATTCCTTAATTTGCAATAACAGTATTATTTTACCACCATTCAAAATCTTACTGTAAACTGTTTTTTTAGAAGTCCGCTGGCCAATTCAAAACTACGCGCCAAGTAATTCTTTATATGAATCGATATTTTGTGTTAGATTGTTTTCACGTTTGTGAACACTGCTTTGAATCAGTGTAGTAAAACTTATTTAAAAGTGCTGTAAACCACTAAATTGTCCAGCTGTTATGCGCGTGCAATGATTTGTTTTGGCGCTAAAAGTTATTAATTACTGCACGTAAATTTGGTATATTAAGCATGTCTGCACAATACCAAAGATTTATTAAAGTACTCGAGAAGTGGCCAGCAGAAAAAACTAAAGTCGGCAGGTAAGCAAAGTCAAAATTCCAATAAAATGTTCGTTCAGCGGCGTCCCGTTTGCGATTATCTAACAACAATTGTAGGCAGAGAATTTTTCAAATCACTATTTAAGCTATTTGTTGTGGTTTCTTACAGGCCAGAATAAGCTTATAATTTGGTAATGCGTTTGATGTCGCTCGTCTTGAGCTGGGTTTTCACTCTGTGCCGCAGCGCGACAAGTTCCACAAATCATTGTGGATTGTGGCACTAGAACGGGCCAATTTCTACTTGATTCTTGGCAACGGAAACAGTCCGTTGACGATTTTCGAATCGTTAGTTTCAACTTGTTTTTCGTTTGCTTGTGTGTTTTATTAAAACTTGTGTTTCATCATGTCCTCAAAGTACGCCTATCAGTTGATACCAGAGTCGTTTCTTCTTGGCGAGCAGGATGTGGATGTGTAAGTTTAACCCGGCAAAATTAACTTAATCGAGAGAGCTTCAATAACTGATACACTGGATGAAACATAATAGAATATACCAAGTGCTTATTTCCATAACTTTTAACCTACAGAGAACATTTACCGAAGATATGATATCTGAACACTTGCATAAACAATGTTATGCCTTTAGCTGTTTGGTACTTAAAACATCCTAAATTTATATATGTATTCCTGAATACCCCAATTTTCATTGGGCGTGAATTTGAGGTTGAGGGCGTGAATCGTTGATTTTATACAGATGGAGATATAAACAAGGTTATAATGCTTATAGGTGATACACAGACTTTGTAGGTTTGAATATATGTATATGTTGTTTTCCTTCTCTTTGTACATTTATTAATCGCTACTGTGCAACTGTTTAGTTTTTATTTATTTTATCGTTAGACCCTAGTTTACCTGTAATTTCAATCAATTGTACTAGGTATTGGGTTGCAATACTCTTTATTGAGAATGTAAATAAATCAGGCTTATATAATATATGCCGGCTTCGAAGAAATTCCACTCGATTCCAATTGTTCCATGTATTTAGCTTAGGTTCGTTTTTTGTTAATCTCTTCTGCTTTTCGCTGCAACGGACATCAGAGCAACAACACCACAACAAATACAAAAGTGCATATGAAAACCCCACAATAAACTTTCTTTCCCACCAAAGGGATCTGGGAGAGCAAATCCGCAAACAAGTAACCAAACTGACAGACGCAAGCAGCCACAATATCGAAGCGACTGCGCAGCTGACCAAGCAAATTGACGCCTTGGAGCGGATTTCGAACAACATTTACGCTAAGAAGTATCCACGTCGCTACGAGTCGACAGCCACGGGCCTAACTGCCGCCCAGTGCAGCCAGGTGCTCAGCTCAGAGTTTCTGCAGTATCTGAACGATGGCGCCGCCAAGCGCAATTAAAGCAATTACCGCAATGAAGATGGTGAGCCCATTCCTGACTAGACCAAAATCAACACCAAGACATTTTACGACGACTGTGACGCCTCCAGCTCCATCTACTCCACACGTGCCCGTGCTCTGCCAGACGGCTATTGACTATCTGCAGCCGGTGGCAAGCGGCAAATACATCGATATGACCTTTGGCGCTGGTGGACACACGCGTCGCCTACTCGACAGCTGTCCGGACACAACAGTTTATGCCCTGGACCGGGATCCGCTTGCCCACGAGCTGGCTCAGCGCATGAGCCAGGAGAACGACTACGCCGGACGACTGGTGCCGCTCCTAGGAAAATTCTCAGATTTGCCGCAGCTACTGCAATCGCTTGACGTTCCGCGGCACAGTTTTGATGGCATGCTGTTCGATTTCGGCTGCAGTTCCATGCAATTCGGTGAGGCAGCACGCGGCTTCTCCATATCGCACAACGGGCCACTGGACATGCGTATGGATTGCGGACGCAGCGGCAGCGTCAGCGCCGCCGATGTGCTAGCCCGTGCCGAGGAGGCGGATCTGGCGCGCATTTTACGCGTCTACGGCGAGGAGAAGGCAGCCAAGAAGATAGCGCGCGCCATTGTGGAGGCACGCAGTGCACTGCAGCGCATTGAGACCACGCGACAGCTGGCCGATCTGGTAGCCGCAGTGCTGGGCGATGGTCAGCGGCGAGACAGGCTGCAGCGTCCGGCGCATGCGGCGACAAAAACGTTTCAGGCTCTGCGCATCTTTGTCAACAACGAGCTGAACGAGATCAACTATGGCATGCTGCTGGCCCAGGAGCTGTTGCGTGCCCAGGGCCGTCTGGTGGCCATCACCTTTCACTCGCTGGAGGACACCATTGTCAAGCGTCACATTAATGGCAATGTGATCGAGGGCGTGGCCAATCCGGTGCCGCTCAAGTATTGTGGTCATGACCTCACCCATGATCCGGAGCTATTGGAATCCTTTGTGCAATCCAACTGGCGCCAGCTGCATCGGCACGTCATTCAGCCCGATGCCACAGAAATCGCACGCAATAGCCGCAGTCGCTCGGCCAAGCTGCGTGCCGCTATTAAGATTAAGTAAAGATTACACAAAATTTATAAAACTTGGTCAGGAATAAAAGAAAAAAAGAGCTCTCCACTCGGTTCGTCTTGTCCCACTCACCGTTGCTCTGTATTTCCATTCCATTTGCTAATTGATGTGTCCACCTATTCTGCATGTTATCTGCTTACCAATTGGCACCTAACGATAAGGCACGTTTATCTGTTTTGTTGCTGCTGTTGTTTTTTGTTGTTATTATTTCTATTTTGTGTGTTTCTCGTGGAATATTTGTTTGCTTGTCACCGGATTCAGGCATTAAATAGATTATGAAATCGGTGTTATGGGCCGATAGAACTATATTAAACGCACAGTGGTTAAAATGTGACAGACAACATCATGAAAACCTCTCGAAGAAAATATCAAATTTGTTATTTCAGGGTTATGTTTGAATATAGTTTCTTTTATATATAGCACCTCGGAAGTGGTAATCCCTTGAAATTTTAGTTTTAAGAATTTTTCAGCGCTATATTTTATTAAATCTTTCTTTTTAATACTTTGAATATTAATTTGTTAAAAAGCTTTTCAAGTTGGGCTGTATATCTCGGAATTTCGTTTCGTTTTTAATTTGATTTCTGTTAAATTAATAAGTAAATGAATATACAAAGGAATCCCTTTTAGGAGCTATAATAGTTATTTTTCTTGTAAGTTTCAAATTTGATACCTAAAAAATCTTTAATCACAGTTCCTGTTTCTATGTTATCTAGCTCACATCTGTCTTCAAAGATCGATGGAAGATATGGATAGAAGATAAAGTGTACTCTTCTTAAGAAAGTTATTCCTTAAGAAATCATTTTTATAAACGAAATCTTCAGCTAGATATTATTTCAAATATGATTTCTACGATCGCAGTTCAGTTTTAACCGCACTTTCTTCCTATTAATATCCACTTCCCAAACGTTTTGAACCATGATGCCATGTCGAGCTGGTTCGCATGTCATTTTGCGGTCACAGCTCCTATGGAAAGGGTGAGCTCTCTTGGTATAGCTATTGGGTGAATCTTTGCTGCTTTACAGAGTCGCGTATTTGTTTACGATGAGCTGTGACCCCTGAGAAATCCGAAACGCCATAATCTGAAATGCGTTCGCGGGCCAACTGATAAGCGAGCGGTCGAGGCGGGCGCGGGATTAGCAAGCAATAGGCATACCCGCACACCTATCGCCATGGCTATGGGTATGGGTATAGATAGGCCCGGTATGACCGGTAGGCGTTCAGTTGCATTGCGCGAGCGTTGGCGTTGCTATCGAGACGCGTCCATATTCCCCGACCATAGTGCGGAGACTTCAAAACTTTGTGCGTTTTTACAGTGTGTGGAGGAGCGAGATGACCGTCGAGTCGAAAATCATATCCGGCACAGCGGTGGCCAAGTGAGTATCAGTTGCCAGTAGTATGAGTCCATGTATATACTATGTGGTTGTTGTTGTACACAAAAGGACAATACGCGAGGAGCTGCGCCAGGAGGTGATTGAGCTGCGCGGATCGGGCAACCAATTTGTGCCAGGACTGCGCATCGTCCAAGTGGGCGGTCGCGAGGATTCCAATGTCTACATACGCATGAAGATCAAGGCCGCCACGGAAATTGGCATCAATGCCGTCCATGTGCCGCTGCCCCGTTCTATCACCGAATCGGAGCTGCTCGATAAGGTAGGTGCTGGGCTCCGCGCGTGCCAGTCAAAGTCAATCAAATGTTATGCAATGCCCAAAAAAGAAAGAAAGAAAGAAAAAATACAGATTTATCTATGAGCTGCGGACGATTAAATACCCTTACAGACATGCCCAACTCGTTGGACATAATATATATATATCATAGAGAGCCAAATTAGTTATTTTATTATTTAGATATTAATTATATTATTTATCATAAATATTTCTTATAATATATATGTCGAGCATATACATATATATTTAAGCAAAGGCCTATTTGTGATAAATAATATAAGGAAAAATAATAATATAACTCAGGGACTTTTTTGCTTAATGTATCCCATATTAAAAATATATACTATATAAATATTTATATTTTATATGTGCGTTACATATTTCATGACAAAATAATATTATACTCTCTCTGTCAGAGTATTTAGACGTATTAACACTATCATTGAATTAACACCTTAACCATTTCTAATCAATCGCACGTCATTCGCTGCGGCAGCTGGGCGAGCTGAATGCTGATCCCCTGGTGCACGGCATCATCGTGCAGATGCCTCTGGACTGTGATACGCCGATCGATGCGCATCGCATCACGGACGCCGTCTCGCCCGAGAAAGATGTGGACGGTCTGCACACCATGAACGAGGGTCGTTTGGCCATCGGCGACCTCAATGGATTTCTGCCGTGCACACCGTGGGGCTGTCTGGAGCTGATACGACGTACTGGCGTGGAAATTGCCGGAGCCAGAGCCGTTGTCCTGGGCCGCAGTAAAATTGTGGGCACACCAGCTGCCGAGCTGCTCAAATGGGCAAATGCGACGGTTACCGTTTGCCACTCGAAGACGCGCAATCTGGAGGAGATTACGCGCACCGCTGACATACTGCTGGTGGGCATTGGTGTGCCCGAGATGGTTAAGGGCACTTGGATAAAGCCAGGCGCCGTCGTCATCGACTGTGGCATTAATGTCAAGCCAGGTGAGTGGGCATCGCTACAGATGAGTTGCTTTCCGCCTCCCTATCAAAACCCAGTTGTTTACCATTGCTTATCACAGCGCCTGACCCCTGTCGAGCTCCTGATAAGCATGAAAACTCAGCTAGTTGTTTTCCAAACTCGAAAATAAGTGTGTGTGTTTGACGCTTAGTAATTGAGATTCGTTTGACTGAAGCGAGCATACACAGCGAACTCAGAAGATTTGTGGACGTTTTCATCGCATTTCATCTCTTAAACTATTTGCATTTGTTTTCCTTCGTTCAGACGCGACCAAGGCGAGTGGCAGTCGTTTGGTGGGTGACGTGGACTTTGAGCAGGCTAAACTGGTGGCGGGTCATCTGACTCCCGTGCCCGGCGGCGTCGGCCCCATGACAGTGGCCATGCTGATGAAGAACACGGTGGTGTCGGCATCGCGAGCGGCTGCCCGTGCCAAACGCACTAAGTGGGCACTGCAGCTGCTGCCGCTTCGGCCAGCCAGGCCCGTGCCCAGCGACATTGAGATAGCGCGCGCGCAGCATCCCAAGAATATTGCCCAGCTGGCCGAGGAAATTGGCCTGCTGCCAACGGAGGTGTCGCTCTATGGCAGCAAGAAGGCCAAGATCTCGCTGAGCGTTTTGAAGCGTCTGCAGGAGCAGCGAACGGGCAGCTATGTGGTTGTCGCGGGCATAACGCCCACGCCCCTCGGCGAGGGCAAGACCACGACGCTGATGGGCCTGGTACAGGCGCTGGGCGCGCACAAGCGGCGCAATGTGATCGCGGCACTGCGTCAGCCTTCGCAGGGACCAACGTTCGGCATCAAGGGCGGTGCTGCCGGCGGTGGCTATGCCCAGGTCATACCCATGGAGGAGTTCAATCTGCATCTCACGGGCGACATACACGCCGTTGCGGCGGCCAATAACTTGGTAGCCGCACAGCTGGACACGCGCATCTTCCACGAGGCCACGCAATCGGACACGGCGCTCTACAATCGTCTGGTGCCGCGCATTAAGGGCCAGCGCATATTCAGTCCCATACAGTTGCGTCGCCTCAAGCGTCTGGGCATTGATAAAACGGATCCCGATACGCTGACCGAGCCGGAGGCGGCGGTTTTTGCACGTCTCAACATTGACACCGAAACGATCATGTGGGAGCGCGTGGTGGACACTAATGACAGGCATCTACGTGAGATAACCATTGGCGAGTCGCCCACCGAGAAGGGCTTGAGCCGCAAGACGCGCTTCTCCATAGCGGTGGCCAGTGAGATTATGGCCGTGCTGGCACTCTCGTGCAGCCTGGCGGACATGAAGAACCGGCTGGCACAAATGGTGGTCGCCTTTGACAAGCGCGGCCAGCCGGTGACTACCGATGATCTGGGCGTCACTGGCGCACTAGCTGTCCTCCTGAAGGACGCACTAGAGCCGAATCTGATGCAGTCGCTGGAGGGCACGCCCGTGCTGGTGCATGCTGGTCCGTTTGCCAACATTGCCCACGGCTGCAACTCCATCATTGCCGACGAGGTTGGCCTCAAGCTGGTGGGCACCGAAGGCTTTGTGTGCACTGAGGCGGGTTTTGGCTCCGATATTGGCATGGAGAAGTTCTGTAACATCAAGTGTCGCAACTCTGGCCGCAAGCCCGATGCCATGGTCCTGGTGACAACGGTGAGAGCCATTAAAATGCATGGCGGCGGTGCGCCGGTCACGCCGGGCACACCACTCAACAAACAGTATACGGAGGAGAATCTGCAGCTGCTGGAGCAGGGCCTGCCCAATCTGTTGCAGCACATCTCCAACGGACGCGCCTTTGGCATGCCCGTCGTTGTGTCCATCAATGCGCATGTCGCCGATACCGCGGCCGAGCACGAGCTGCTCAAGAAGGCCGCTCTGCAGGCGGGCGCCTTTGCTGCCGTGGTGTCCACTCACTGGTCAGATGGTGGGGCAGGTGCTGTGCCACTCGCCGATGCCGTCATTGAAGCCTGCAAACTGGAGAATAAGTTCAAGCTGCTGTACGAGCTTGATCTGCCGCTTGTGGACAAGATGAACAGGATCGCACAAACCATGTACGGCGCGGGCAAAGTGGAACTCACCCCGGAAGCTATCGACCAGATCAAACGCCTCACCGATGCAGTAAGTTCAAAGGTTTTACTCTTTCTGCACTTGGCTTAAATGTTATTTTGAACCTTTCAGGGATTTGGTAAACTGCCAGTGTGCATGTCCAAGACCTCCGGCTCCGTCACTGGCGATGCCAACATCAAGGGCGCACCCAAGGGTTTTACAATTAAAGTTCAGAGTGTTTATGTCTCAGCTGGCGCCGGCTTTGTGGTGGCCATGTGCGGCGACATAACCAAAATGCCCGGACTCGCCACTCGCCCCGCCATCTACGACATTGATCTGAACACCGAAACTGGACAAATCGAGGGATTGTTTTGAGAGCCCGCAGCATGGACAATACATTTGGTGTACAACTGACAGCATCATTTTGTGTAACTGAAAATTTATGTTTTATATTTTATAACCAACTGATGGCAGCATAATGGACATTTTCTTTTTTATCAAAAGAAAGCGGAAAACGATATTTTGTTAACAAGCGAGCTCCTAATATTACTTGAATAGTGCAAATAAATATATATTATAATTGGATCTTATTAAAAAAAAAATGTATATATTGTGTATTGTGTGTAAAACACTTCTATTAATAATTTGGCTAGCAAATTAGATAGAATTCACCATAGCCGTGTTTTATCTAACGCTTAAGGTTTGGTTGAAGGGACATAAGAATGTGGAATTCTTTGTTTTAACTGGTTGGGTTCATATGATATTAATTTTATAAATTTATTTATTTTGAGATAATATAAATATATTGTTGACCTAATTTGAATTTAGAGGAGACGAGTGTCGAACAAACTATTTGATACATTATAATACAAAAGTAAGGAGCTAAAAGCCTAAGCAGAATACCAATTTCAAATAACATCACCGATACTATTTGGATTTTATTTTATTTTTTGACATTGGTTTAATGGTTTAGCAAATGCCAAGAAATCCGTTAGCTAAACTTTCCTACAAAATAACGAGCATTATGACCATATAGAATGAACGTACACCCAGGCAAGCACAAGCCTCGAAGTTAAGCACAGATCCTCGCTGTGTAGTTGCTTGCCATAACGATTTGACTTGGGATTTTATTTATTTTAGTAGTCGGCGCCACATTAACATTCAATGTAACTGTCATTCGGAGTGAAGAGTTGAGCAACTGTTTTAGCATGTTCCGAGTGCGAGTGCGCAACATTGCCCATCCGGGCATACGGCAATTTATTTTGCGCACTGCCGTGCTTAACTATTTGGGAAAGAGCTTGCAATTGCAGTGGAACGACTGGCAGAATCAGCGAATGCATATGCGTACACTACAACACGAAGGAGCAAGGGCATCCGAATCGGTTGCTGATGATGCAGTAGTTGATGCTGCCCGTGAAAATCTGTCCCAGGCTATCGATGAACTGCGCAAGAAGGCTGCTGGCACACACAAGCTGCTGCAGCGCGAATACAACGAGCTTTTTACGTACATGATGGACAAACGTGATCTATGGGACAGTCCCGAGTATTTCAAGGCCAAGACGGCGCTGGGTACGGCCAATCATAACTTGAGAATGTACATGACCGCTGATAAGTGAACAGAAGCAGTTGCCAACAATCAACATTTCCATTCTATAAATTAAAGTTTTAGCAAGAGGATAACAAAGTTTTAACAATATGAACTATTTGTAAAAAGGTATTTCCACACGTCCAGATTTTGTGTTAACTGACTCCCAGCAAGTGCACGTAAAGGTGGAACGATCCATGTGATCGGTGTATAGTTTGCCATCCAAATGATCCATTTCGTGCTGGGCAATACGCGCATTCCAGCCGCTCAGTTCCAGCTCGTTGTGGACACCTTGTCTGTCCACACCTGAGAGCTTGACGCCCCCATAGCGCTCAACTTCCGCAGAGAAACCGCGAACGCTCATGCAGCCTTCAGGATGCTTGTGCTTGGTATAGTTGGTCACAGTCAGCTTTGGATTGATGAACACCTGTGGGGAAGCGAGCGGCATTAGTATATGTTAATATTATCTATCCAATATTTCTTGTTGATTACAGTCAATGGCAGCTCGGACATTTGCCGCGCCTTGTATGTCGCCTCGGACAGGTCTTTTCGTATGCTTCGCTTAAATTCCATGGCAATGATGCGTAAGGATACTCCAATTTGAGGCGCCGCAATTCCCACACAGTCGTATTTGCGCAGCACATGCACCATCTGATCCACAATGGCATGGATCTCCTTGCTATCCACACATTCCGCTGGCACCTCCGCTGCCCGGTCGCGCAGCACGGGGTCTCCGATCTGTGTGAAGTGGCTGTAAGGCGGCAGATTCGTACGCTTCGTTGTCCAGAGCTGCTGGTACCATTTTCTGAATGACTGTGAAGCCGCAAGGCTGGTGCTGAGGTATCTTTCGTGTCTTCCACATAATTTACGTAGTTTTAGCAACATTTTAGCCGTTTGTTACAAAATAAAAAGTTTCAAGCGTCGTTAACCATAACTAATATAAATAATAAAAAAATGGGTAGTCACTTCAAGATACCCTCTTAATTTTTTTCGTAGCTTTTTAATACGCTTTGCTTAATTTATCATCATATATTAAGCAAATAATCAATGTAAATATTTTTATAATTAATAATTTGCGACTAACTATGATTTATTTAACAATTTTGTGATTTCAATTTAAAACCCTAAACTCTTGCCTTTACCACGTAAAATATTTCCGTTTACTTTAGCCAGGGCTGACGAAGAAAACTATCGATTGTAACCGTGCGATGAATACGATAGTTCTTTTTTGAATTAGTTCACAGCATGAATGGGAACCAGCTGTTGATAGCTTTTGTGTACGCTCGTTTATTTATGATTTAGTTTTTGATGCTTGATAAGACGGTTACGAGCATACAAAAGCAATTACCAACATTTGATTTACTAGTGGAACTAACTAATTCTTATTCTATTCTGTCACAAACTCCATCAAATGTAACACCAGACAGTATATCGGATTTCTCTGCTAGCGATGACTGTATCATAACGAAACAGCTTATCGGGTGCTACATTACTGTTATCGGGTTCCTGTTCACAATCAACATTACACTTCTTCGAAGAAATGATCGGCACCCATTTTATGCGGCTTCAGGCTTTCCCGAGGCATGATAAATGCAAGAGTACTCCTGCTTGATGGATCAGCGGCTATTTTGCCTAATGCGTTCTTACGGAGCCTGGATACAATCTTAAAGTATTTGGAAATAATGGTATCCACAGCGGGACCATATTTCTGGCTGGCCAGATCCTTTTTGCAGCGTACATAGATGTCCTTGAGGACGCCACCACTGCGATAAAACTTAATCACCTTCTCGCGCCGGCACCACTTATGTAGCATCTGCGGGGAGCACGGCTCGTAGATGCGATATACCTTGAAGAACTGATCGTAGAACTTAGACATTTTGCGCATCTTGATCTCGTTAATGTTGGGTATTTGCAGATGCGGCTGCCGCACAATTTGATATGGATCGTGGTCAGCAGAGTAGTTGGCAAAACGCACCGCGGGCCAGTCCAGGCTCAGAGTGGTGTCGTATAATATCTTTGGATGTCCTAGAATGCCGTGGGTAACATCGATCATGAACAGCTGGGGGCCCGGCACAATATACTCCAGCTCGATCTGGACTATGCGAGTGTCGGTGCCCCGATACTTGCGCTCACCAATCCACAGAATGGCCATATCCTCTTCGGGTATATGCTCCAGCTCCTGAATCAACGGCGAGACCTGGGTGCGATAGTTAACAATCTTGTAATTGCGACCATAGAGCAAGCTACGCTCCAATGGTGTGAACTTCGGATACTCTGGATGATTGATCACAAAATGCTCAGAGCGAAATAGTCGATTCATCTCCATCTCGATTACGTTGTAGGCGCGCCTGTGCAAAGTAATCCATACGATCTGAGTGGCAACGGCCAGAAATTGCTCGTGAAAGAACTTATCCTTAATGGTCGCCGAAATATTGACAATCTCCTTCATGTGATAGAACTCCGCCATATCGCCTTCTCCCTTGAGGATTACGCTATAATTTCGTGCCACCAGCATGCGATACTGACTCAAGTATATCGAGAAAATACGCTTCATTTCATTTGTCTGCTCGCTCTGTATCTGGGCCATGTCGCCAGCGAGCTCATCCCTTCGGATCAGCACAAATTCGACCATTCTCAGAAAGTACTCGAAGTAGATGATCAGAGCATGAAGCAATCTGTGCACGGCAGGCCTGTGTATAAAATCAAGAAATTTCGTGGTCAGAAATTCTTTGGGCATCAGAAATAACACCAGATCACGGACATCGTTTATCACAACAGTGTCCGTATCAAAAGTGGATGCAGAACGCAGATACTCCTGCCGAAAGATCAGTTCCTCCTCCTGGTTGATTGTGCGAAGGAATTTGTATCCGTTCGTCTCCATATAGCGCTCCCTTGCGTCCGACAAGTCGTTGTGGGGCTCAAAGTGCAGACTGTCGGTTTTATTGTCCCACGACCACTTGCCACTGTGGTACTTGGGCGCATACGTATCGGCGTGAATACGCTTCATTGTGGCCGCAAATCAATTTTTTTTTGCTTTTATTTACTGTTTTTGGGGCTATTTTCTGTTCTTATTTTTTTATTTTATTTTTTTTTAGTGTATATGTGTGTGTGTCTGGTATATACGTGTGTGTTGTATATTTTCATTTAAAACACAACAAGCGAACTATCAACAAAATTACCAATTTTTATAGTAGTTTTTGAAAAAATTGTCAAAATGTGAATCTGGATACTGGTTGATACTGTTGCCCCTTTTAACCGGTTGCAAGGGTATATGTAAAGGTCCTTTTAGATATTATTTCTTTAATAGCAGCTATGAGCATCAATTATATTTGACTTTCGATTTTCAACAACTTGAAGTGAAATTTGAATCGCAAGTATCTGAAAATATGAACAAAAATATTCTGCTCAATCAGTTTTCCAAGAAACCCAAATAAATGAAGCTCATAAAAAATTATAAATTGAATTTGGCGCCAAAAACCCAATCACATAATTCTTTTTTTAAAATTTTAAGAAAAATCCACGTAAAATATGACCGTTTACTTTAGCCAGGGCTAACGAAGAAAACTATAGATTTTTAGTTCTTTTTTGAATTAGTTCACAGCATGAATGTGAACCAGCTGTTGATAGCTTTTGTGTTTGTAATTTTAATTATTTTGATAAACTTTTAAATACTTATTTATCAAACGCAATCACGGCGCGTCCTCCACTTGCATTTATCTGTGGCCAATTAATGCAAGTAAAGCTAGAAACGTCCATACGGTCAACGTAAACAATGCCGTTCAAATTATCCATTTCATGCTGCGCTATGCGCGCGCTCCAACCAACAAGTTCGAGATCTGAAGGTGTTCCAAGCATTCCAATGCCGGTGACTCGGACACGATCATATCGAGCCACTTGGCCAGAGAAACCGCGCACGCTCATGCAGCCCTCGGGATGCGTGTGCAACGTATCACTGATTATCTCAATTTTTGGATTGATAAAGACCTTATTTGGGTAAGAGATGAGATAACAATTACAAAAGTTAAAAGATTAAACTGATAAACACTAATCAAAAACTGCAACTTACGCTTAGCGGCAGTGGCGACATCTTTCGCTGCTCGAAGACTTCAGCCGTGAACTGTTCACGCTTGCCCTCGCGAAACTCCATTACAATAATACGCAGTGGCACGCCCAATTGAGGCGCTGCGTAGTGCCTTAGCACCTTTACCATTTGGTCTACAATATCATTTATTTCTTGGCTGTCCAAACGTTCCGGTTGAACTTCCTCGGCACGGACCCGCAGCACAGGATCGCCAATTTGCGTAAAGTGATTATACGGTGGAACCGTGCGTGCCGTGATTTCCGTAGACATTGAATTGCTCAATGGGAATGAGCTCTTGAGTAGGCGTAGGTGATAACAGTAATGTAGCACCCTAACAGCTGTTTCTGTTATGAAGCAGTCACCGCTAGCAGAGAAATCCGTTATACTGTCTGCTGTTTCATTTGACATTCGTCAAGTTTCTGACTGAATAGAATAAGAATTAGTAAGTACCACAAGTAAATCAAATGTTGGGTATTGCTTTTGTGTATGCTCGTTTATTTATGATCTATTTTTTGATGCTTGATAAGAGTTTCCGTCTTAACCAGTTTTCGAAGAAACCCAAATAAATGAAGCTCGTAAAATAATTATATATATATTGAATTTGGCGCCAAAAACCCAATCACTTATAATTCTTTTTTAAAATGTTAATAAAAATCCCATTCTTTTAATTTTTACCTGTTTCTGATAAATAACTTAAATATTATTTTGTTTTTAAATTAATTAAATTTTTTGCCCATATTCCAGTAATTAATAAATCGCTCTTAAAGAATTTAATACTTCCATACCATATTTACATTTATTATCGTAATCTGTACACATGCGACCATATAGAAAAGACGATTTTGTTTTTTCAAATGTAAAGTGACACATTGATATATATGTATGTATGTCTTAAGGCGTATATGTATATCAATACGACAGTTCACTATTTGAAAAAGTATTCGTCTCCAGTTTTTTGGACTTTATGTTTTTTTCCACTGGGTCTTAGGGCAATGTTGGTACTATCGTCCGTTCCATGTCTCACCGACTTCCGAAGTCTGGAAACGACTTTGAAATAATTGTCGAAAATTTGATCCACATTAGGACCATATGAGTTCCTCTTCAGTTCCGCTTCACAGCGTTTATAAATGTCCACATTGACATCCGCAATTGCTGCACTGATGATGCTCTCCCGGCGCAGGCACATGGAGAGCATGTGGCTACTATATGGTTCGTAGATGCGATAGAGGCCTAGGAAATGTTCATAGTGCTTGGACATTTTGCGTATATTTGTATCGTCAATGTTGGGTATCTGAAGGTGGGGTTGCCGCAAAATGTGATACGGGTCATTCTCCAGTGTGAAGTGCTCCCCGCGTACCGCGGGCCAGTTTAGGTTGAGTAGAGTGTCGTAAAGGCGTTTCGGATGCCCCATTATGCCACGTGGTACGTCTATTAAATGCAGCTGGGCACAGGGAACGATAAACTCCAGCTCAATTGTGGCAATGCGAATGTCCGTACCACGATATTTGCGCTCACCTATCCATAGTATGGGCAAATCCTCAGTGTGTACATTTTCTAATTCCTGAATCAACGGCGAGACCTGGGTGCGATAGTTAACAATCTTGTTATTGCGCCCATACAGCAAACTTTTCTCCGCAGGCGTAAATTTCAAATACTCTGGTCGGAAAATCATGAAGTGTTCGGACAGAAAAAGTCGATTCATCTCCATCTCGATCACATTGTAGGCGCGCCTGTGCATGGATATCCAGACGATCTGGATCGAAATGGCCAGAAACTGCTCGTGGAACCATTTATCTCTGATCGTAGCAGAAACTTGGCGGCTCGGGTTAATGTGATGAAACTTGGCCATGTCGCCTTCGCCCTTGAGGATTACGCTATAGTTTCGTGCCACCAGCATGCGATATTGACTCAAGTAAATGGAGAATATGCGTTTCATTTTGATTGTCTGCTCGCTCTGTATCTTGGCCATGCTGCAACTGAGCTCATCGCGGCGGATTAAGACGAGCTCCACTAAACGAAGAAAATACTCAAAGTATATATTCAACGCATGAAAGAATCTGAGCACTGCAGGCTGGTGCAAGAATATGAGGAACCTCTTGGTCAAAAACTCTTTGGGCATTAAAAAGATAACCAGGTCAAGTACATCGGCAGTGATCAATGTATCATAATCGAATGTGGTTTCAGAACGAGCAAACTTCTGGCGATAGATCAGCTCCTCCTCTGGAGTAATTGTGCGCAGAAATTTGTAGCCATTCGTCTCGATATAGCGCTCCATTGCGTCCGACAAGTCGTTGTCCAGCTCAAACTTCAGACTGTCTGTCTTCTTGTCCCAGGACCACTTGCCACTGTGGTACTTGGGCGCTCTTGTGCCGCTATAAATCCTCTTCATTATGGAGGCGAACAAAACGTCTTAACTAAATTAACGACTGTTAATAATTTTGTTGCAAATCAGCAAAAAATGAACACAAAACCGTGTAAAAGGAGCAATTCAACAATAAACAATCATCTGACTTTTAATTAATTCAAAACAAAATCATAATAATAATGAAACTAAAAGAAAAGGGTTTCATAACTATATATATATATATACATACATATATATATATATATATATATATATATATATATATATATTCTAGGAGATAGTCCGTGCCCTGGATTGATTATTGTTACGTATAAATTTATATGAACATTTACCCAAAAAATCATATACTAACGCACAATTATTTTATTGCCAGTAGTCCTCCTATAGACGAATATATACAAATCATTAACAGAACAAAGAAAGAGCAACAGAAAATGATTAAAATAATATGGAAACTAAGATAGGGAGAAAGAGTTAATCAGAGAGAGCATAAGCCTTATTAGATTGCCATTACAACGTGTTAGTTATTATCAAAGCATTGTAGCCTGTAGGTGATACTTGAATTCATGAGAATCACATAGTAAGGCGTAGCAAAAAATTCGTTTATACGAAATTAAAAATGTTGCAATCCACTGTATGACGTCCATATCGTGAACTTGGTCTTGATTTAATTATTCGTTGAAAAAGAGGTGGAATTATTTTTAAAACTTGATTTACTTTCAAAAATTGTGTACTTGATTTTTTGTTTAAATACAATTAATTTACAATTAGCTAAGACTTGCTGCTAAATTAAATACCAAATAAATAAAAATTTCACAAACTCTTAAGACTGTAAAATATTTTTTATTTTTAGTTGGATTAATCCTAATTCTCTCTGAGTAACAGATAAATATATAGGGCAAAGGCAATTCTCAATAATATGGGCTAGCCTAGTTTGCGCCTGAGGGTTTTTTTTCGTAAAGTTTCCAGCCATTTCCGCTCGTGGGCTGCATGTTTTGAAATTGATGAAACACGTGTTTACTAATTGCGCAATTTTATTAGAGCATTTGTACACATTCCATGGGAACAGGGTGTAATTACTTTTACTTAGCCAGTGGCTGTGCAGTGTTTATCTGATTTGTAATTTAATAAAAATTTATGTAGATTTACCAGCTGCAAGGCAAGTGAACATCAAGTACACACCATAATCCTGCGGCCATTATCCTGGCACGCATATTTACTGGGTTACTTATCTCATTATGAATTTATGCCACGGTCGCGTTAACGTTTGCCACTCATAATGCCAAACGGGCAAAATTTATGAGCACCTTGCAGCAAATTTATGGTAAAGCCAAACACCAAAAGCAACAACAACAGCAAAAAAAAATGAATAAAATAAAGGCCTTAAATTTACTCAACTGTCAGCTATTAACGGGAATCCCCGCTGGCCACACACTGTCTCCACTCGAGCATTTTAATATATTTACCAGTACAATGGAGCCACGTTACCTCAATTTAACGCCGGACCATGGGACTTGGGCGTTATTATTGTGTGTGTATTTTATTTATTGTTGCATGTAAATTAAGCTTTTGTTTCTGTTTTCCTTGTTTTTTTTCGTTTTTAAATCTCTAGTCGGAATGGCACTGCCAGTGACATTTATTGTTTATCATTTAAAGTTTAAGTTGAGCTAACTATTTCACACTATTGAGTATAAATGTTCCAACAGCGGTGGACCTGTCCTGTCACTTCGAATGCTTACCTTTACCTGTCTGTTGGCTAACAATCTCTGTTTCGTCGGTTTCCTTGTTGCAGTCTCTTTTTCTAGGGAACTCGTATATTAGCTTAACAAAAGCTATACACACAAAGATACATAAATTCATACTCCCAAACATACATACATGCATGCAAACGTATTGACATACTTGCATTCATAAGAACATGCATACACTCATACACCCACACATACATATATACATACACATATATACACATATACATACACATACAACCATATATCCGTACATACATAAATACATACATTCATACATAAATAAATACATGCATATATACATTCATACTCTTACATATGTACATGCACATATACATTCGTACATCCGTACATACATGCAAATATGGCGTGTTTTATGGTTAAAATTTTAGATATAGTTTTTTCATTCCGTTTTCGACTACGGCCGCGTCTTAAGTTAAATTTTAAACGCATATTTGAAAATAACTTTAAAACATGGAATTAAGAACATTTGTGAAAAATGTATCAAATTAACGGCAAACGTCTGCAAGGGTATTAAATCTTCGGCGTCCCGAAGATATCTGTACTTTCTCGTATTAATCCAATTGTTGTAATAATACACTGCCAACAATGCAGTGCTAATTACTTGTATACGGGCTTTCACTTGTATGAGGCACATGTTTTTGAAAAGTAAAGTAATTGCTCATATGAATGAAAAGTAATTTTTTCGTTATAAGTATTCGACGCAACTCCCGTTTAGCTGATGGTGAAAATCAATTTCATCCAAAGCTGCTAGGAAAATTAAGCCAAACGTGTGCACAAATGAAAACAACTCAAGTTGTGGGCGGAATAAATATATGTTCTTGTGCCGTGAACAGCTAAAACAGCTGAGGAGGAATATAAAATAAGTGTGCCAATGTTTTGAAAAAAAAGGTTATAACAAAGCATAAATATTTGTTTTGATTTTAGATGTTATGGTAGTCAGAAATTTACAAGCAGAATTAATTTTCTCCAATACGCTGAATAAATGACCTGTAGTTATAGACTCAAAGATAATAAAGTAACACATTACATTTCTTACGATCTTAATATACTGAAACTAACTGGACGATCGATTAAAGCAGTCAGAAGTTCTTCAAGTGATTTCCCTGGGTTCAGGGTCTTACTTTTTTAAAGTTAAGAGAGTATAAGTTGCCAAGAGTTGAAGTCTGGTCAGCTGTCTTATTGTTTTCTTTAACATCCTGCCAACAAGGACCAACAGCTGTAAATTTTTTTTTTTTAGCTCTGCTGAGTACATCACGTTGAAGATGATTTCCAGCGAACGACACAGACAATATTCCCAAACATTTTCAACCTCTGCTCTATATCATATTTTTTCCCCTGCCGTGGCTTCTCATTTTTATACCCTTGCAGAGGGTATCATGATTTGGTGGTGAAATATATAACGCATAGAAGGAGACATCTCCGACCCCACAAAGAACATATATTCTTGATCAGTATCAACAGCCGAGTCGATAAAGCCATGTCCGTCTGTCTGTTTCTATGCAAACTAGTCTCACAGTTTTAAAGCTATCTTTATGAAACTTTACAGAAGTGCTTCTTTCTGTTGCACGCAGTACATATGTCGGAACCAGCTGGATCGGACCACTATATCATATAGCTGCGGTCGCTCGAAAAGTAGTTTCTTGTATGAAAAACATTTTGTTTATTAAGATATCTTGACCAAACTCGGCATATATTAGTTTTAGTATACTCCTCATATATTAGCAAAACAATTTTCAAAATCGGACTACTATATCATATAGCTGGCATAGGAACGATCGGTCAAAAATTAAGTTGTTGTTGGGAAAACTTTTTTGTTTTTCAAGATATCTTGACCAAACTCGGTATTTATAAGTTTCACTATGTTACTTACATTTACGCAAAAACTTATTTACATCGGACCACTATATCATATAGCTGCAATAGGAACGATCGGTCCAAAAGTAAGTTCTTGTATGAAAAACATTTTTGTTTTCTATCTTAACCATACCAACTATTTTTTCTGTGCTTTTTAGATACGGGCAAAGCACTATGAGCATTATGAAAAGGTTGGGTCTGCAAAAGTATTAAATCTTCGGCGTGCCGAAGGTAGCCCTTCTTTCTCGCTTTTTTTTGTTTTTCATCAGTTCTACGCTATTGTTTTTTGCTGGCCAGCATAATATTATATGTCCTGCGACTACAAGACTACAAATGAAAATTCGTTTCGTTTGGTAGGCGTCGAATAAAGGCCAAGTTGCGGTTGCTCCTTGGAAAAGCAGCGGGGTGCGAAGTGCTTGGCCCGACCACGTGCCAGCAAATTGTTAAGTACAATTAGGAAATGCACCTAGGGAAAAACAAAAGTACAATGCAAAAACTTTGTGCGTAACCCTAAAAGTAACTTAATAATATACATACATTTGCTTTTAAATTTAAAGCTTGTGACCCTACGAAAATTTGGCAAAAATTATGTAAACTTCGTACGAAATTTAAAAATGCCTAAGAACAAAGTTCTTTAACTATTGCCACGTGCCAGAGCAATGTAATCATGAAATAGTTTTAAAACAATTTTTTTCATTAACGCAAGTCCATTTAAATCAAAAACACGAAATTCAAAAAGTATTCCTGCAGAAGCTTTTATTAACTTATTTGCACAGCCATCGAAATGAAATAAAGTTTAAAAAATGCAGCATAGATAGAAAGTATACAGAATTTTATTTTAAATTAATTTTCTTAATAAGTTGCAAGTTTGTTGCACAGCATACAAAACTGTTCATGCCTATTCGAATGCTTATTTTTGATGTATAACAAATCTCAAAATGTTCTGATTATATAACTTTTCGACGTTCAAATCCGTAACGAATTAGTAAATCGCTAAAAAATTAAGGGATTTAGCAAATTGTGTAAAACTAAAATTGAATTTTTATGTTCAAGTGCCTGAAAAATTGGTACTGATTTGATTATATGGCCAATTCGAGTAATTGCAATCATATTTTCAAAGTCACATGCATATGCACATGAATTTATGCAAATGTTATTAATTAATTCTTTAAAGTCAAAAATGTGTGTTAAACTTCCTTTTGCATATAGGAGTTAAAACACACGTAACACAAATATTTAGCTAAATACAGAGAAGTTTAAATCTCGCTTAAGACAAATTTCGGCTACCTACAATTTAAATAATTATTAGTTTTGTATTTGCACATAAATATATTTTTGATTTGTTGAAAATATTTCCTCAATTTGTAGTCCACGGTGCTGTAAATGTATAATTAAATTTGAAATCAATCTGCCGCATAGGTAGTCTAAATTGCAATTAATGAAGAATAGGCCGAACAAGTGTGGAGCGGAAGAGCAGGTGCTGGATATAGCCTTTAATAACAAAATTTAATATATTCCAACGCAGGCAGCGGGGCGCAATTCAAACAGTCCCCGCTGAAAAGACAGGGAAAAAATCACGCACACACCCGGAAAAAACACGTATACGCAGCATGGCACGCCAGGATTCAATTGAAAGAGAGCGGATATGCTGCAAATACCCATGTGTTGGGGTGCACGCAGACGCCTGCCTACCTTTGCCCCAGCCCAACATACACATTAGCTCCTTTGGCTGCCTGTTAACCTTCGCTTTTTTAATGGTTGGCTGGCGCTTATATTTATACGAGAATTGCTCGCGTTTTGGCCTGCTGCTGAGGCGCTGCTAAAAATTTATTAGCTCACTGATTTATTTGTTCAATTGCATGTCACGTGGCTGAAAAGGCGCGGATGATGTGGTTTACGCTGCGTATACGTGATGTGAAACATTACCATCTGTGCCATTTAAATAACCAAAATTAAATTCTTGTGCATTTTAAAGCGATCTTAAGTCAGGGTACAAAAACCCCATTGATGTCATATATTTTTAGCAAACCATGTGCACATCTGTTAGCTCTCATGACCTTTTCGATGGCCACTTCTAAATATAACATGAAATATATTTGTACTTAGGCACGCACTTATCCCAAATAGGCAGCTATTCGGATGTGCTAACCACATCAAGCACCATTCATATGTATGCATAATTTATCAACTGCCTTGAGTGACGTGTATTTATCAGAATTACGCACAATAACAAATTGCGTCAACACTTACTCAAAGTTGTCATTGAATAAGTAGACCATTTTATTTTTTACCCCAAAGAGGCCAGCACACAGACAAGCCAATTAATGAACTTTATATATAGCATATTAAACGTAGGAAGTAAGCAAAGGCAACTGAAATCGAACATTTCTAATAAAAGCCCTCATTAAGTTAATTTTGCTCTAAATTTGACTCTATCATAATGAAATATGCATTTTGCTCATTAAAACGTACAAAATAATGAGGCTGTCTTAAATACATATCTTTACCAATTAAAATGAGTAATCAGATATAATAAACATGTGCAATTGTATGTAACAAACAAACAAACAGACTCATCCTCGACTCTATGAAGTTAATATTTATAATCTAACGACTAACATTTTTCGGCACGGATTATCATTTCTGCAAGCACTCCATAAATGCAGCAAGGTAAATAAAACCACATACTTCTCTAAATTAATTTATAACATTGTTTAACATAATACATATTTGCATAAATGTGGCTTCATTGCAAGCAACTTAACATTAAAAGCGATAAGGTAAAGTTAACGTTGTAAGCAATTAGTAAATAACATATAAATAATAATTTGGCAAATATGGCATTAATTACTAAATTTAGTTATGGTCAAACTCCATGGTTTATTGCTCAATATTAGCTTTAATATTATATTAAAAACAATCGAGGCAAATATAATTGAACTAATTTGATGTATTTTTGTTCATTGTTATCATCATATTTTACTTACTATACATCTAAAAACCTTTCATACCATAATCTATAAGCTTAGCTTGCGAAAGTTATCATTCTCCTCGTGCCTATGCACAAATCTCCTTCGAGCCTTGTTATTGCTGCCATTGTGTCCTGTTATTGTAAATTGTAAGAAATTGCGGACGTTTGCTTTTTGATTGATGGGCAATGATGGGCTTTGAGTGCCAAGCTTATTATGACATTAAGCTGCAAACATTAACAAATAATACAGGCGACTATTTGTGAGCATTTCTCTCAAATCCTCAATGATAATATAAGCGCGTGTTGTTTAACCTTTAAGATAACTTAGTATGCGTATGCGTTATTTGAAGGAAACGACATAAAAATAAAATTCACTCAATTTTTTGAAGGAAATTGTAAATATCATCCTTGAAACTCATGGCACTTATGTCGCATATGGCTTTAAACGCTGCTTGTCAAAAAAAGAAACCGTTTTACTAATTTTCCTGTCAATGAATATTCGATTTGTTTCTTCCAACTGACATAAATTTAACAAACATAAAATATAACCATTCAGGAATTATTTAAAATGTTGATAATTTTGTAGAACCGCATTTGACATTTACAGAAGTTGGACCTTTTTAAATTTCTATTTATTAAATACTTTTGGCGATTTCATTGAAAGTTACCCAACTGTCCATTTTGAGGCAGTCGTTTGAGACACGGTGCCATTTGTTCGCGCATGTTTATTTAATTTAATTTTTAACTTTTGGGCGGTGTTTGTTGACATTTAAACATGTGTTTGCTTTGCCGCTAAAAGCCAATTAAAATTCAGCCCAGCTGTCGCATTGCTTGTAGGCAAAAACTGTCAGAAAGCACGGAGCAGGTCAGAGGGCATGTGTCAACCTGGCAAAGTTGAAGCCAGGTAAGAGCCCAGCACGTGGCATTGATTAGTGTGAGCATTTCCACAGCTGTCTGTATGGTGTGAAGGAGCCAGCTAATGGGTTTTACTCAAAAGTTGTTTAGGTTTTGATACACATTGATAGGCATGTCAAAAAAAAAATAAATAAAAAATACGTTTAAATATACAAAGATAGTAAAATTTATGGTGATAAAGGCAAACAGACAGCCGCCGTCATGCAAAATCCACAGCAGTTCTCTAAATTTGAGGAGGTGCCTTATATGACCACCCACGAGGCGATTCGATTGGAAAGGATCTACCTTGTCGCTAGCCTGTTTACGGGAATCGGCATGGGCCAACTAGTGTTAATCAAGGCAGCAAAGTTTGACTTGTACAACTTAGTGCCAGTGCCAAGTTTCATGTGGCTAGTGATCGCCCTGGTCTGCCTGGTGCTGTTGGTATTTACCGAGCTGTTCAACAAGTTTCCCATCAATTGGACGCTCGGCATTGTAACTGTGGAGTCCATGACACTGTGCGTTGTATGCTACAATTGGACCTCGTTAAAATTTATGTATGCCACCATCATTGTGGTGACAATTCTAGCGACTAATCTGTTCTTGTATCTGATGGGCGCCTTCCTGCCGCTTTCTTTTCTACCTGGCTACAAGACAATGCTGGTTATAACAATTGTCTTTATCGTCGTTTATATATTACTGACTATTGTTGTGTTTGCCATCAAAATGCCAATATTTTTGGTGCTTGTTGATACATGGAGCTTGTTATACATGCTACCCCTAACGCTATATGGAAGCACTATAATACACCATCGCCGATTGGAAAATATGGTTTCCGAGGAATATGTACTGTCTGCAACAATAATAACAGCATTCTTTCTTTATATGATCCACCTACTTGCCTCAGTTGTCAATTATAGCCTACGTTTGCATAAATTCAATGCGTAAATTACATATATGTACCCACACATAATTGTTCAGAATAATAAAAACTGAAATTCTTATATCCCAATTTCACCAACAAGTTGATTACCTAGGAGGCGTAGATATTCCGAAATGTGTAAAGCAAATTGAAAAAAAGATTTTCGATTTTGAGATCGACAGTTTTCTGCGATTTCTAAAAACTTGCGATTGGAATTTCCCAGAGTTTCTTCTTACACCTTCATCACATAAGTTAATTTGGATGTAAACCTCAGCTTCCCACATGTGTGTGTGTGCGTTTATCTCCAGTCAGTCGGTCAGTTAGTCCGAACAAACAGTTTTAAATATAGAGATACAGTTATTTTAAAAACTTTTATATGTTGTTAACATACGTTGTGCCTTCCGCCTAATTTTTGACATATACAATAATGTTAAATATTGGCCATTTACATCTTTTATCGCAAATACAAGTTTGCCAGACGATAAACTTTGTTTTCAATAAACTAAAAGACTACATAAAAACAAATACAGTTTGGATGTGGATGTGTGCACACATGTACATTGAAATACGCCCACTTAAAAACGGAATCCAATCGAAGAGAATTATAAACAATTCACAAATGGAATTTAGAGAATTAGCATAACTTGAGGCATAAATAGAATACACAATTTGAAAGGCGGCTTCAAGTGGGTTCATTCAAGTGAACAAAAGTAGAATAACCAAAAATATATTACACTAAAAGGATAACAAAAATGGTCAATACCATCAAATACGAAACGAAATATAAATATGTAAGTTTTCGCTGAAAGGTCTAGTTGTGTGTATTGTGTATTCAGGCAGAAATGAGTTGATAAAAAAAAAGAACTCCATAACAAAAAAAAAAGGGGCAAACAAACTTGTCCCCAAAAAATAGCCGCATAATCCCTGCAAAATAAAATGTGTACCACGGAAACGGAAATGAAACTTCTGCCCAAAAATTCCCGACTCGAACAAATCAGCATGCGTCAGCGAGTGTTTTGTTTCGGGCAACAATAAACCCAAAATGTGGTGTGACGTGGGAGCCGAAACGTAAGCAACATCAAGTGGAATGGATTGGAATGGAATGTGTGTTGTTTTTTATTTAATAAATGTATTCGGTAAAAGTATGTTATTTGGAATTTAGCCACTTCATACATACTATGTGGCAGTCCATTCTTAATCAAAATAATCTCTAAACGAATGAAAAGGCTATCATGACCGCTGGATTAACGGGTCAAGGGGCGGCAAAATTGAGTCCTGAGCAACATTTTCCAAGAAGTTGAGTTATCCGGTCTCCCAAATCGACAATCAGCTGTTAGTTTCCTTCATTTTAAGTTCGGGAGACAAAATGAACGCAAACATTAACTATTTGGATCCTTTAACACTAGTTCCAGATAGAAACAGCAGACTAAGTGTGCCTTATCAATCATTAAGTAATAAATATTTTTATATATAATGTTCTTTATTGCATTTACGTATTGCGTTTATAATATTCAGTATTCATTCTACGTACACATATTGGCAATGGGTTATGCCAAGTTCCATTTAACTGGCACACATTCCATTCCGAGCCAATCATGTTTGCCCATCGACACGTAAAGTGCACTGGCTCATTGGGCCACACATATTTTTGGCCGCGAGCCACATGATATTTGGTATCCTTATCAAACTTTGGTTTTAAATTTCCCAATGGTTCGCTGCAATTGCGATATGGCGTTGGCTTATAGCCTTCAATGTCCGCACACACATTCCATAGCTCATCAGCGCCGTCCAGACAATCGGGCTTGTTATCGCAGAGCAGATCGTTTTTGATGCAAGCTCCATAGCCGCACTGAAATTCGTCTACGTCACATTCGTCGAAGCATTCCGATAGGGACTCATCTCGCCCATTGCTGCAGTCAACTTGATGGTTGCACAACCCCTCCACGGATATACATTCACGTGGCCGGCATTCCATTTCCGAATCCCTGTAAATATACAAGACAACTTATTTATTGAACAGCGACGATTCACTCGAAAATCTTCACTTACCTGCAAGTATTTGGTGGAGGAGCTTCGGCGGAAGTACCTTGACACTCAAGCTCATCCGATCCATCCCAACAGTCCCTGTTGCCATCGCAACGTTGATTATCTGCGATTACTCCTCCGCTGGCACAATAGAAATAATGATCAACCTGGAGGGACGGATGCAGTTTGCAGGCCATAATGGACTCATCGCTGCCATCGGCACAGTCCCAGTTGCCATCGCACAGCTTACTCAACCTAATCCAACCTTCGTTCACCTCTGCATCGCAATTTATGGGTCTTGTGTTGCTGGTGCATTGAAACCATCTGTTTTCACATTCAGCTGGACATGAATTGGCGATTTATTATTACCTATATATTGTACCGTACTATATAATATATAATGTCACCTTTGCTAAATACTTCGGGCGCTATCAGCACACATAGGAACAAAAAGCGAAACATTTATGCAAATTTTCGGGACTCGAGCGAATCGAGTCGAAGCTCAAGCTTAAACCAACTGACTTGTCAGCAACAAATTTAACTCGATATAAACTATGAAACAAATTATAGGGGCGTATCTATGCTTTAGTATAAAAACTCAAATAAATACTCTGGTAATCAGGGTATACATAACTTTTAGCTCGCACTGCAACACACTTTATTTTAAAAGGTAGATCTTCTAAAGTGGCTTAAAAATATGACGTAATATTTAAAGAGTTGGATACCAGTTGAGGTTTCCTTCTAAACATAAATTTCCCAAATCCGAGAAAGAAATTACCTTTCCATTCTACTTAAGTTTCCACCGCATTAGCTTCAAACAAACAAACAAACATGTCCGTAGTTTAAGCGAGAGACTTGAAATTTTGAACGTAGTTCCTTTTAATGCCCTTGTAGTATAGAGTTTGTTTCGGATATTCCGATGATAATAACTTGCCTCGTTCGTAAACAATCGATGAAAGTCAATATACAAATTTCGTTTTTGAGCAAATCTCTTATTTTTTTAAGAGCTAGAGTAACCAAATTTGACATACAGCTTATAAAATAATATAAACCGAGCAAGTAGTATCTTTCATATAATGGCTACCGGCATCACGGCAATTCAAATTGATTAATTAATTGAAACTACCCAGCAATTCAAGCCACAATTTTAAGACTATTGTGTGCTTGCGAATATACAAATGTTCTATATTACAATAAGATTTACTGTTGAAAAGTTCATAAAGATCGGTTAAGAAAGACAGAAGTTGTTAAAGAAAAACCAAAGCACACACTTACATCCATATGCGCGTCTTTTTTCATTTTAAAAATTCAGAATTGTAATTGCGATTGCGACTGTACAGACTTTTTTTTATTAATTTTTTTTTTAAATTTATATTTATAAATTATAGTATATCCCTTCATTTGGTACATTTAGTTTGGGTAGAAGAAATTTCAGCGTATTCCCTAGTTGGGCACTCCCGACTACAGCACTCTTAGTTGTTATCTTTGTTGGAACATTCAGTACAAGTTTCTCTTTTATCTTTTAGCATTCGCTATATTTCCCCGCGCGTTGACTCTGCGAATTCCAATTAATCTTTTTGCTGCAGCGTCTGCTTGCTGCTGACATTGTTAACTGGCTGTGGAATTTTTAATGTCGCCATATCCAGTATCTGTACGTGGCATAGGGTTTAATGGGGATGAGTAAGTGTGATTGTATTTATAAATATTTAAAAGTTTTCGATTAAATGTGTAACACAGAGGAGGAGACATCTGCCTCCTCATAAGCTATATATATATATATATATATATATATATATCTATGTATATATACATTCTTGATCAGTATCAAGAGCCAAGTAGATATCGCCATGTCCGTCCAATTTTTTCTAGCTATCGTCGTGTAACTTTCTATGCCATCCTGACCGGACAATTATATCATATAGCTGCCATGGGAATGATTGGTCAACAATTATTTTCTTTATGTCATTCAAGATATCTTTACCAAACTTGGCAATTACGAGAAACGACAAAAGGCTTATAAGCATCTATCTATTAAGCTATATGTTAGTTTTGTAGGTAGAATCGTTCGAAAAATGTGATATTGCTTAGAAAACTGTTCTATTTTTGAAGATATCTTGACCACAGTCAGCATATATCTCGAAAACCGTAGGCCACAAAGGTACAAAGTTATTTAATGCTTGATTATCGTTGTTTTTTGTTTTGACAATTATTGATTGTAGTCAATCGTAGTTTGAGGTATATTCTTTAAATAACTGCTAAAATTCGTAGATCTACCACATTATAAGTCAAGAAGTTATTTGAGAACATTTTTTTCTGTAATATGCAGAATGGTGAAACAAACTTGGGTACAGGGTAACTTCTAGTCAAGCACCTTGGAATTTTTAAAACATATTCGCGCTACGGATATTTGGACAGACAGGTCGATAAAAGTATTTTATGCATTGAGTTATGGCATGCAATTAAGATGGTTTACCGGTAATCAGAAGGTATAAGAAATTTCCTCAGTCGAGGCATCAAATTAAATTCCACCTAATTTGATGACATGCTAAATAAAAGGATGCATCGATTTAAAGACTGATTGCAAAAATTCGTTAACAATTTGTACGACAAATGCTCAGATTAATCATTCAAAGTTTGTTTGTGCTGTCAATGCCGCAAATTTGCTACAAGTCAGGAGCAAAGTGAATGACGACTTGCCGCAAATCCTTGAAGACAGACTACGTAACAAAAATAAGCAGCTTGCCGTTACAGTTAGTTGTCCTGCCCCAGGTCGGCAGAGAGAAAGTTGCCAACTATTTGATAAATGTGAAAGTGAATTTCTTATGACTGCCAACTAGACAGTCGAACAAGTTTCATGCTCCTTATGCTAACAGTCCTGCAAGGGTCAGGTCGTTAAGATAGTCGAGTTAAGATTTGATTATGTACCTTACCTGGTAATATGTTAAATTTAGTGTTATGTTATTTCTTTCTAAATGGGTGCGTTTGCCCATTGCGGAAATACATCAAGAAAGAGATACACTGGACAATGGCAGAGTGTAGACAGTCTATCAAAATCGTATCAATCTTATTTACCACATAAGCCCCAACAACTACAGTTAACTTAAAAAATAAGCCAACAATTTTTTAAACTATTATTTACGATCATACAAATTTCAAATAGGGCGATGCATAATCTTCAGCGAGCGATAAAAGTGACGGCAAATTGCTTAAAATAATCTGAAAGTCTGGTACTTGATTTGATGAAAATCGCATAGAAGGGTGATTCGCATTTAATGGAAAAATGCAAAATTTGTAAGACATCTTTTTGATTAAAAATATGATAATATCTTGCTGTTTATCTTTTGCTTATTATCGTGTACAACAAGCTCTTTAGTACTTCTACATCAAAAAATTTGAAACGAATTCTCATGTCGTGGCTGTAAAACAATTTCAACAAATGGCCAATGCAATTAAAACTTAAATGATTATATGTTTGCCTTTTCAAATTGATGTGCGAAAACTTTTGAGTTTTTATATTTGTTGGGTACCCTCCAACCCCCCCAAACGTAGCCACAATTTGCGCCGCTGTCTTCGACAATAAGTGAATCGCTGGCAGCTGAGCTCCAATTGTAAACATTGATATAAATATTAACTTGAACAGCGCGGATTGCCATCCAATATAAAGGTAAAGACACCAGCGACACAACTGAGCAACTGGATGCCTAAAGCCGCAACTTAATACAATGGCACCTTGTTGGCTGGCTTGTAAGTCGTTTTTGATAAATGAGCTTAATCAGCTGTTGTCAGGGTTGAGCAGCATCCCGCAGCCCAGGTGAGAGTTGAGTCGCAGCGGCTGACAAATGAAAATGTTGCCTGTCGTGCGGCTTAAAGGACTTGTGTGTATTTTGTTTCGCAGCCTCACCTTGGCTAGCTGTAAATGAGAAAACACATCAACAACAGCAACACAGCTCTCGGCGTAATTTTTCATTTTCACTATTGACACGAGCGCCAGAACCGCCGAGGTAGGCAGCTAAGCAACCATAGGAAATTGGGTGTGGCACCTTCGGCTGAGCCAATACATAACGTGCCTGTCCTGAATGGCAGTACCGACTACTTAGGATCTTAGAACTGCTAAAGCTGAGCTTTTGATGACGTCTGTGCTAAATTCCTTTAGATATTAGCGGTAAGTACTCGTAATTGTGTCATCTACAACGAATGGTTGTATTAAATCCAATTATCTGTATTAAATATTTTGATTTATTTTTCACAACAAATTAATCTGAGAAATCAGTTATAACGTATGACGCAATTTTCAATTTCTAAAAATATATTTGATTCCCCTCTACTTTTAATTTTTCAAATGGCAACAGATTTCATATTGATTTAGACATAAGAATAAACATTAAGCTTTTCAAAATAAAAAGGAAAAATTAAGGATATCTTTAGCATTTTTAAAAAAATTTGTTTATGCCAAAAAAATGTGTATTTAAACCAAAGAATTCTTTTTGGGATATAAAAAAATATTCTTCACTTTTTAATATTAATAATGCACTATATTTTTAAAGAAATAATTTATTAAATCAATTGTCTTGTTTGTATTTTAAGGTACAAATTAATCTAATAAATGTTACGTGCAAAGTTAACCAGTGTTAACACACGTTCTAAGATTTAAAGTGTTGTTCAACACTTAAAGTCATTTAACTTTTCGCTCATAATTCACATAAGTATTACCTTGGGCAGAAACTTTTCAGCCATAGCTACTAAGCCCAAGTCTGATTATAAATCTATGCAACAAGTTTTGCAGGCAGTTAAGCTCAGTTTAACGTCTGTATATGTACATGCTACACGCGACAGGCAATATGTACGTACGAACAATTTGCTGGCTATTTTATGTTGGATCCCACAGGATTTCCCTCAAACAGCTTGCCAAATATAGCTCCTAATGGCTGCCCATATTAGAGGCATGGAAATTATTTTCGTCCTGGCCGCAAACTTGGGCAAGAGCCAGTGTTAAACATTAATTTGACAGGCGCTCAAAGAGCGAAAGTGAAATAAACTTGTTTTTAGGGGATTTAATTAAGCATTGCCGGACAGAGATTGTACTGAACCCAGTGAAGAGAAGCCCAGCTGTCAGTGGACCCTTTCAATATATAAGTTGATACATGTGTGTGTGTGTGTGTGTGTGTTAGCTTGTGTGTGGTCGATGCTTTGCCTAATGACCTTGTTGACATTCGGATATGCTTGGCAATATTTAGTTGTATGCTTTTGGTCGAGGCTTAATGAATGTCCAGACAAGTGCCCAGAGCTTATCTGGACATTGTTCGGACACTACCGCTGCTGCTGACGTTGCTGGTCCGAATCGAAAGTCGCCTGAAGGTCGCCACGCTCGGTCTATAACATTTGAAAATATTCGCCGGTCATTGCAAGTATCCAACAATTTTTGACTATTACCTTCACAGCGGCAGCTGCTTTTATTTGTAATATTCTAAGCAGAGGGGTATAAATTGTGTTTAGGGGTCACGACTCCTGCGGGTGGTCGGTCACATTTTTTGTTTATTGAGGCTACGGGTATGGCCAAAAAGTGTTGGTAATTGCCTCCATTTGGGGGTCATAATCGGCAATGATATACGGGCTAATTTGTCGAGTATCCGCCCATGTTATTTATAGTCCTTACCATCCATATGTGTTCCAGCAATCATTTCCACATTATTTTCGTGTATATGTTAAATGGTTGAACCTTTTTATACCCTAAACCCATTAAAAATGGGTACAATGTATTTGTGCAAATGTATGTTACAGGCAGAATGAAGATTTTCCGACGCAAGGAGTACGAGTTTGTTTTCGATAGTCGATAACTTGCCCCATTTGGAAGTAATCGATTTGAATCGACATTGAAAATCTGTTTTTTGATCAAATCTCGTAAGTCATAATATTTAGGGTTACCAAATATAACAAGTTGCTACTAGAAAAGTATATACATATGTATATCAATTATCTTTCATTCTATGGCTATCTACACCTCCCCGCTACCATCACATAGATATAAATCAAGTTAATAAACCACCTTTTTAAGACACAATATTAATGCAATTGACTTTTTAAGAATATACAAATATCTATCTACTGTTGAAAATTTCATCGATTGTATTGCTGTTTTCTGTGCTGATATTTTAATTTACGAGCTCAACTCAGGGTATCCCCTAGTCAGGAGGTCCCGACTAGGGCCTCTTACTTGTTTGAAACTCAAGTTTGGGACAAAAAAAACACATTTCTGTAATATATTTACAAAAACAAAATGCGTTATCATCGAATTTGTAACTTCCAATGTGAGACACCGGTGATAGCTCAACATTTATTTTACAAGAAAAAAACTCGCAAGCGAAAATATATACAGCAAAAAAAAAAAAACAAAGAAAATGTTTCATCTGGCTCTAGTGTTGTGGTTGTTAAAATAAACAAGTTTCTTGTGTAAAACACAATACACAAACACAAAACACACGCACAGGTGACACAGTTCATACCACCTCAAAATTCAGATCCAATTCCTAGCGTAAAATTCTAAAATCTATATACAAAATGGATATCGCTGGCTTTAATTATCTTGCAAGCTTTATTAACTGAAAGACTCGCATGCTTTTATTCTACAATAATAAAACTATGTTTATGTCCCCATATACTCAAGAAAAGTAAGTATTGTATTTGGGACTTGGGTGCGAGAGCCCTAAGTGGCTTATAAATATTTACAAAAAACATGTTTTTAAACCTAAAAAAGTATTTAAATTGGCTCACCAGATGGTCGAAGCTGTCCCTTTTTGTAACAAAATTGAAAGGAACTGCCTCAAGGCAATACGTGCATATCCATTCGATATATATTTGTGCTATCTGTGTTTATTGACAAGCCTCAAGTGGAACTAATGCAAAATTGCCAAAGCTTAGTTCAGCTCAGTTGTCACTGACTGGTTTGGCCATGTCTTTGAATCAGCTAAGTAGATTAGTTAAAGGCAGCTGAAGTAATGCTCGCTGAATGGATGTAATGGATTTGTCTGCATCGTGGACACGTCTCGAATACTGCTTAAGTGTGTGCATTTTAAAAGCGGTCATAATAATGTCGCAGCACATGCATTATAACATATTAAAATGCGCATTGACGTTGTCTCTGCGTACCACATGACGTATGCGCAATGCGTATTCTGCCCCCGTGCGGCGGTTCGTTTAATGTAGCGCCTGCGCTTCTATTTTGGAATCGAGGGAAAATACTCAGCGCTGTTGACAGCTGTCAGCGGCATTTGACAATTTTTTATGTTTCATCAAATGATGCCACATGCTGTCGCATAGGGCTTTTCCCGCAAAAGATTATCAAGTTGTCAGACTCAGTTGTGCACACGCATTGTCATTATCTGAGCTAACCAAATGCCTGCTATGATTTCTGTTGCTATGAACGACCTACAGCTGGGCTTTAATTTAATTAAATATTTGAACAAAGTCTGAAGTTAAAAGAACTTAAATAAATCAGCTATGTAGGGCAACAACAACGGCTCCAAAGCAAACTCTGAAATTAAATTTTATTTTTATCTCTGGCTCTTTGTTTGTGCACATTTTGCGCTTCTTTAACCAGTTTAGACGCTTGGCTGCAACTTGCCTGACGACCACTGCAATGTCCTTAAAAGCCCGATTGTGCCTTGATAAAAGGAGGGAATACATTTTTGCCAGCACTCTTGCTTTGCGTTTGCCTTTTGCCGGGCTTCTCGTTTTGACTGACGCATTCTGATTAATTGGTTCAAGCCTTGACAACGGTCAGCGAAATTTGGTCTTTTGTCGCTTTAAACCTTTTGCCTTCTACGTGCTTCAAATCACAGCAGCTGCAGCAGCAGCAGCAGGTTAGTTTCATACTTCACTTGACAGTTTTCGCTTCTCTAATATTAAAGACAAACAAAACGTGCAAAAGTCTGCAAATTTTGTGGTACTTCGCAACAGACAACAGTCCCGTCTCCCCAAAAAACAAAAGCATCAGTTGCATGCACTTCCTTCTATGATGTGCACACATAACGAACGTTGAAAGGAAAACATCCAGGAATGCTCAACTGCAGAGAGGGCTCAGCTAAGATATACCTTGTAATCAACTCTGCGCTAGTTTAAAATTATAATAATTATAATTATTTATAGTTCGATCTTGTTTAAATGTGCTCTTAGAGCGTGTTTTTACCAAACGGAGGGTAGAAAAAAGAAAGTCAAAAGTTATATGTGTTTGTAAGTAAATTGACTCACAGATTCTTGCGATTATAAGTTTCCAATTATAATTAAAATTGAGTAAAATATTTAATATAAAAATATATATAAATCTTTGCAAAATAAAAATCAATGAATTATAGTTAGTTTAATTAGTAAATGCACACAAAACAATATTTATAATATTTTTTATAAATAATAATATAAAGTGTTGATTGAATTAAGTTATCATAAATTTAAAGATAATATAGTCTATAGACTGTGTTTAAATTTATAAAGACTTAATTAAATTAAGCTATACATTTTCTTATCGATATAGTCCATATGAAGTGGGAAATGCCTTTAACTTACAAACTTCACGATATCTGACGGGTGTGCCTCATTTTACTGGACGGAAACTAAAAACATATTAATGTATGTTAACATTGTATATTCAAAAGCGAGAGGGTTGCAATATTTTAATTGTTCTACAATTTTTAAAGCAAGTTGAAGGATAATGCAAGGTTTCCATTTTTTTCATAAAAAAACTTTAATTAAATGAAAGCAAGCAATAAGAGTCGATAAAGTAAATGCAAATATATCGGCCAGCACATTAAATTACATTTAAAAACTGCAAGCTCTTGTTGAATGGAACAATACAACAATAGAATTTCCATGATAAAATCGAAATTGTGCGGCTTGCTAAACAAACTGGACAAGTGTAAATACGAGTACACGTGCCCAGGTGGGGAAACACCTAATGAGCACGTACCGTTGGTAAGTTCAAGCGTCGCGCAGAACAAAGAACAAGGAAGCCGTCATGAGTGGGGCATAAAATATTACACAAATCATGTAAATAAACAAGCTTGACCAATGTCCAAACATTCGCACAGTCACTTTACCACTCTCGACCTCATCTTTCCAGTCAATTTGTTTTTAAGAGCGGTCTCCCAGCACATTTGTTATTTATGAGTGGTCGGTCCTGTCATTGCCCCATTTGAGGTGAACAGCTTAAAATCCACTTAAACTTTAAACTTGTTTCAAATTTCTGTGGAATATATTATGGTTGGTCAGAAATTGTCTCAAATATTTCCACGCGTTTCATACATAAGAAGTTTTTCTTATATTTTTAGTTTGGCCTTTGTTTTGGGTTGCCTTTGCCATTGTGTAGTGCCATCAGCCACTGGCAATTTTCACATATGTGGCTCACAAAAGGGATATATGGCAATTGCTTGAAAGACAATCAAAAGAAAAAGCGCTTTTGCAATGGTCCCGCGAGTAACATTTATCATGACAAGCGAATGATTTACTGTGCGTATGACGTATACGCACGGATGTCCTTCAGCTGAACTGACGTGCAAGCCTACTTTCATGTCGTTATTTATATCCTCTTAATTTCAATTGCTCTCAGACACAGTTGAAAATATAATTCATTTTAATTTATTTTGTAATCTGGGTATGTCCTGACTGAGAATTGAACTGAACAATTGGTGATCAACGCATCGCCTGAGCCATAAAAGCTACGAAGTTCAAGTTTTAACAGAATCTTCCTTTTGGACGAGCATTCAGATGGGTTTTTGGAAAATTCAACCTCTAAGTGATGGAAAACGGTGGTCAAAGTTTGTATGAAAATCAATAACAACAACCACAGACGTGACATCCAGAGCCTGCGTGGCACAGGTTTCTTTTTTATAAGCGACACAAAGAAAGAAAAACATTATAAATTAAAAAAACAATTTGAGAAATGAAAACTAAATGGGTGCTAACTGTAAAAATTATAATCTTACTTTTGTTGTGATTGTTTTGTAAGCCACAATGGTTTGATATGAATTTTTTGGAGGGTCGCTCGAGTAGGAACTGAACTGCATTAAGACAAATTTTATTTCTTTTATTAAAAAAAAAGGTTTTGCTTTAAGGGCGAATGCATTTAAGCGTCGTAGCAATTTAAACATTATTCATTTGTCCCGAGCGATGGCGCATGTTTTCCTTCAGTATACATATACCCTATAATTTATTATATTTTTTTAGTAATTTATTATGTTTTGCTTGTTGCTATTAAATGTTCCTTAATTTGGCTGGCATAAATTTAAGTACTGTATATCATGCGACACATTCCAAACACATTTAACTCTCTTTTCATATGGCCTTTGTTAACCTTGCCAACATTAAACGGTTTCTCAGTTTGCGCCTGTCGGTGGGCCGGTTGGTATTTGCTTTGGCACCTGGTAGACAAAATTTGAGGCTTTGATTTGGGCTGGTTTGCTGCGCAATTGCGAACATGCGCCGGGGCCAAGGAGCATCCCTCAAAACGGGATGAGTGAGGAAGATTAAAGAGTGGTTGGGGCATGGTAAACGAAATGTGAGGAATTTTCTATTCTATTTGCAATTGCGACGTGCAGGCCATAAAAGCGACAAGGAAAGGGGCGTGACTGGGTCTGGTTAGCTGTCAAATCGACGTGCAGCATTAAACAAATAGGAATTATTTAGATGCCCTCCTGCTGCTGCCCTCCATCCCATCTATGCTTGTTTAACTAACTGTGCAAATGCTGAAAGCTTCTATAGAATCTCAATTAGGAATTTTCGCTTCACACGTAGCCCTTCATTGTGTAGTTTGGGGAGCTCTCACTCTTTTACCTTTTTCATAATTAAATCGTACTTCCCAGGTCCAGCGCCAAAAACGGTGCTATACAATTTATACAAATGCATAAATATTCGGGAGGTTCTTTTTTTTTCTACTCCTGCATAAATTTATGCAAATTGTTTCGTGTGTTCTCTTTATGCAAATATGGGTACGGGAAATTCAGAAAAAATACGCGGAAATAATATGGCATTTATTTATGTATTATGCTGTGCACTACCTCAGTGCTCGGTGTTCGATGCTTAATAATAAAATATACAATTTATATATATATATAAAATCCGATATCGTTTTCCAAAATTTAAATGAATTGATTTAACTTTCGAGGCAAGGAATTACCTCAGTAATTGGCTTAGTCTATGGAATTACACATTTTTATAATTCCCCATTTGAGAAAATCTTAGATATTTCAATTTTCCTCTTTATTACGTCTTAAAAGTGAATCGATATGTAACTTGGCTTAAATACATAGACAGGTCTCCGGTTCGCGGGCAAATATTTCGCTCCTCGTTAATGGGATCCAAAAATACATCAAAGCGGCCCAAAACATGCTAATAATTTACATTTAAATATTGCTCCTGACGTCAATCGCAGATTTGTTATACGTTTTTCATGATGTTGTTGATGTTGTGGTTTTTGTAGCAATAAAAACATAACGAAGCCAATGTACGGTTGTTATGGTGTGCTTTTAAAACGAGTCAAATTTAATTTGAGTGTCAAGAAATATTCAACATTTCATCAGAATTTGTATACCCTATAAGCCTTAACCACAAAGGGCAGCTGTGTGTGTCAATTCAGTGCATAGAATTATTTTAAAAAGGGTATACGCTAGCCGAGCCCCCTTAACAATAAACACATTTTTTCTTGTTATATTTGGTATCACGTTTATCAAACAGGCACCCATTTTTTCATCTTTTAGATATATTTTGCAATTGTATGGGTTTCGCTGATTGCCACATCAAATTATGTGTTTTAATACCGTGTTTTAAGCCCGAAAAGAATTTGTTTTCATTTTAAACGACAAAATGTGTTCCTTCTGACTTCTGCGACTGTTTCTAAGTCAAGTTTTTTAAGTACGTTAAAGCCTTAATTAAAGCCTTAATTAACTGTCGTTCCGGTTATATGAACCTTGACGTGACCATGTGGCTTTTGGCCAACTGTCGTTACCAGCAAAACTTGGCCAACTTAAGCCAATCCCCTACAGTCTCTGAATGTGACTCGATGGTCATTTATCTTTCGTTTATGCTTTGCAGAACATTACCTCTCTGCCAATAAATGTTAAGTATTGTAAGTTGCAGTGAAAGAACTAAAGGACTAAAGGACACTCTTGGCCCATTTGGCAGTCCATTTAGCCGTTTCATCAATTTATGCGAGCCTGTGATATCGATCTGGCATTCCCTTCAAAGTGTTATTGCCCGTCGAGCGTAGTGAGACTTAAGGTCTATCTGTTAAGCGCACCAATGGTTCGTCTACTGCCGAAACAGACTTGTACATTTTAAGGTTTATTTATTTTTCTTTTTTGTTCTTGGTCAGTTTAAGTCAGGTCAAAGTAACTGTTAGTTTTCAAGTGTGGTAACAGCACAGTGGTCATCGCTCAAGATCCACCATACATTAATTAAGTATTAAGTAAACAATTTTGAAACTGTGTTAAATATTAAATATTTTGTATATTTTTCTTTTACATATATCGCATTATATATTACATAGTAGTATTGCCCTGTAAGTAATTAAAATAAATCATATATACTTTTTCTTTATTTCATTTCCTTTCTTATAGTTCGTATTTCAATTTTACCAATATCAAAACAAAAGTTAAGATTTAAGCCAAATCTTAATTTTTACACCATAACAATTAATTGATATTAAATTTTTTCTATCTATACATATAAAACTGTTGATCACATAAATGAACCTAAATTAAAAAAAAAAATTAGACAGGTAAAATCTGGATGATAAGAATTTTGAAAATTACCTTTCTAAAATATTTCTTATATTTTACTCAATTTGGTCTTCTTATGTGTAAGATTTTTCACATGTTAAATTGAATTTGTTTTCACTGTACTAGTTTATTGTATTTTGGAGCATTCCTTTGGTCTCTACATTGCGGATCCTTTTTCTTTTGACTAATTAAAGTTGAGAGGTTTTCCGTTAGAAGTAGCAACAACAACTTTTTGTTAGTTGTAATCCCTGCAATTTGACACAGATAGCTATTGTCTGTTATTATTTTTAGCCTTTTGACTTATTAGTTAAACAAGAAAAAAATAGCTTGTTACTTTGTGCTAAGTAGAATAGCTTATTATATACTTTGCCTGAAGAGAGGGTGCTATTATATTGTATTGTTGCTGTGCATTTGCCTGTGCTTGATTGCTCTAAAGTTGTTGCATGAATATAATTTCATTGGGCAATCTACACTAATTTCTAATATTTACCGAAATAATTAAAATAAACTGAAAGGGCATCCATAAATTAATATTACAATTAAATGAAATTCTTGTTTGCGCTTTAGAGCAATAAGCTGCAACAGCCTTCGAATTAACTTCTTTAATAAACTCGAGCGTTAAATACCCGATTTGATGCTGCGGAACCGAGTAAGAGAATCAGCAGAGCTCCTGGAAATTGAATACCTTCACGCTTCGTTTTTTCTTGAGGGGTTTTCATGCCTCATTTCGCTTGGGCTAAGCCAAGGAAAATGTGTTTGTTGTGGGTGCAATTTAGTTTGCATTTTTCTTCGTGCTAATAAAAAGTGTAAGCAAGCAATTTTATTTTAATTGATATTCCTGTTAAATATAAAAAGCATCATCAATATAAATTACGAATAAAAAGAACTTCCTTTTTAGCAGCCGAAACAATGGCAGGATACGGCAAAGGATATTAAATAATATTTCATATACTTGCATCAAGACGGCAAGCCGGGCTTGAACCGAACCGCTTTAAGCCCGGATTACCATCTTTTTTTTGCTATAAGCCGTAAACCAAACCAACTGCACATATTATAGCCGAACCATACCCTAAAGCGAACAATATTTTTACAAAAAAAGGTTTGGTTCAAGAAAAAGTTGTATACCATTTAACAAATTTTAATTTTTAATGTAATTTTATTTTTTTGTTGTGGACATACCTTTTCATACAAATGAATTAACATATGTATATGTACTTTTGATACTTTTGCATCTACATAATGAATGATGTTATGATATTTTTTGGCCTTGATATACTTCTATCCTGCAGACACTAGGGAAAAGCTAAGTTTGGTAAGTTTAACTGATTTCCTGATACACATATAAACACACTGTCACACATACACACACACACATATACAGTGGACTACATACTATACATATTTATGGTAGATTTATATGCATGTATTGAAACAGATGAACATACTCCGAGTTGATCTTTATTACTGGCGCCAGCATTTCATTCATAGAAAGAATCTAAAAAAGTTCGAATTGAACATATTAATATAATTTCATGTATGTATGTCATAATCGCTTACAAAGTGAAAGAAGCAAATTTTTTGAGCCAAGTTTTTCCAACAGTTCTCAAGCCAAAATCACTAAATTTTTGTAAAGATCAACACAATAATAATTTCTTACGCCCAATAGGAGCGTGGAGGTAAATAAATAATATGCATATCTCTTAATATATAGATAATATATAGATATGTACACATTTGGCGGATAATATGTGTTTAGCTTTTTAAGGACTAATGCTCCAACAAAAACCTAGGTTCACGGATATAGAAAACCTGGTTGAAGAGACGAATTTTAAGCCGAGACGTTGGATCGAACCGTAAACCGATGCACAAACATTTTTTTCGGCGCTAGCTCTAAAATAGCATATCAAATCGACAGGCATTCATATAAATTGATATAACTGCGGGCATGTTTTCACCCTCATGTTGTGTGCGTTAAATTGTGCTTTCTAGTATTATAAATTTCTGGTTTCTTTTATAATCAATTTATGCCCACACCCGGGGGATACATTTCGAGTGCGTGACAAATTTGTTTCAGTATACAGAAATCTTGGCACGTTCTTAGTGCCAACTGCGGTTTTCGCTTCTTGCCCAGGGACGCTTTACAGATACCCTGTAGATGCAAATAAATATGGAAACGACCCAAAAAGGTTATTCGGTCGTTTGGCCATTTTATTCTCTTAAAAAAATTAAGATTATGTTAATTAATTAGTTTTACTTCGTGTACCTCCAAATTGATAATGATACAATTTAGGTTTTTACTTAAATAATTTACAACATCTGTATACAATTTAAAATTTAATCTATAAAAACCATGTAATATTTACTTTGTACGCACAAGAAAACGTTATTTTTTCGCATATCTTGTAACTCCATGTCGAGCACTCTTGCCTGGTAATTTTTGCACTTGTGCATGCCGCAATCAAATGAACGCTTGGCTTGCAATTCATTTTGCGGCTCAGACGTTGACACCAAAAACGAGCCTTCAATTAATGTGTTCTAGGACATTTTAATTTACAGGCCTGGCAACGATGCGTGTGTGGCAAGCATGTAAGCAGAACAGGACATGTGTGTCGCTTCTGTGGATGGATTTTTATTTGATGAACGACACTTGATTCCGATTCATATCGTCTCTTTTACGAGACGCCCATCAAAAGGCGCGCAATTAAGCTGCTTATGTGGCAAAGGATAAAGGCAAGGTCTCCAACAGGCGCGCCAGCAGCCAGGCAAAACGTTTTTTCTTGCACTGACGTTTGATTATACCCAAGCTCCCGGCAGTGAAAGGAATATAAGCTTTTTAAAAGAGTTTGAGTTATGATTTTCGGTTTACTTTTGATATACCCATCAATGGAATCACAGAAAAATATGAATAATAATAATAAATGTTAATTCTTAACTCGAGTCGGTGATATCTTTCAAATGCAACGTATCCTTAAGCCCATTAACTATGGCCTAATTATATGTGTGCAAGTTTTTAAGTTAATGAAAGAATTTTCAAAAACATCTGCTCATCAAATTTATAGCTCTAGTCATTTGAGTATCTGAGAGCTATTTCTGTCAGTTACGGTCAAAGACGCCTCCTTTTATAATGCCCTTTTAAAAAAATTGTCATGTTCCTTAAGGTTAAAGGGTAACACAGGAAAACATCCACTTTTTGCTCAGTTTTAAATGCGGCTTTCAGCCGGAGCTGGTTCTTCTTTGATTCTAATGGAACTCCAGCGCCTGCAAAGTTTAGAAATTTGTCAAACAAAGTTTACTACTGCGTGGGCTCAAACATTTAAATTACCGAAAAAAAAAAATGGAACACAAATTGCGTGTACAAGAAAACCTTTTGGCCTGTTGTCGCTGAAGTCAAGTCCCAGCGCCGAGGTTGAGGTGAAAGTTCTCCAGTTTCATTGTGAAGCATTTTAAATGCTTAATTCACATTGAAGGGCGTCATAAAAAGTATAAACCGACGAATATGTTTCCAGGCAAGCAGCGCAAATTAAATTATGTCGACTTTACAAGCGATTTGATGGTCTTTGCGAGCACTCAACTGGGCCAATGCATGGAGGACAAGCTCTGTGGCTTCTGTGCCAACCCACCCACGTGTACGTATATATTCATAGATTCCCTTTTTTTTCTTTTTTTTTTAATAATTTCACGGCTGTGGTCCTTATTGGTAGGGCTGCTTTTTTTTGCAGACTGCCAGCGGGGACGGCAATTCGAGGTAAAGTTCTAAACTTTGTGCATTTATTAAAATTGATATTGAGCGGCAAGCGTGGCCAATATGCTGAGGAAATTTAAAGCAAGATGTTGAGGCTGTAAAGTGATAGCAAATGAAAAGAAACAAATTCAAATTATTGTTGGTTCTAGTCAAGCGGTTACACTGGCCGACAAGGGTGTCTGGATAACTTTTAAATTAAGTTTATGTAAAGCCATTACTTAAGGCATTAAAACTATGTCATGCACTCGAATATACTCATGATGTGCAGCGACAAGAGAAACAAGTAAAACATTTGTATTGCGACTGCGCAAAAATCCGTTCAAAAGTGATAAAAGGCAGCAAAACCCATCTCACTGATGAGACTCCAAAATTTTTACTGAAATAATTATATTACTTTTAAATTTCTGCGGGATTTGAGATATATACTTAAGTCCCGCAGCCTTTCGACAATACGTTGCCAAAGCAGACATATCTGACAGCGTTCCAGCTACACGTTATTCGTATACACTTTAATCTGAAATGAAAAATTTAGGAAATCTTAGGTTAATTAAACTACTCAAATAAAGCTAAAGCTGCTCGAGCAGTTTATTTTATAAATAATTAACTGAAGTTTGTTACTTGAAAAGTACATTATTCTATTATTAGCCAGTTGAGTTCCCTGTCAGACTGTTCGCCTTGCTAGCCACATATAATTTTATGGAACGTGACTCAATCTCGTTTTTGCAAAAATAGACCAACCTGGTTAATACAGGCACGCATATAAGTGCCGTGTCACGTCGCCAACATAAATTTGCATAGAGTCTGGCGAACAGGCGAACTTGCCACCTATCTGAGTCGAGTGTCACAGCTGCCTATAATATTGCAACTCTCGGCTGTCTACATGGACGTAAACACTTTGAATGGCGTCTTAGATGCTGTCTCAACCATCCCCGACGCGGCCACATTTTGGCCTAATTGCCATTCCCGCCAACTGGCTTAGGAAAAGTTAACGCGGCGCAGATGAGGCTGGCGGTAAACAGGGCATTGGTAATGGACGGGCCACCATATACCATATAAATAAGTTGAAAAACGACAGCGCTTACACGGAGTAAACATTAACATTATCCTGACTCTCGTACTCTGCTTTTGGGGCCAGCAACTTTTGGTAATGTTTGACCAGCCAAATCCCCAAGCTTTCGAAAATGTTTCCACTTCCCGTAGCAGCACCTCTCACTCTAAAAAAAGGAAAACTGTATAGAAAACTTTTGAGATAAAAAGTGGAATTTTACAGCAGGACAAAGTGAAAATTTGTTGGCCATCGCAATTTTGAGCTGTGTTTGCGACCAGTTTGTGGTTACTTTACGGTTTGCCCGCTGGTTCGCTTAATTTAAATAAATGCTCAGCCAAATCCATAGAGACACTAAAAACCAACTGATTTAAACGTGACTTTAAATTTTTTGCGCTATGAAATAGTTTTAAATCCTCTGGCTGCTGACGGTCACAACTGCTACGCAAATATTCGAATCGCATTCCAGACGACTAAAGCCACTCGAAAGTGGTGAATGTGGTGTATGTTGTACATTGCACTTCCAATTCCATTTCAACTCTGTGCAAATACTTTATTTTCTCACTTTTATCAACAGGCAATGCTTTGTGCGGAAGGTCAAAGCCAAGGACCTGCAAATAGCTTGCGGATAAAATATTTTCGAGGAACATGTTTGAATCATGTTAACAGCATACTTGTGTGAAATACACTCATCCAACGCAAATTGTTATTGAACACGACAAAAATTAGACCAATTAGTGTATTGAACTTGGTCTTCATTATTTATGGCATTTATTTATCGTACAGCTGCATATAAATATGTATGCTATGCTTCCAAAATTTTTGAAATTTAATACTGAAAAACTGTCGATTGTAACTATAGAGGAAAGTAAAGTGTTTCTGCGATAGTCAAAGGACCATTGTTAAAGTATTTAACATAACTGTTAAGTTCAGATACAATAACATATTATATAACAGGAAACTTTTAAATTCCATAACATCTTAGAAAGCAAATTAATAAATAACTTAAGGAAGTCTTAAACAACACGGGATGGGCCCGATCATAATTTTAAAGGTGTTATAAAATGTAAGCAAATAAAATAAATTAAATTTTTTAAAAAGTGTAACTTTTAGTCAGAGAAGTATTCAGATTTGCCAGGTTTTCGAAGCTCTTCGATTAAAAGCTGTCGACAGCGTTTATTCATTTTTCAAAAATTTCCCATCTTTAATATTGGCCTAGTCAAAGAACATGTAGTGCGTATACAAAAGAGAATTTAATTTGACAGCTGTTACAATTAAATTTAATCAGCTCAGAAATCTTTACTACAATTCTATGTGCTTTTCGTTCGTTCTCATCAAGCACAACTTGGCTTTTCCCCTTGTCATCTCTAACAGCCAAATGTCAATCGCTTCCCTGGATCATTTACTGCGCCTATAAACTTGTGAAATAGTCTGGTGCAACGAAGCCTAAGGAACTGCAATGGGAAATACTTAGTTACGAAACGAAAAGCCGAGTTCAGCTGCCATTAAAACCATGTCCTTTCAATTAATGTGCTTTCATGTTTATGGCCAAGTTTCAAAACAACAAATGCTGCGTGTGGGCCATAAAAACTTGTAAGCTGAAAATAAAAATTCCGTTTTTGTTGTCGAATCCCAGTGCAGATATAAAAAATACTGACTAAACGAGTAAACTTAAATAACATATATATATATTTATATATATATATATATATATATACATATATATGTTTATATACGCACTTTGCGCTACGCACAATACAAAAGAACAAAGTCCGATATTTGACTGTGGAAATCGTTGCAATAAATATTAAATCAACATTATATGCGGCCCATAAATTTCTTGGCCGGCAGCGTGAAACATAAAATAAAGTGACAGAAAATCAACCGCAAAATGAAACTCGGAATTGTTTTTGTTTCTTTAATATTGCTTTTCTTTTTCTCTTTTTAATTTTTTACATTAACGTGGAACATTTGTGCAAATGCAAATATTTGGACGCTGTTTTAATAACCATTTCCTTTAACATTTATGCAGGTAGCTTCGTAAAAATAATAATATTTGCTGTCATTCGAGCTGGCAGTGGCAGTCGCAGTGGCATTCAATGGTAAATGGGTATAAATAATATATGCTGGACAGAGTCGGGACCGCGAAAAGCGCTGCAGTTCTACATGACCCTAATTAAAACTTTTTAAAGCTGAGGCAAAGGCAAGTGAGAAGCCATCAGAGAGCAGGAACAAATAAAACCCAAACTGTTTACCAGCTTCGAGCTAGTTCTGGCCCTATTCAAATTTAGCTCGAACATAGCCAGAGGGGATTGACTTGTTATATGTGGATACCAGTGTGCATGCCAATTATCCCAGCTGTGCCTCTTATCAGCCCATTCAGTGTTTGCTCTATTGATTTTTGAACTGTTAAGAAAGTGCTGGGAAAATAAATTTTGTTTTTTTCGAGTTGTATAGTTGTGTTCTTTATTTGGACCGTCAATTTGCTATCTTAGGATAATCATGTAACGCAGAGGGAATTCGAGTAACTGCAACTACTGTCATTTGTTTTAACTGTTAAAAGTTAAATGAGCTTTTATTAATATATATGCCATTTTATTAAGAGCAAACTCTGGTAATCTCTATAAATATTTATGAGTTAGAATCAGAGTGAGAGCTCTGGACATTGTTTACTGGTTTTGTATGTGCCTATCATATTACATTATTGTTTATTATCTTGTTTATTACAGTATCAAGAATTTGTTTTGCGCTGCTTTATTCTTTATTATTTACATTTTAAATTTATGCATAAGGCATAAACTTGCTGATTTTTTATTATACCCTGAACCCACTGAAAATGTGTAAAGAGGCTATTATGAATTTTGCAAATGTATGTAACAGGCAGAAGGAAGCATCTCCGAACCCATAAAGTATACATATATATTCTTGATCAGCTTCAACAGCCGAGTCGATCTAGCCATATCCGTCGGTCTGTCCGTCCGTTCGTATGTATGAACGCAAGGATCTCAGAACCTATGAGAGGTAGAGAAATTATAGCTGTAGGTCCTCCTAGTACCCGCGCAGATATTCCGATATTCGAAAACTTGCCCCGTTTCCAAGTAATCGATAAAAATCGATATAAAAATTCTGTTTTTTGAGCAATTTTGGTAAATAATAAGAGCTAAAATCACCAAACTTGACATTTAGCTTCTAGAATAGTATATATTTATCAAGTATCTTTCATTTTATACCTATCGCCTGTTGGAAGAAGAGGGTTCAGGGTATCCCCTAGTCGGGAGCTCCCGACTAGAACCTCTTACTTCTTTTCATTATTGTTGTTTGGCACAATAAATCGAACACAAGACGAATGCCAGACGAATACGAGTCTGAGTACGACTCCCTCTGTGCATTTCCCTTGTGTTTTTTTCTTCTACCCAGATTCAATGATGTGTAAAGGAATATGGAATCCATATGGAAATATACGCGGGTACGGCACAGACATAGACATAAAACCAGGCTAGGCCTTGAAAATGTTGTTTTTATTTTTGTAAAATGTAAATTGGTAAACAAACGCTCTTATTATATTGAATAAACATTTTGTCCCTGAAATTGTTGTGCTTTTCCATTTCTGCCTTTTATCCTTGAATGACTTTTAATAATGTTATTAATATGCTTATGAGCTCGCAAATATAATCATATGAAGCTGATAAGCAAATCAACTTATCAATTTAAAATTCATTCGGTTTATGTAAATTTTATCTAAAGTTTGGCTATACATATGACAGACAGAAAGACAGATTAAACTTTGCTAAAGATGAAATGGTCCAGAATTGGTCAAATTTCTTCGACTAACATTGTCTCCAATTAAATTTAGCTTTTTTGGAAGTTAACGGTACTTTAAGCACCTGATGGTCTCCTTGCTTTCTGCCAGAAGGCACCTATTTTCCCCAGGAGTAGTCGTCCCTCGCAAATCAATATATTAGATAATTATCACTGTTTTGAAATTATTAATTATATGCTATTAATTATTGCTTAGTATCAAAAAACATATAAATTTCAAAAAAAGCACGCTTATCAACAAACATGATTCAGAATTAATTTTATTATATGTATTACTTTTATTATTATTATATGATTGTTATTAGAAAATGCACTCATCTACCAAGGAGGGAATACTTTACCGAGGAGGGAATACTTCTAGATAATTTAATATACAATATGCTTAATCCCATTTTAATTTCCATGCGTCTGCATATGTGCTCTCTCTAATTATAATCCTAAAACACTAGCTAAAAAATGTTTCTCTTTTGTATTTCCTCTTGTTTATTTCGCTAGACAAATAGCGACGATTGCCGGTATAAGTTCGTGGTAGCCCCTGACCCAAGGTGTTCACTGCCACAGTGCATAGCTCTGTGACGACAGGCAACTTGTCAGCGTCGGAGGCAGAAAAAGTGAAATAAAACCTGAGGAACGTGCCAGGAGATAACTCGCATGACATTAATCTTAACCTGCCTGTCCGCCTGTACTTGTTAGCCTTCGGCATGGCCGGGGCCGGGGCCACAGCCATTTGGCCTCAGGTGCGCCGTCGATGTCAGTCGAGATGCATCGAAAGCAAATTGCAATTCTATGTTTATTTTGCTTAAAGACCCGCCTGCCACGGCATAAAGGAAGTACAATTAGACATTACTCGTCTTTACAAGTGCTCGACAGTCTGACTAAAGAACTCTGGGTTGGTCAATTAATATACCTAGCGCAGGCTGCAGAATCAACTGTAAAATGCTTTTGTGCGACTGTCGCACAAGTATTAAAACTTTGGAGCACAAGTGTAAGTGCTGGGTGGGCTTTATAACACAAAGCCTTTGATGACATTCCCAGCTTGCAAACAATTTCAGACTCAGTCTCACATAGAATGTGCTCAACCAGCAGAAGCCGACGAAACACAATGCAAACAATGTAAAACAACGAGGTATGACCGACTATGAGATGCTCTGTTGACAGATTTAAAGTACTTTGAAGCACATTCATACATGGAGATATTTTAAAGCGTTTTTTATTTTGTTCAATATAAAGATATTTTAAGAAAACATTAAAATATTTATAACTTTAATTTGTTATTTGATTTATCTGTCGGGCTACCCATTATGTTAGCTATTCTTTTACTTTTATCAGAAAAGTTTCCTCGAAAGTGTGCCACTTTTTCCCTGTGGAAGATAAGTAAGCGATAAGAAAGCGATGTTGACAAAAGATAATGTCTATAAATTGATGACAGAAAGATACGCTTTAACTCAGCTTTTGGTCAAGAATTTCAAGAATTTACCTAATAGGATCGGAAAGGTTTATTTCAACCTACTATATTGGCAACTATGCTGGTGCAAATCCAAAATGTTTAAACATATTTTTTTTTGCGAGGAGGGTATCAAGAGTGACATACTAACACACACAATTAAACACCCAGAAAATAGCAGAAGTACCAAAATGTCGACAAGCGCATTTCCTTTTCAAAACTTTGCAGACTAGCCCACATTGCAGCTGTTCCACTTTTTTGATATTGTTATTGTTGTTTTCTCAGCTTTAAGATGCTGGGATTTTTATATGCTTTTTACTGGGCATAGTAAAAATTAAAGTCATAAAACTTGATTTACTGTAATTTTTTTTTATGGACGACTAATGGACTGTGTTACACTGTGAGACTGAGAGCTCAGCTTAAATTCCGTTAAGCAAGAAATGTAAATGAACTTAATGCCTGCAACCAGTTCTTTATATAAAGTAGAGAAAACTTATCTTAAGCCTAATCTGGATGACGTCGAGAAGTTTTTTCTATCGTAATTAGTGTGCACAACTACTTTAGTACATAGCATCATTTAAATAAAAATAAATATTTCTGCGAAGTTCCTTTAAATCGCTTTAGAATAGTTAATGTTGTCTGTAATACTGACTGCGCTGAATTCTTACAGTTTACAATTTACAATTTACAACAGTACATCTTCTAAAGAAAATAAGATTGAAATATATTTCTAAAGACCTTTGTTAGTATCTAGCTCCATCTGAAATATATTGTAAATTAATGACAGTTCTACGAATATAAACATAGTTTTAAGTCAAGGCGAAATAAATACTTTTATGTGGTTTCTTGAAATCATTTTATAGTATCTTAATTTTAATTTTTCTTTTTATCCTTTAAAAAGATTTCTAATGAAAATAACATTGAAATGAATTCCTAAAAACTTAAGTGAGGAGTAGTTAAAGTATTCAAAACCATTTAAAGTAAATTGTCAAATTATAAGCATTCGAAGGATTTAATCTTATTTTCAAAGGAAGTACAAACGAAATAAATTAAATTACTTTTACTTTCTTTTTATAAATCTCTTATAGCATTTAAACAAAAATTTGTAAATTATATAATTTTTCTTAAATGAGAAGGTCTTGATTTCCTTCAGAAATTTTCTTTATAAACATTACTTTTAACTATTTTGAACGCTAGTATATCATATTACGTCTTTAACATACAATTCATTTATTTCAAATAATTGAATGCCTTTTTTCATAAAAATATTATTTAAAGCTTGCGTATCCTCAGTTGATTGTTTTCCACACATATTTTACCAATGGTAATATACTATTTTTTTTTTCTGTATTGCACGCCGTTTCCTCTGGATTACTGCAGTTCATTTCCATTTGTTTTCCGTTGGGTCACACAAACAGTTGACGAGGCAGAGGAAAATGACGAGTTTTCCGTAGTTTCACTGACTTTTCACTTCAGAATGCAAACATAAAAATGTAATTCAAAACAGCTGAGGGTACAAATTGTACAACGTGCGAAAAACTGAAAAAATATCAAATAAAACTTGACACACACACACACAAAACACCCCACACTCACATACAACCACGCGCACACACACACACACACACGTAGACGCTACAGCACGCAGAGAGACACTCATATATTCACAGTTGGGAATAAATGTCTGTGCTGGATAAAATGTGTTGGAATTTTTGTTACTTTCATAGTTGATGGCTGAAAAAAAAACAACGAACAATCAACTACGAATGATTTAATCGGGAGTACTCGATTATAAGATGCCCTTCAAAAAACAATGTAAGACCCAAAAATATAGACTCTGTTAACATTAATTTGCGAATTGTATTATATACTCGTTCACAAAGTGAAAGGAGTATATTAGTTTTGTCTTTTTAGAAAATTAAGCTTATTATGCAACATTTTGCTTCTTTCTCTTTTTAATTTGCTTACAAAATTATACAAAAAAATGAACTGCAAATAAAATAGCAGATTTTGTAAATATTTGTATTCCTAAATGACCGCAGGCTATGCAGCATATTTAATAATGTATGCCCCGCAAACAAATTTACGCCCACAAGAACTAGCTACTTTTTGTACTGGCATTGTCATTGTTTATTGCGTTTTTTACTTCCATACAGAGGGTTTAATATATTTTTTGTGTAATGCATTAAAGAAGACTTTGTTGATCGTTAAAGCAAATATATATACCAAATATGTCTACGATGTCAAACTGAGTCACACGTCTTTGCTGCAGGCAATACCTATATATCTATACAAGTATTTTAACATTCTTTGCTTTGCTTTTAAAGGTGTATGAGGGTATCTAGAGTTCGGCATATCTAAAGTTGCATAGTTGTTTTTTCTTCTTGTTTATTCAAGTTAATATGTTTTTTGCTGTGGGACCGACCGAGCGGCCTGAAAATATTGTAGCATAGTTCTTTTATATATTTTGTGGGGTTTATTTATGAAGCTTTAAATCAATTTGCTATAATGTCAACAGATATGCCTTGTTTTTTCGTGTATCACAATTAAATTGAGCAAAAAGTCAGCAACCATGTAATTGTGATTTTCAAACCCATAATCCATTGAATATGGAAAAAGAGTAAATAGTTTTGTGCAAATGTATGTAACAGTCAGAAGGGGACATCTCCGACCCTAGTTAGTATTTATATATTAACTAACTAAGCTGCTCGTTATATTGAGCAGGAATATCAGATAGCTTGCTATTTTTTTCACATTCAGTTCCCAGGACAAATCCTATTTTGATTCTCTTAATGACTTTATCAAAGCTAACAAAGTTATATTGACTGGACGGGAGGTATTCCGGTCAGAAATCTAATTAGTATACATATAAATGTTGATATGTACAAACATGCAAATATGAATTATGAATGCTAACGAAACGCGGGAACTGCCTAAATTGGATTAATGTCATAGCTGCCGCTGTCAGGACCACAGGGATATCAAATAAATGTTCATTAAAAAAAATTATTTTTTTTTTGTATTGAGCTGAATCTTTTCTGTGTTTGCCTGTTGCCAGTGACTCAATTTAAAAATTAGTCTGAGAACAAAGCGGTGCCGAGACTGACGCCTCCAACGCATCCTTGTCTTGACTGTCGCGTTCCATTCAGAGGAGTGCCTTGTCCTATCTACTAATTGCAAGACAATAGGACGGACAGACGGCGCATTATGTAATTACTTTGACGTGCATTTTGTTTTTTGCCACAGCGGCGGCAGCGTAGAATTCCACCTAATAAATATCCCAGTACTGTGCTGCTATGTACAGTTTAATCCATTGACAGTCCTATTGTGTACGAAGGCAGCAAACCATAAAAGTGCCGTGAAAGCAGGACAGCGGATTGTGAAAGACTCTCGAGCTAATCTGGATTTGGTTTTCAAAAGCAGACACAAATCAAAGGATCCCGCATAGAAATCGAAGGAGCAAAAGGAGCGCCAAAGTCTTATCCAAACTTTTTGCAGATTAATGACCTTTTCTATGCCGTGACCCAGACAAATGTGGCCCTTGTTTAAGTGCCGTGAGATGTGTCAGCTTGCTGCTTGGGGTTAATATACGGACCATGCTTCAATAATGGCCAACACGACGGCTCCAAGACCCAAGACAAACAGAAGACGCAACTTTGCATAAACACAGTTTAAAGCGCACGTTAGTGCAGTACTGTTGGGTGGAGGAGGGGGCTGGGGGGCTGGGACTGTGAGTCCACCGACTCGACGCACAGGGAGTAAAGGTCACTTCGTTCCAGTCAATACCCGCACAGACTTGCCCCACAACGATATAGATACTGCGGTGTTGGCTGCTAATGACAAATGTCCCGTGCGGTGAGGTCGACTTGCTGCCAAACTATGCACACAAACGGAGTCAGAATAGAGTCGGACAACAGTTAACCCCCAAGTGTGCAGTTTATTTGGGTGTCAAGTAAGAGATATACGTATATATGTATATATGCAACCGGAAAGCCACTGGCAACCATTTTGTATGCGAGCAGTAAAGCCAGGCAAATCAGGACCAGAGACATGGCCATAATGGGGCCAATGCAAATATCTTGTTCATTTTGACATTTAATTGTTTGTTCAAACGATTGAGTTCAACCTGCCAAGCGGAAATACAACCTAGCCTAGCTGACTAAAATGTGCTAATTTCAGGAAATTAATGAGAAACTTGATTTAAACCGAACTGTCAATAAGTCAATAGCAGCAAATGCTGTGTCCAGCATTATAATTAAAGACGTTAATATAAAACTTTGCTGATACTTTTAAAACAACAGCAAAAGTATGTGCTGGAAAGTTTAAGTATTACGAGTCCATTTGCCAATTTCTCATTTATCATTTGCGTAGCTATAATGTCAATTATCGTGGAAAAAGTTTTTACAATTTTTTCCCCACACCCTGTAAAGTAGATAAAAAAAAGGGTATTATAAATTTGTGCGAGCTTTTGACACGGGCGTTATCTCTATATATAAAACTGTTTATCCTGACTGACCGACTGATTGGGGATCAACGCACAGCCCAAACTGTAAGAGCTGGGAAGCTGAAATTTTCACTGTAGTTACCTTATGTGTCGTAGGTGCACGTTAAGACGGTGTTTCGGGAAATTCCACCCGCAAGTGTGGAAAAATGGCGAAAAACGTTTGTATGTAACTTTTTTGTTTACCAACCGATCGTCCTCAAACTTATTTTCAAAGATCTTTGATCAAATTCATTTGAGGGGAGTTTCACACTTTTTGAAAAATCCATCGCTCCTTAGTGCAAATAGGGGTCGAAGATTTGGTGGATGACGTTTTGTTTTCAAATTTATTTCCAAAGATCTATAAGAAAAATAATTTTTTCACATTTTTCGCAAAATCTAAACTCCTTCGGTGGAAAATGCATTTCAAAGATTTTTTTGGTGAATTTTAAGTTTTATCCGTTTGATTCTCGTCCGATCAGTTTCAAAATCATTTTCAAAGCGTTTTGAAAACATTGATGTTATAACATACGTGCCACGGGCAAGGCCGGGCTATACCCGCTAGTAAAAGTAAATATTTTCTATAGGCATCAACAGCGAGATTCGATAATTTTAGGCTAATCGATAAAAATCGACATCTGAATAATAAGTTGTGAGAACTACAGCCAGTAAATATACAAATTTAACCTACATTTATCATATTATAACAAAATCCATAATACAGACAAATTGCTTACCTATTTCGACCTGGAAACAGGGTATCTGAGTATACTTGCCAAGAATTCTCCACGAAATGTATCATGATTCTGTTTGCCAATAAACTTGTTGTTTGTCTGCGAGACAAGCACGCATACAAAAAGTTAGGTTTCATTTTGATGCGCTAAAAAGTATGCTAAGGACTTGAGCAAACGTTAGCTACTTGGACTTAAGAATTGAATATTGTAAAACATTTCATTTAAAAATATTATTTTTAATGCAGTTACGATTCGTAATTATATAAACCAGAAAGAATTATAAGAAATAAGTAAGCTATTTCAGTAATTAAAAGTGATGCGCTAAAAAGTATGCTAATGACTTGAGCAAAAGTTAGCTAGACTAAAAAATGGAATATTAAAATTATATTCGTAATTATATAAACCAGAAAGCATTATTAGAAATAAGTAAGTTATTAAAAGTTCATTAATCAATTTTAAGTTCGTTTACACATACACATATATTATTTTTTGAACGGATTAACTTGAATCTTGAAACAACAAATAGGAATTTGGCTTTATTGAGTTGACGATTTCGATGGCTTATTCGACGCTCCCGTCGTCAGCAACGAGTCCAGTGATTAAATTGTCGGTCGTACTTGGCGGTCGTTGGGCGTTTATATTGTAGTTATTTAACTTGTATACGAGTAAAGAAAACACCTCGACGGGCAGCGTCGACTGCAGGACACTGAGCAATTTCCCCGGCTTGTTACACACAACAATCGCATTCACCAAGTGATCAACGCCGCGCTCAAAGTTACCCTCGGTGATCAGCAGTTCGCCCTTATGGATTTCCTGCATGAAATACCGTTCGATCGATTGCTGATCAGTTAGAATCGGCACGCCCTCGTTCTCATCGGATTTCCGGTTGCGGCGACGGCGTTCGTAGAGATTCTTCTTGAATTCGGGATGGTTGCGTCGCTTGCTATCGAAATATACGCAATACCCAAGGAATGCGGCACTGGCCAAACCAGCCACAACGCCAAGGGATGTCTTATTTACAAGTATTCCAATCATTTTGAAAGAAATTTTTATTTTAAACGAAATATATGTTGGGAGCAGGTAAAATCTTGGACTGAACGATATTTGTACATAAAATTGTGTTCTAATAACTGACTCTATGATAACTATAAAACAGACTACTCTGATTCAACCAAACAAACTAAGACTCCATTCTATTTTACTTTCATCAACAAGAATGCAAAGTATATTGTCAAAAAAGGAAAAAACACAAAGCTCAGACTTCAAATTTGGAATTAGGTAGAATAACTAATATTATATATTCTGTGTCATTGCAATAACAAAGGTTTAATGGTAAATTACCCACACACAAATATTTGATTTGATTGATAATATCCCCAATGCTTAGCCTAAAACAGGGTATTTTTAGTCTCGTGTATCGACTTTGTTTTGCGACTTGCTAATTAGTATTTGTGTATTTAATAAACTGTTTAATATATCTGCAAATATACTCGTATCCGAGTTCTATGCCTGTCCATTCTATTCCATTTTGAATCGTAGGCCATCCCTACAACATTCCTTGTTAGATTTTCTATTTGCTCTTCATGCTGTCTGCTTGTTGTTTTTTTTTCTTTTTTTGCGATTGACTCCACATTCGATTTAGGTTTCATGCGCAGCAGTCTAACCAAAAGCTTTTAGGGAAGACTGTTCAACTAGGAGCTACCCCGTATCCAGCCTCGAATTGCCGAATCATAAATTCATGCTCACCTGTTTATGCCTACATATGATCTAGATAGATGACTAGGCATGGCTAGTTCGAATCAACTGTTGATGTTCATCAAGAATCTATATACTTAAATATTTATTGGGGTCAGTTATGCCTAATATTGCCTGATGCACTTGCTAAACCTCAAAATACCCTTTTTAACCGTTCTTCATAAGTATAGGATAAAAATAGCATTTGTAATATCTGCAGTAAAATGCGAAATTGAATTTGATATAAGAATTTCATACGAAAAACACAATTTGGAATAGCTTTTGCATTTGACAGTGACATGACATTTGTATCGGTATAAGAGAGAAACAAAAATAATTTCGATCGAAAATATATTGAATTACATACACATATTTTACAACATGCTCGACCTTTGTCAAACTGATGACCCTTTCTCTTAATGTGATGTCAAATTAGCGCCTTTTTTAAATGCCTCGAGTACACGACACATTTAAATTCTACACATATGGGTAGGCATGTCGGCCCCAATAAACCCTTTCCGTTGTCTGAAATTGAGTTCAATTTAAATACTCAAAAAAATTCTTTTTAGTTTTTAAATGGATATTTTAAAATATTGTAATTAAGTTAATTAATCTGCTTCTTATGACCGTTCTAACTAACCGGTTACTTTTCATTTGTTGTCGGATATTTTAATTTTAGCTTTAAAGTTTGAAGTCCCTTGCTTATGCAAAGATATTTTATTTAGAGTTGATATTGAACCATAGTTTACGGATAAAAGTTTTAGGCGTTTTCTTTCAAGAGTTATGTATTTGGTTACGTTAAGGTTTGGTTAAGTTCAAAAATAAAGTTGTTGCCTGCAAACTTTGTAAAGAAACCCAATCCATGATGAACACATTTTCAAGTTCGGCTAAATTGCCGAGTGTCGAGATTCTCAATTACTTGCATGAATAGCATAAATTTTATATGGAAATTAATTACTTACATCTTACGTAAAGTACTGTAACATGCAGCTGCTATAGTTGCAATTAAATTTATTATTTCATCAAGAAGATTCAATTGTCCTTACACCGAAGGACAATTTCTCTTGCTTGTCAAAAGTTTCCATTGTTACAGAATAGCTCAAAAGCAATTTCGCAGAATATCAGATTAGTTGTTGAGTAACATAATCGTCAGTTTAGATTTGTCAATTAGTTGGGCAACTTTTTGGGCGTTTATTGAAATTACAGCATTTATTTTCTCACACTCTGAACCCATTGAAAATGGGCAAAATGGGTATTTTGGTTTTGTTCAAATGTATGTAACAGGCACTCATAAAGCATATAAGTATATTGATCAGGGCGACGAACCGACCCGATCCAGCCATGTCCGTCTTCTGTCTGTCGGCCCGTGTCTCCGTTTGTCTAAAGCTTAAGACTTTAAATTAGACAAATATACTCTCTTGTACCTTACGTAGAACCAGTTTATCATGTAATTTCGTAATATCGATAAATTTTGATTTCCAGACATGTTTTTTTTACGCATAACTCAAAGAGCTAGATACATCGAACTTCGTATGCTGGTTTTCATATAGTACACACAAATTAAAAATATATTACAGCTTATAGAGCACGCCCTCCCCCTTCGCCTTTTAATTAAAAACACATTATTATTCGGACTGTCACATAATATGTAGCTGAAAGAAGAAGCAGCGCCGTGTATATGTATAGAAGATGCTTGTACAGGCAGCTCGACGCTGCGCTCAGGATACATATGCATATCCTAATCGGGTATTCTTGTCTCTTGTTTTTTTATGGACTACTTTCCAACATATGTTGTGCATATCATTGGTGAATTGATTGCTATTTAATGTGACTACAAGCAGTTACATCTTGGTGGGCGCAAACTGAGACGCCCCTCACCCCTCCCTTGGAATGCCGCAAACATTTGTCGACTGTTGAATGTGGATGTCTGTTGCTGGGGCAACTTGACAAGCAAAAGCATGTGATATCCATGCGGTAGTCGTACAGTGGCATAAAGGGATTCTTTTCAACTGAACATGAAGGCTTTTGCTGTCATGACAATGACCTTAAGCGAGTGCAAAAAACTCGATACGGCGACAGGGTATTAGCAAACCGCTAGCCAAAAAATCATCTTATTATGCAAATTGTTATTTTATGCTTTCATGCCATTTGACGATATTTCAATGGAATCTTTTCCATGCCCTTGCTGGGCTTATTCACACACGCACTTACTCTCTCTGCTTTTCTCCCATAAAAACCCATTAAATCCTATTAGGCTAAATGTGTTGTAGGCTGCAAAAAAAACAGCATATAGCAGTAAATAGGGTTTATCCTTAAGTTATCACAACAAGCAAATTGGCGCATTAATGCTGCTGAGACAAGAAAATTGTTGAGAAGCCAATGGAAATGTTTGTCACAGTTTTCAAATTACTTAGAGCATTTCAATATATTGTAATTAAATTTGATTATTTATGTATGGTTGTAAGGATTTCTTACTCGAAGAATTTATTACTTGTGTCGCAGCTCTGCGGAAAGTATTTGCGCGAGCTTTCACGGAAAAGCAATCTTTGCTAGTGATTACATAAAATCAATTAGTATTCCTGCCCACATATGCCTCTCTAATTCCATTCCATCCTTTAGCTCTGCAGTCACAACAAGTGACGCAACAGTTGTTGTTACTCCTGCATAGCATAATCCGAGACAAAGAAGTTTTTCTTGGAAAATAAATGTTCACATAGCGGAAATAAATGTTGTGGGGAGAATATAAAATATTTTCTTTATTATATTACAATATTATTCCTCAAATATTAATCGCATCAGATTCAAAGAAATTGTTCATCTTCTTTGTTAGAACATATGCTTTCCTTTGTTGTAAAACTTTATATAGGATAAATAAATTGATGGACAGCTTATAGAAATCCTCTGAATTTATTGTTTTTCTCTTTTATACAAACTTCATTCGTAACACATGTAGTTAAAGATACATTCTCTCGAAATTCTTTTGATCTTTTTTTAAGAACTATGCAGGTAAATGCCATTGGTATTCACTTACAATGCACTCCCAATGCTAACGTACACGCTTTGAATAGCTGAATGAATGTCACTTTAAAGAAAAATTAAATGAATACATTTAATACATAACCGACAAACAAAAACAAATAGGCTTTTGCACAAATTATTTTTAAGTGTTTCAAAAAGCACTGTCGAATACACGCAAGCTATTCTTAACTATTTAATCAGGCATTAAGACCAGGCAAGCGAATTAATGGGAATTAATGCTCTGAAGCGTGGACAACATTTGCACAAATTTTCATATAAATGAAAGAGAATCAATGTATATATTAGGCGTTTGTCTAGGCAACCTAAAATATGTTAAGAGCCTGCGAGTGATTGCTTACAGCAAACTACTAAATTATGTATTATTGCGATTTTTTTAGCTTCAGCTTTAGATATGTTTATTTCTTTTCGGGAAAAAAAAAACAGGTAAATTAAAAAAATATATATTACTTTTTCGGCCTGGATTGCTCCACGTTTTTTGCTACAAACTTTTAATTAAGAACTTTGAAAATAAGTTTGCAGTCGTATCGAACGAAACTCAAAATTTTGGCGTGGATTGCGCGAAAAATGGGCAGCACGTTTTCAATAAATGTTTATCCCTGGAAACGAATTTAAGCCTTAAACTTCACCCAAGGAGGTTTGGATTCTCCGAAAAGTGTGACAAACTTGTTATTTAAGAAAATTGTGTATTTCATTTAATATTATTTTACTACTTTGAATTAAAAAGTCGAAAAATATATAAATATAACTCACCGACTCGACTTTGCCAGATGGTTGGCTTTCCTGGAATCAGTTGAATGCAACACAATCTACAAAGTAAACAAGTCAGCGCAGGAGTTTGAGTTCAAAGGGGTTCATTATACCGTCTGCCATTCAGGTTGATTTTTTTTTTTTAACAGGTAAGGCAGGGTCGCGATGGTAGCACAAGTTGGAAAGACGAATCCCAAAAAGCCAGCTAAAATTAAAGTAAAAGTCGCAGGTCGAAACGCACCTTTCAATTGAATTTTCCATATATTTATATTTTCTTGATTTTTCGACTGCCAATTACTGCCAAAAGCAGCAGCAAAAATTTGACAATTATTTAAAATTTCACAACGTTTTTTTACAAGTTATTTACAATTTACACAAATTACATATGTTTATATGCGTAGATCAATAAATGTCAGCGCTATTGACCGAAAGTTGCCCTCGGACCAAATAAATCAAATGTCAAAATTTATCAGTAAAATATTTTCAAACATTTTCGCATTATGTTGCATACTTTTGGGCTGAACAAAAACTTAAATACAGCTTAAAGCACAATCAACTAAATAGAAATTCATATATTTATAACTTGTATTCTCTCTAAATTATTATCAGATTTGCATGAAATGTAAATAAATGTGAAATTGTAATTAGCTTATTTGAACATTAAATATATTTTTATGAAAGCATTGGGATACACAAATACAAATTGTAGAGCATATTTATACAACATTTAAAACTTACAGCTGTCTTCGATGATATTATTTACTTAATGTTACACATATTTAAGTACATATAGGAATGAATGGGAACGTATTGCATTTAACACTAAAATTCTTATAATTTCATAATTATTTCTGCTGCTGACAGCCACAAATTCGTGTTTCGTATTTACAATGGAATTCCTTTCCTTTTGATTACCGCTTTTGAAAACGAACCCGTTTAAGAACTTTCCCATCACAGTTGTTGAATTGCCGTCGCATTCTTGCCCTGGCTGCGGCCGCAACTGTGACTGTGGCCGTGACCGTGGCCGTGGCCGTGACTGTGATTGGAATCGTGACTGCTATTGTTTTCGGACCCCTCCTCGATGGGATTGTTATCCTCATCGCAGGAAATGTATTTAATTTTTACGCGCTGCCGCTCGCCGGCACTGTTTTTAATGGACAAGCAAATGGGAGAGCTATTATCATCTGTGGGTCTCTCCATGATGCACTCGACGGCCGTGTGGTTTAGGCCCTGGACACCCGCATCTCTCTCGCGGGACGACGTTTTGGGCATCTGCTGGATTTGTGTTTCCATTGTGCTACGCTTCCACTGACTTTTGGTTTCGGCTGCACATTCCGATTGGAAAAATCACATGATAGAGATACTTACAGTGTCCCTTCGTACGTACCTCTTGTATGGCGATTCGAGCTGTTCTTGTTGGCCATCCTGCTCTTTGGCGAGTCGAATCTGTAGCGCGTCAGCCCCAAGCAACAGCAGAAAATTATCCGTTGAAAGTACATGCGAAATCTATAAAAGGAATTACAAATAAGTTAAAAATAATTACAGCCGATACAGCCTTTTACGTCTGTAGGAATCGGACCTCTATATCATGTATAGATATCACATTGATACAAAATTAAGTTCTTGTATAAGCAAAATTTTTGTTTTTTAAAATATCTTAATCGAACTCAACATTATATTCAACTCTTAAGGAAGATTCGGTCTAACTTAGCATTTGCGACCTTCACCTTTCTCATAAAATATATCTGACAAGTATCAGAATTTCTAAGCCCCATATCCACAAGGGTATTAAATCTTCGGCTTTTCGTTATTTTCTGTTTTTGCTTGGTTTTATTTCATTTACTGCATTTCAATTGCTGTTTTTGTTCAATTGTTGCTACAGAGGACTTTCATTCATTCTTATACTTGATTAGCCTCAGAACTTTCCGCTTTTTGTGTTGTTTTGCAAAGTTTAAATTTCTCATAAAAGGATTCAAAGATGATTTATTTTTTTGTATATTTATATACATTATATCTCACCTTTTGTTCATCCAGTAATAAATGATGGGATTGACCATTGCATTGGACATGGCCAGCCAGTAGAAGCCCAGATACATGTGCTGCACGTACTTTGTGGATGCCACCTGATTGTTGTGATAGGCATAGATGAAGAACAGATGATAGGGCAGCCAGCAAATGGCGAAGATGAGAACAATCGCTATAAACATGCGAACCACTTTTCGCTTCGATTTCATCGATTCCATCTGGCGGTCCGTGTTCTCCCCAATTGAGCGACTGCCCCAGAGTACTCGGCCCATAAGCGAATAGCATATGAGCATTACAATCATGGGTATGCCGTAGGTTAATACCAATATGGTCACATTATAGCTGGCAATGGGTAAACACTTTCAGTTAATTAATCAGTGTTGGTAAACAGCATTCGAATACTTACACATAGTCTGTCATCGATGTTGGATAACGTCCATCGGGCCACATCATGAAGCAAACTGTACGCGATTTTCCGTTGTAATAACTGTCAAGTAATTATAAATCATCTAACGTTATCTTGGCTGGCATAAATTGTTTTAAATTTTACGGTAAACAAAACTTTCGCCGCGCCTAAGTGAAATTTATATAATGTATAAAGGTGCTTCTGCCGCTTTTGTGGCGCCCAACACTTTCAACAATATTTAATTACGGAAAGCGAACCTAAACCAAAGTGCCCCTTAAATATTATCACGCCTCAAAGTTAAACGAGAAGCGTCGAGACGGAAAGCAACATGTTGAAAGGAGTTTTTTTTACAGCATTTTAACGTCGAAATAATTCATGCCCATTTTGATGGCAAAATGAAAACCTAATTTGGAAAATTATCGCAGCTTTTATGCGTCGTGGCGTGCGCACTTAAAAGAGTTGTCCCCATCGGTGACAATTTGTTAACAACCAATTCGGGACCCATTAACAATGCAACTGGCAGTCAGGTAATTACTTGGCCCAACTGTCGGCTAACTCGAGCACTTAAATTGTTTCGCCGGCTGCCTGTCACCTGCATTAACAGATGGCAGATCTATTCAATTCTTTGGTGTATTCAACTAGACTTGTATTTAAATCCATTTCAGTTGAATGCGAATTAAACGAAAGCAATTAGATGAATTCGTTGAAATATGATTTGTTTATCTGCATCTTAAGCGTTATATATCTGCTAGTCATATTTCTGCTCAACTAAGGGCTAGTAATAAAAAATATGATATTTAAGCCTTCTTCATCTGGATCTCACTGAGATCCAGTCCTGGTGTTAATTACATTAATATATATATATATATACTTTCAAAAATTACTTCAATTGTGTTGTGTAACTATATAGCATATTTTTCAGATCTAAGAAATGCCGTATCGTATTACCGTGCTCTCAAAAAGTTGTTATATTATAAATATGTGCACATTAAATTAAATTCCAATCTATATGCCTGAACAATCTGAAGCTCAGCTGCAGTTCTCTGTGTAAAAATAGCTAAACTAGCAACAAAGTTTATTGGTAAACCCTTGCTGTTGCCATTTTCATTCACCTTTGCGTTTATCGTCTATTGGCTTACGACCTATAAGCTGCTATAAATCCTAAGGTTAGCCGTGTTTATAAGGCAACTCTTGAGGAAAGTGCTTTATTTCATGCCCAATATTTGCACATTTTACCTTATTCAACGGAACTTTGCCTGTGCTGCTTGTATCTCCACTTAGGTACAGATTAGCCTCCCATAATGTTATAAATATTTCGATATACGAACTTGCGTTTATTAGAGCCGTAGTCTATTACCCTGGGAAACGTTTTATGTCAAGAGCCAACCAGTCAGTCAGCCAGTCGAGTAGTCAGTCGAGCAGGCTAAATAATAAAAAATGCTTCAATTCTATTAAGTGAATGTGCCATTTGGTTCATTGAAGTGAGCAAATTTGCGTAAAATTCAAATGAAAGTTAAGTTACTTGGCCTGTTTAGCTTCAGGTGCCTAGATCGACGCCTTTACAAAATGCTGCCTAATATGTAGGTCTGGCGGGGCATACAACATGTTGCGGATGGGGGCCATCAGCGAATCGATGAGAATACTCGTACATGTGGGGCAGGGTACACAGCGAGCGACTGCGCTGCAGGTGGTGCGCTCGTGTGAGAAAGTATCTACGTGAAAAGTATCTTGAGCTTTCGTCTTACAAAGTTCTTTATGTTTATTACTCGGTTCGTAGGTAGGAAAAGCGGAAAATAAACAAAATATGCGGCGGTTGTTGCCCCTGCTGCTGTTGCTTGCCGCCGCTGACTTTGTGGGGCCGGCAAGGTCATATGTTTATATATATATATATTGTGTATATATTGTGGAAGCACTACACTTACTGCTTTGTCATGATGCTGGAGTAGAGCAGGCAGGGCGCGGAGAGGACACAACTTAGTGCCCAGATCAGTACCAGAATGAATCGCACTTTGCGACGCGACGTGCGCCGCTTTAGAGGATGTACTATGGCAATATATCTGCAAAGATAGAAAACGGATGCACAAACGGATGCCGATGCGGATATAGATGAAATGAAGATTATAGCAAACACTCAGCACTCACCTGTCGAAGGAGATGGCAACGAGGGTGAAGACCGATGTTGAAACCGTTACGTTGGCCACAAAATTGTTGATGGTGCAATAAATCGAGCCAAATGGCCAATCCGAATTCACCATGAATATAAAGTTGAAGACACAATTCAAGGTGGACATTAGCAGGTCAGCGATGCTCAGGTTTAGCAGGAAATAATTTGTGACCGTGCGCATGCTGCGATGTCCTGCAAGCACAACGAGAAGTGGCCAAAATGTGAGACGTGACAACAAAGAGAAATCCACCGGATATGAGCAGCAACCGGCCATTGAAAACAATGCCAGCAATCGATGCAACCAAGCGACCAAACAAAATTGCGACCGCGTGGCGTATGCGCGATTTATGTCGAAAATACGCTTTAAAGTGGCGCTTAAGTTCTGCTTCCCTTTTTAACTATTATATAAAACAATCTTAAGCCCGTTTAGCTATCAAGTGCTTACCTGTGACAATCCAGAGAACAATTCCGTTGCCCGCAATGGCCACGAACATCATCAGGCCAAATACAATGGCCCAAATCGTTTTCTGTTCCCACGGCAACTCATACGGACGCGTGGGTGATGGAAACAGGCATTCAGTGAGGAAGTCCCTGTGCAGAGAGAGTGAGAGAGAGAGAGAAAGAGAGCGGAAGAGTTATAGAGACAGAGAAAGAAACCAAGTTTAATATATGTATATATATATGCATATCCATAGAGATAAACAAATGCAAGTCTTTCAATATGCACAGCAATTGCAAACACGAGCTAGCACAAATCCTTTAAGCATGACTGCGTATACGTGTGTCTATGCATGTGTTCAGCAAAATACAAATAAATTTCCGCAACATTGGGTTCAATAAAACTGCATACCAAACACACGTGTGCATATATAGAATACGAGTCAAACACGAGTATCCAAACGATTTCTGTGTCAACCAGCATTTCTGTTGTTTTCTGTTGTGTGACCTGCTCTCACCAGAACTAAATCACTTGGTCAAATTTTAAATAGTTATTAGGAACAGCATTAAGCTTAGAAAAATTTAACTTTAAGCTGTCCGGCTCAAGGTCAATGTTGGTCATAACGACCCAGAACAACAGCACCAAAAGCGAGCAAGTTGTCTGTAAAGTTATATTAAATAATTATTTATTTTATTCATTCATAGAGCTTGGATTAATTTGATTTTTCCTATGGCATAAATAGTCGGGTATATTTATATGATATTTTACTAAGGACCATAAAAAAGTTTGTTCTATTTACAGTTGAGTAAGATTACAAAAAAAGGAAATTTTAACAAGAACTCTATTATATTTCTGCAGAACAGCTAAGCGATAAATGAATTTAAATTGGCCGATTCAAACAGTTGAACAAAATGCAGAATTCAGAACCTTTATCAAGTTGCATCAAGCATTAACAGTGAGTAAGACTAGATCAAGATAAATAAAGATAACTCGAAATGGCATCAAGAGCTAACGAAATACTTATATATAGTATATATATATATATATGTTCCGCAAGAAACTTCAGAGAATGTTTTATATAAACAAGGGGATAAATTAAACTTAAAAAAAAAAAACTAAGCTCAAGTACAATATAGATATAAACATATATAAATGAACTGTGAAAATTAATTTCATTTTTGTGTGCACAAGCTTTGGCTTGATTTTTTTGGCCCTTAACTTTTCACCTTTCCAACTTGGACAATAGAAAATCAATGAAGCTCAAGATGAGAGTAAATTTGATAAAGGAAACTGCTGATGATGATGATGGGGCATCGCAGTAGCGCAGAAAATCAAATCTGTAGTTTTAAGTGATTTCATTTGAGCTGCATCCGTTTTGCCAGTGGATATGAGCAACAGTCCTGGGAAAACGACGTCGAGGTAAACACAGAATCCACCTGAGCCTGCATTGGTTTCACACTGATAAGCATATGTATATGTACGTGACTTGAGGTAATTAGTGGGCGCTTGAAGTCGAGCTGAAGAGCTCTTCGTTATATCTTTTCCTCTCAGTTGCCCCGAGATACATTTTCCTGGAAATGCAGCCAACATAATTCGAAGCAGCTGAGAGCAATTGCCCAGAATACAGGTGGGTAACCAAAACTCTTAAGCAACATGGGTGCGTTAAAAGAGTAGTAAATAAGACATCTGGCAACAGAGAGTGTCTGTTTCTTTATCCAGCTTGAAACCGTCTTACAAATAAGGTAGCCAGAATGAAAGCAATTTCTGCTCTTAGCCCTACGAGATATACACTGGAACCCCATCGTTCTTCAGCTGGTCTTTTCTTCTTAATCTTCCATCGTTAACCATCCTCGGTATTTTCGGGTTATATAAATTGATTGTCGGCGGGAAAGATTTTTCTATTCTTTTAGATCATCTATTCCCTCCACACCTACCAAGAATTATCGCCAATTATCTTACGCTCAGGATACCTTTGGAAACTCACTGACCAGCAATGTAGATCAATATTATTTCTTCTATAAATATTATTGTGCATCTCTAACTGCCTGTATAAATCTTTTTAAAAACGCTTTTCTCCCTTTTTTTTAATTTTTTATCTATTATTAATAATTATATTTGGTTAGGATTATTCCTTATTTTTTTATTAAGAATGCATTTTCTCAACTAACATCTTTCTTCCTAAATACTCAGGCTGACACTCGCATAAAAATAAATTAAGTATATATATTCTTGATCAGAAGGACAAGCTAAGTCAATCTACAAGCCCCCCACACACTTCCTACTACATTACATTACAACAAATATATATATATATATATATATATATATATATATATATATATATATATAAGCTTTTATTACCAATCAATCTATTTTTGAATATATATATATATATATATATTTTTTTTTTTTTTATATAACCCACACACTTTACTATACTTAAAAAAAGTTTGCTGTTTTGGTTTTGTGTGCTTAAAGGTCATCATTATTAATTTTAAATCAATTTTCTAATTGGGCTTCCCACATTAAGCACAATTAAATAAGGATTTGATCATTAACCTTCAAGCTAATTAAATGCGCTTTTTTATTTAAAATAAATGCCTATGCGTGTTTTCGTGCTATTTGCTTTTGAAACTACTTCAGCTATTTAAGTTTAAGCTAATGTTTAGTTTTAAATCCAATTTTTCTATTCACGCGTAACCTTTGATAAAAAATCCTTTCAAATTAGCAGAGCTCAAACTTTGCTATGATTTTTTACTGCGTTTCCCCTTTGATGCTAATCCTTTTGTCAGATTGCTCATAATTAATATTAAATGTCTAGAATGTCTAGAAAATTCCAAAATACGTTTGGCTGCATTTAAATTATTGGGTTTTAGGCGGGATTATAACCCATGCCTTCTGATTTTTGGGGTAAAGGAAAACCTCACGCCAAGAAATTATCTTTGTGCCTTTTACAAGCAATAAAAGGCTCACAACTCTTAATGGAAATTGAGAAATATGAGAATTGATAAATTGAGGGTTCTTCTCTCTTGACACCTGCAAGCTTATATCCTGAAATGTTTTACTTAAGTTGTCTAACTTAAAAACTTGGTAAAAGCAAATATTTGATATATAAAACTAAATTCTTAAAGAATCGATTTCTTGAAAATACATAGTTCGAGAAAATATACTAGCTAAAAAATAATAAATTGTCTGCACAGCAACTGCTTTAATTTTCTTCAAGAGAAAATCAAAACATTCAAGAAAGTACAAGAAATGAAACCGAATACATTTCCATCGAAATGCCTGAGACTTCCACTAGTAATATCAGCTTCTTTTAACTAATTCAATGGTGTTTGAAAACGATATAGAAATTTCTTACTTAATTATATGTTTACCAGTGCGCACATTCTAGTAATTTACTCAATTAGTTGGGGCAAACACAATATCGATTTGATTATCGCACAGGATGTGTATGTTCAAGTCCTGTTCACGTTCCTTGGCTCATTTGTAACAATAGCAGAGAATTAACGTAGCTGCGATACGTCTACGACTTTGGCGAAGATAAAACAAACTAGTAGGTCAACTATTGTGTGGTCCAAACAAACAGTTTATCTGCTTGTTTGTTTTTCGTCCGTGCCTCGGGGGCTAGGAGTCAAAATAAATGGCACGAAATTGGCTCTACACACTAACATTTAAAGCACACGCGAATTAAAACTCTTCGCTATTTTATGGAATTATGTAAAGCTATTGTAAATGCAGTTAATTTGTTAAACAGTCAATTTATAATGTTGTTTCAATTTTGTTAAAATGTATGCCTGTCAAATTGCGCATAATGAATATACATATATTAGTGCAATGTAAATTGAAAATGTATCTGACTTTAATTTGCATAATTACATGCTGCGGCTGCTGCCAAGCAACAGCAAATATAACTGCGCTTAACTGTCAATGCATTAATGCTCTCAAAGGGATAAGCAAACGGAGCTTTGTTATTCTCTGTTCACGAGTGGCATGCAATTTGTGTTGCCTACTTTTGCGCAGCAAATGTAAAGCGACACCCCAATTAGAGTTGGCCGCGTGTCGTATTTCATTTCGTGACACGAACAGGCCCGAGCTGCTGGTGTCAAAGTATCGTTTTCCGAGCGTGCTCGTGCCTGCCCAGAAAAACCTCAAGGACATAGCACGACTGACAAAATCGAAAAAATACTAGTTGGTATTACCCTGCGTTACCCGGCTCTGACTTTATATTCCCAACTATCGGGTTGTATCGAGACAATTTTAAATTTTCCAATTTTCGAGATCCTTATTCTATTCATTTTATCCCTTATTCAACCTAACCCCAAGAAATGTGAAACGCCTTTCAAATAACTTTTCACAAAGATCATTGAACATGGTTATAAAGCCGCCTAAAGAGTGGTTAGATCGTCTAAAATAGCAGTGCCAATACACACAAAAACCACATGTAAATATCCACACCACACAATTTACTTACTATCGAAGAGATAGATCGTAAATAAAAATAGAAAAAACAATCTCCAGACATTTTTAAAGGAAATGGAAAATAAGGTTACTACAGTCAAAATTCCAGCTCCTACGATTTAAAGAGGATAAATTGTTTAATAGAAATACATTAAGTAGATTTTTCATGCCGCTGCGTGCATTAAGGACATTCCACATATTTCCACACGGTACCTGTATCAAGAATGTAATTTTAAGGGATGAGAAATACCAGATAGTTTTAAAATTTGTTTAATAAAAATATTAACATTTGACAAAATTGTGTTAGAATCAATAAATTTTGATTTTCGGTTTGGGTATCTGTCGTACCGAGTTGCACAAATGCGAAGCGCAGCCATCGCTAAGCCAAACAAATACACTCCACACACCATTTTCAGCCGCGTGTAATTATGGTAATTGCTGTTTGTTTTGACAGTCAGAAAGAAATAATAAACAAAAAACTTAAAAGCCATAAATTTTGAACAAAAACTCGTGTCTAGGTTTGAGTGCTGCTAACAACCAGACGGGCGAAGTAAGCCTCTTTGTTGCTATCCTGGCAGGATTTATATAAATTTCTTATTAATTTAAAACAAAATTTAATTTCACAAAAGCAAAATAATTGCTGACGTAATAAATATAACCTACCTTGGCCAGATCAAACGCTTGCTAATTATTTTCGTTTGCACAACACATTTTCTTTTTTTCCCTTTTACCTATAGACTTGCTAGTAAAGAGGTCATTTCCATTAAAATTTCTTTTATTTTATATATGCTTCCTTTTACATTTGCATTTCTCAAGCGGAATTCGCGCAGTCAAAGCAGCGCGCACAAATGCTGCGAAAGTCTTGAACTGAACTAAATTTGACATCGACAGCTTTTAACTTGGCACGCAATTTTGCTGTTTATGCAAATTTTAGCAGCAGCGCCAAAGACTAGAAAAATACAACTGCGGGAAAACTATTGTGGAGCAGATTTGGCAAGCGCATCGAATGCAATTCATATTTTTGAAAGTTCCAAGCAGATATCTGCACTGATTGCAGAGTAATTGCATTTCTAAGCCAAAAAAATAAAAAAGGTTGTTTGTTAGCAACAGACTTGAATAAATTGAAAAAGTTAGATGACATGATACAGACCTTTAAATATTGCAAATATATGATCTACAATAAACTATCTTTTTCCCAAAAAAAAAGAGTTTTCAACTCTGTAGCAGGATAAACACACATTGCAACATAGATATACATTCATACATACATCCCTGAGTCTCATATAACATTGTCATTCACACACTTTAACATAAGCATTAACATTATTACGCTATATAACATTATTGTGTACGAGAGAGTTCAGTTCTGTATCGCACGACGAACAAAAAAAGAAGTAAAAAGAACTACGCTGTGTCTGATTTGCTATTCGGTAGAATAACTGTAAAGCCTTCCACAATTCTAATCTGCTTCGAAAGATGAATTGGTCCATATATGGGTTCTACCAATATTCTCGCATATTTTTCGACTTTAGACAGACTATTAAAAACACTTTTGCATATTAAAACAATTTCCAAAAAATCAATTATAATATTTGACACATTTTAAGATATACGGTAGTTTCCTCTTCTAAAAATATTAAGCTGAACAGTTTTCTCTTTTTATTTCTTCGAATCAGGCATGTGTTCAGCATGTAGAGCAGATCCGAGTGAGCAAGTAAAGTGTTCACATTTTAATTATTATCAACAATCATTTGGAATAAACAAATTTGTTTTCTCACTCAGAAGGGAAGTTGAACAGTCGCGTGTGTGAAGAAACGGTTGACTAATATTTACACTTCGTTTTTTGCACAGTGCACTCTGCGGATTTTGATTTTTTCCGTAAATTGAATATTTCTGCGCACAGACTAAAATGTGACGTCAGTGCAGGCGCGTGCCATAAGCTGACCATGGTTGATTTAAACATTCACTTGTATCAGAATAATATTTTATTTTATTTTCTTTAATTCTAGTTAAACATGATTTCGCATGAAGCAGAAGAAAAAACTCAACATAAATGCCGTTGAAAAATGTCGTAGCTGTGTACTTTGAAATGTTTGGTCAATTTCGTATGTAAATTGAAATGCATTAAAAGCGATGCCCATTAAAATGTCATACACGCCATGTTATATCATAAAGCAATTTAGATATCAAAACACTGAGAACTCTTAATTGTTCTGTAAATCGATAGCAGTAGCAATTTTCCAAATAAGCACCTTCAAAATGGCGCTATTAGCGCTCAGTTAAAATAATGTTGCCTACATTTGAGCGCTTGAAGTAAATTGCGGCCTTAAGGAAATTAACATCAATCATAGTTGACCCCACGGCAATTTGCCACACATTTGTATGATGAATTAATATATATATATATTATGCACACGTTTATAGTGAAGGTAAACACGAGTGCTACCGACAACAAATTACCTCCATTAAATGGCACGAATTATTCAATTAAATCGTTTCTCTGCAGCGCCCAAGCTGTCGCGCGCGACAACCTTTATGAAAATGACAGCTCATAGCTGTCGGCCCGCAAGAGTTAGTTAGTTGGCAATTTTGAGATTTATGTCATATATGTATATTTACGAGTTCAGACAAAGTTATTGTTGGTTATTTGCTGGCGCATTTTGTATGGGGCTGCTGACATTTAATATTTTCGCGTGCATATTTCATGAGTGCCGAACAGTCAACGAAGCAGCCCAAATTGAGAGGTTTGTGGCTAGCCGCCTTTGTGCCAGTCACAGTTACGGCCGCAGTTACTGTTGTCGCGACCGCAGCTGCATTTTCCGGCCAAGGTGAGCTGCAGAGGTGCAAGCAGAAAGTTGCAAATGGCAACTGGAAAAGTTGTGGCTGTTGCTGAGGTAAGGCGACAGCTTATGATGCACAGAGTCACGTTCTTGAAAAGTTCATTAGCCAGCGTGCATTTGAAGCACAAGCCCAAGTTTTGGAGCCACAATCTAGAATCAATTCAACTTTTCGAAGACTAAGAGCGCTAAGTAGAGCTACTAAAAAGTATTAATATATAGCCTCTTATCATTCAGTGAGAACTATATAAAAGTACAAAAGTTGGACAATTAACTTTCGATATGCGCTTCGCTTTAAACTGATGTCGAAATATTTGCCCAGCTTATTGGAAATTCTCAAAAACAAACCAATAAATTTTAGAAATCCATTTCACTGAAATCCTTCTAATGGTATCGCAATCCGATAATGCCACACAACCTCAACCGCCCCTCAATCGCCCATAACCCCTTGACAAATGGCCAAGGACGAGCTCCGTTGTGGAAATCATGACCACTCAGTCGCATCATCAGCCTCATTATTATCGACAGCCGAACACAGAAACTATGACCCTTTACTTACATGCGTATATATGTTATGTTTGTATGCTGGGTCCACAGACACAAATTTCAGGGCACGTACGCAGTCAGACCCGCTCCCCCTACCCCCCCCCCTTGATTTAATGCAAATCTGCCCATTTCAATTTGGATTTATGGGTCGAGATTGTGGTATTGTTCATTGTTTTCGCATCTCCCATTATCAGGCCGCATTTAGGGAACGCTATCGGAAGTTTCGAGCAGCAACTGAACAATGCCTGGAAAACGACCGAATTCTGAATATTGTTCCCACTAAGTGCTCACTAATGTGTACACAGAGGATTTTCGCAATTTAATTAAAAGTATAATAGGGCATTGCTACTCAGTTGCCAAACATTAACTGAATTTATTAAAAGCTGTGGTTACTACGGACTTTAGTGAAGACATCGCAATATTTATGCTTATCGTAGACAGCGTCCGAAGCCAGACGCTAGTCCGTTTAATGAGTAGATCCATTAATGTATAAATATGTAAAAACGAAAATAGCATAATTTATAGTCTACATGTCACTCAAATTAATATAAACATAAAGATAAATTTGAATAAAGGCTTCAGGCTTAACTCCAAATAAGTTGATGAAAATGTTTTCAAACTCTGAAATAAATTAAAAGAATTTTATATTTTACAATAGCAACATGTTGTTTTATAAATATCTAATTCAATACCAAAGCTAGGCATTAAGCCTGTATTTATTTAATTTAATATTTTCATAGGGAACGAGTCTAATTCGATTAAAGAAAAAATCTCTTCAACATGGGGTATACCCTATCTGAGCGCAGCTGCTCAGTGATAGCAACTTATCATGTTGTATGCCGCAAAATGTATTTGTCCACCTGTTCGCCCCTTTTGTCCACGCCCATCGCAGTTATGTGACTGGGTGCAATAATTGCGCCCGCCCAACGCGGGGCCATAAAACAGAAAACATTTTTCACTTAATGTGAAACGCAAAAAATAAAAAAACGTAATTGAAAAATTTGTCATATGCAAATTTTAGCAAAGGCCGAGAAAATGGGCAGCATAATTGCGAGTATTTTTCAAGCCGCATTCAGCGTAACCATTTTTGGCATTTTTTGTAAGCTTCACATTTGCCTGAGAGCACACGCACACGCACACACACACATAGAAAGCATTGGGCCAAACGAGTTATCTTTTGTTGCCCTTTTGGCCGGAACGCTTTGTTATGTTGTCCAGGACTAAGCCAAACAGTTTCGTTTCGTTTGGCTTTTGCTGCGAGTGTGTTCTGCTTGAAGTACTTTAAATTATTTTTATGCGCACATATAAATTGTGATTGGATTTGAGACCCGGCCATAAAAATACCAAAGCCGCCCAATGGCCAAAATGGAATGTCTGTGTGTGTGTGTGTTTGTGTGTGTGTGTGTGTGTTCGTGTGTGTGCGTGCCATCTCGTCCTTGTCATTCGAGTCGCATCAAAATCAATAAGCGTATCGAAAGTCATAAGCATAAAAATGCCAAAAGAAAATGTTTTTTACCAGCTTTAAACCCAAGACACTTGCAGAATGTGCACTTACCGCCCGGCCTGGACCGGCCTTCCCCCTGCTGCATAAATACGTATACGCACCGTGGTCGGCACTCAAGCGAGGCGCCTATCATAAAGTTACTTCAGACAGACATTCACATACACATACACATAAAGGCGTAGTCCAGGAGTGCCAGAAGGGCCAGGCAGTTGCGTTGATTGCGACTAAGCCGCATGCCACAGGCCTCATAATGTGCTTAACTCGGACAACCGGTCAAGGCGTGCGGGACGGGACGGGGCGTGGCAGGTGTCACACAGACGCATTCACACATATCACCTGGGGCAGAGCAAAGCTGACTAGTCCGCATAAAGAACGCCAATTTACTTTGCACACAGCCAAGCTGCAAAGCTGGCCAAAATAAATCCCAAAAATGTGTTGTTTTTTTTTTTGTTTAGGCGGGTCGGGGACTACCTGCGCATATTTCGATGAAAGTTTTCCGCTGGACATTTGCTAGTTGTTGTCGTTTTTGTTGTTGTTGTAGTTGTTGTTGCTGTCGTTAACTGGACTGTTTGTCAAAGTTCTGTTGGGGATTTGTCGCATAGAATTTTGTTCTGAATTTAATTATTTGTCGCAGCTCGCTTCTGTCCAGCTATGTGACATCTAAAAAGCAATTTGCGAATTTCCGTATGCCGAAAAGCCGCCGCTTTTATTTACTCCCAGTTGCGTGCACCTTTGTTGTACACTAAATAATTTGGTAAAAAGGGTATCATAAAGAAATATATTTGGCAAATGAAAGCAGCACCAGCCAAATAACTCGTCTATATACATAGATCATAAGATCTATTACTATCCAGAATCTTATGTGTAAACCAGGTTTCTAGTATTAGCCCCAGTCTGTTTTTTCTTACAATTTCTGTTGTTTTAACAGCTGAAGTACACAACATCAATAACAATATCCATTAGACAAACCAGAATGGTTCGCATTTACAAATTGTATTTATTTTTATGCAAACATTCAGCTCATTTCATGCAAACCAAATAATTATTTTAGCAAGCAGTAATGGGTTTCGGCCCAGTGCTTACTTAATGACAGTTGCCCGAACAAGGTAATAAAGGTAAAATGACGCAATGTTAGGTGTTGACACCAATATTGGTGGACGCCCAATAAAATCTAATTAGAATTATCAGTTCAACAGATCAAACAGCCAGATTGGACTGGTTGGCTCCCAGGTAAATAAAGCGAATAAATCGGAGATGCAGAAAAATAATATTTTTTTGGTATATGCCATACAAAAATCAATAGAAAATTGCTAAAAAGGGCAAAATCGTTTTGTGCAGCTACAGATAACAGGCAGAAAGAAGTAGTATATATATTCTTAGTCAGCATCAATAGCCGAGTCGATCTAGCCATGTCCGATCTCATCATTTAAATTATTTTTTATTAATGCTAGTATATACCCTTAAACAATAAATAGGTAAAAAAAAAGTGTTAAGCTGTTACATTATCTCTCTAACTAAAACTAATTCGGCTTATTTATTGCTATTGCCTATGTAAATTGCAGAGCCTATCGAAAATTAAATCATATTAAATAAAACAAGTGCAAATATGCAATTTAAATGTAATTATCTTAAGGCTAAACCGGATTTGAAACATTAAAGGCTTATTTAATTGCTTTTTTACCATCAATATAGCGTTTTACTAACGAATTGAAGCCAAATACAATTATCAACTTGTTTTGCTGCGAAAACAAGTTCTAAATTTGTATACCCTGTGTCCATTGAGTGGAAAGCTGGGGCGTGATTAAGTTATGCGTAAGGCAGCATAAAGTCGATAAATTCTTGAACAGCATTCGGCATCAAGAACCGAATCATTGTCCATCCGTTTGTATGAACTTTGATCTTGGAGGCCATTTATTTCAGATACACATTTTTTTACTGTACTATTAGTATTGGCTAACTTTCGGCTAGTCCGTGGAGTATCTTTTAGTCAAGCACTTGCAAGGGAAACATACAAGCTTTTTAATTGAGTTGTTCGCCAACAGAATACAAAGAGCATAATCGAAAAAGTTACATAAAACGTGCTGCGATGTTTTGTTTTGAGGCATTTAATTGCTAAAAAGTGAAACTAAATGGTAAAAGTTATTTTGTTATTTGCACTTTGAAAAGATTTAATGTGGGAAATTGTGTCGTGTTGTTAATGGCAATTACATTTATTGCGCAATTGAATACAGAATAGGACCTACTGGATATTAAACGACACATAAATCTAATTGAATGGATTGATAAACGACTTATTTATTCTCATAGAATAATGTAAATGTAAATTTAAATAATAAATGATTTTAGCCACAAATTTTATAGCCAATGGCAATGTAAAAACGAACTAACCATTTGAATGAGACGCGAAATTTCTAGCTCAAATTTGTTTATCAAAAATTAAACCCACATTGATATTTAAGCTGAAATTTAATTCAATTGCAATAGATTCAATTTTATCAGGATTTTTCGCAGCGCATTTAATCTTGACAAATTCGATAGATAACTTTTCGTTTCTGTCAGCATTCGTATGTAGTTTCTTTTGGCACTTGTCTCAGCTTGAGTCCAACATGTTTTCATTCCAATTACTTGCACATGTACTGTATTTGTATTCCTTCAGATTCACATCAAAATCTCTCTATTGTCACTTTGTTTGCGCTTTTGAGCACATGTTAGATATGTTGGCTTGTGTGAAGTTCTTTACGGTCTTTTCAGACCCGTCGAATACACATACATTCTAAATGTTGTTTTGTGACATTTTTTACCAAAAAATAAAAAAATACAAAGTGAATCAAAAGAAATTCTGTACCTAACATTTTTGCTTAAAATATTTTCAATCATAATAATTTAACTTCGATTTTTTATACATATAATATATTTACCCTTTGCATTCGTGATATAAAAATGGAATATTTGGCTTCACAACAATTTTAAACTTTAAGATTTTGAATTAAAAACACATTAAATTCAATTAAATGTCTTATTTAGTTCAGAGCTCTATAGTTTCAACAATTTTCCTCCAGCATTTGACTGTTATTATCTTTAAGTAAACACCTCTGTCGAGGTGTCAGACAGAGTTGAAATTTAATAATCATTGCATTGCATTTCCCTGAAATTAAGAGCTGCTATAGTTTGGGCTTAAAATTCACTCGCAAAACAGGCTGGAATTCCAATTATTCCGAATGGTACGGTCAATTTCCAAGAGCTCTGTCTAACCCACTTAATCCACGTAGTTAGCATAATGAAATCATTGACTAAAGTATTTCACAATTAGGCGCTCTAACGCCGCACATTAATTCCAGTTAGCGTTTTCCCATGGCGCGTATTAAATCTCCTTTTATAGATATTACGAGTGTTAGTTAGCCAGAAAATAATTAACAGGGCATTTAAAATTGGTTTATCACACAATTTAAATATGCCGCAAAGTGCTCTCGTTCAATGAAGGGCGCTTCGAATTGCTGTGGTTATTTATGAGCTGGCATATATACATATATTCTGAGCTATTACAATTAATTTATTATTTCAACTAGACAAAATGACATTGATTAACAGAAGGAACGGACGTGCAAAAAAATTGCCTGTATTTACAATAGATTATAAAACAGCCAAATCTTAACTAAAGAAGTTTTGTAAACAAAAATGTGTGAACTACAATTTTGTTACTACTTGAGATTGATTACAAAATTTATATAAAGACTAACTAGAATTCCTTTCAGAGAATTTTTGTGAGCTAAATTTTAGTTTTTTATGAGACAGGCATATAGTATATAAAGGGTTTTCGATTTTATTTTTATCTTTAAATAATCATGTAAATCACATGTGCGCTAACATAGCTCGTGGACTGTTAATAACAGTTTTTGGGTATGTTAAGGCTACATACAATATTAGGTATATTAGCCAGCGCTTTGGGAGAAAAAATAATTGTATAAGAGAGATATTGAATATTTGAGGAGTATTATTTAATGCAAATTGTATGCAATCTACAATAACTGAATAAACGCGAATTTTATTATACATCTAATAGTCAACACATACATAGAACATAGATTCTTCAAATTATTTGATGGAGACTCGTTAGTAGAAAAAGTTAGACTGACATAACAAAAAAAAAAAAAGTACACCTAATCTTATTATGAAAACGATTATCTTTAGAATGATCTGTAGATGTTGTTAAAATCCCGCTGAGCGACATTCGCGGACATAAAGCCCACCTATCCACAGTACAGCATTTTACTGCAACGGTGGGCAAACGTAATGAAAAGTCAGGAAATGACATAAAAGTGAATGAAATTTTTGGCCGGAGAACCGGGTTATCTTGTGGTAGCGCTGTGCTTTTTCAACTCACTTTGCCTCATTGATGCTATCGAGATTATCTCGGTTCTCGATGATGCCGGACAACAGGCTGACCACCTCGGTGCGGTTGAGGGTATTCAATAGCGTCGTGTTCACAATGCTGTTCAGCTCGAAGCGACGCACGGCGAGAATTGTGCAGTTCACCAGCAGTTCCGTATCCACAATTTCCGACATAATTGCATCCAGTGGGTGGGCGGATGGTCGACACTATACGCAATTCGGGCCGTGCAAGGGCAGCCGTTAATCGTTGGTTGCGTAATAAACACGCACGGTTCACGCCAATTTATTTCACAGTAATCCCATAGAACACTCTCTATGGGTGAACGCGAAGACCGAACCGTTGGAGCACAGGAACACAGGAGCACAGCACCAATAGCAGCAACAGCAGGCGATGCAGGAGGAGCACAAGCACATGCCAATTTGCAGGATATAATTACCCGCTTTGGTCTTAACTTTTTTGCTTATATTTTAAGGATTAAATGAGAACGTTCCGGGTGCAAGTTAAACCGTCTTTCATGTACTTTTTAACAATCCGAGTGATTGGGCGTGGCGAACAGCAAGTTGCAAGAGATGCACCGAAAAAAAAAATGGCGCTTTTGTGAAACGTTGCACTGATTTTCATTTTGAATTTGAATGCTATCAATTATAAATATTTCGTATACGCAGCGTAAACTTGTACAACAAATGTTATACTTTCCGTATATTTGAGTTGAGCTGGGCCATTTGTAGAGATTATCCAAATCAATGTATCTTACTGGGTTTTTCAACAAAAATTGTAATTAGATTCTTCCATTAACTATTTGAATTATTTTAAGGATTATTCTTTGAATTTGATTTAATTTTTGCTCTTTAATTAAGTTATGTTTAAATTTAACACACTGAACTTTAAACTTTATAAGTATTTGATCACATATAGCATTTACTCAACAATAAGTTTGAAATAAGTTAGTGAACAAATTGTATTACACGTTATTTAATAACATTTTGCTTATATTTATATTTAATTTAACATTTTGCATGTTTGACATTAAACACTTAACACATATCACTGCATTAAACACAGATTAAAATACACTGAATTTAATAAAAATTTTATTTTTAAGATTTTACAGATTTTTTATTTAAATTTGCTCGCTGAAGTCTTTTGTTTCGTTTTACTCTGCCTTCTGACAGAGTTAGGGCTTAGGTACAGCAATACTACAGCAACATTGAAACGCAATCGCAGGGCTTTTTACCATTAGAGGAGCTCGTGCCTACGCGTGAACTTTGGTGCTACGAGTTCTGCCGACGACTGTCCGCTTTACATTGTGACTACAAAATATCTGCCGCGTATGCCAAGGCGGAATAGCCATGAGCAAGGCAACATCAGCACAGACACAGACGCAGGCATAGCAACATTTGCACAACCTGTTGAGAGAAGTCAGTAATAAATAGCTGTCAGCATGTTGCTAAACATTTTTGCCCCAGCAACATTTTATAGCAGCAATACAGAGCGAGACAGAGAGTGAGAGAGAGAGCGAGTTAAAGCGCGTATATGCTAGTGCTCTCTAATTTGCTGGCAGCATTGTTATTGCCGTTTGCACTTATTGCCTTTGGTTTGTGTTTAGGCTGCGGCTGCGGCAAATAAATTTCTCGCTGCGTGTTGATATGATGAATGACCTGTAAATCATTATAGAGGACATGAACAAGGACAGAGGGCAAAAGCGCAGCGCAAACGTGTGGGACGTGCGTCTATTTGTTGTGCTTGTTTGTTTGTGTAATGTTCTTGTATTTGTGTTAGCTCAAGTCTGCAAATGCTTGAGTGTGTTTCTCTGTCTGTCTGCCTATCTGGCTGTTTATATGACCGCACGTGTGCGTGTGCGTGTGTACACATGTATTTGCACATTTCAGATTATGACTGCCCATTTGGACATTTATACTTGCCCCAGCACCAAGTTTACTCCTACATACCATCTTCTGCACACACACACACACACACAGTCGTGTCATGTATTCAGCCGCCTCGTAATATGCACGCATATGCATTCTCGCTTTGTTGGTTTTTTTGTTGTTGTTGTTTTTGTTGTTACGGTTAGTTTATGGCATACATTTGCTATGACCTGCCCATGACCACGCCCCGTACACACACACACACACACACACTTATCATCGCCCGCCCCAAGCATATTTACACATTTTCAGAGAAGCACTCTCTTGTTTATATTCATACTGATTCCAACATGTTTATTATGTTAAATTTATGCGCGTTTGTTGTATTTTGGTTTTATAGAGCGGAGTCTGGGGACACACTTAATGATGCATCTGACGCACACCCCGCCCTCACCATCACCCCTCTCTGTCTGTCTCTCTCTCACTCTCACTCTCTGGCTCTCTCTCTTATTTTATAAGGTAAGCAAAATCATAAATTGCTGTCAAAAATTAGCCAATTTTTTGCGCTTTACCAAACGCTTTTTGGCAGGAAAATAAATCTTATTTAACGTTATTTCGTGTAGGAAAAGTTCAAAACGGTTTTTGTTGTTTTCTTTAAAGGCTCCATACAATTTGGTATACATTGGGCAATGAGTCTAATCTAATCTTACCTGTATGTTACCACTTCTTTAATAAATGATGCAACGAATAAGTCGAATTGGAATCGATAAACCACTTCTGCTGCTCATGCTCTGCTCATAGTCAAAAAATCATGAAATTCACAGGAAACCTCTCGACAAGCTCGCATAAATCCATTCGAGATTGCAATACATTCGGCAACTGGCAAGCAGGGAAACTGAAAAAAGCGGCATAAAGGTAGTACTTATCTAACTTTTAAGAAAAGTTCCATTCAATTTTATTCAAGTATTAAAAAAATCAAATTATAATTTTTCTTCCGTGTACTTTATTTTTTTAACAACTGTTTGGAGAAGATATTTCGAAATAGTATTCCAAGACAAACATCCTTAACTCTATTCGATTTTACTTAGGGCTCTTAGCTGGGCAATCAATTAATTTGGCTGAGAATCCGAAAGGAACTGGCCCTGTGCTCGACATCAAAAGCCCAAACTATTAATTTAGATTTCATATCAAGCCAAGCAGAGAAAAGAGACGAACACTTGGTGGCTGCCGCAAGTCAACATGTGTCAATTACCACTTGACTTTGTTTTGACAGCATGAGAAATGGGTTGCAGCTGACAAAGCAAATGGTGGCGCCATCCCGTTAGAATCCATATATTTTTCACGAAAGATACATACATACATACACACATACATTTATACATACATTATGATGGACATACATTGAGCGACTCTTGTGTGCAGCCCAGAAGTAGGCAACAAATGGCGACAGAAATTGTCTCAACTAGTTTGCTTGATTTATGCGATACAATTTCTGGCAAAAAAAAGTTTCCCTTTTCCCCATAATTTAATATTATTTACTTATTTACATTTACATTGGCAGCCATTCAAGCGCAATTTGAATTCATTTTTGGATGTGCTAATTAATTGATGACCACAAAAATTGTAATAATATGTCACAGCTGCATGTTGCCACATCTGATATGTGGGGTTTCGGCCTCTCTCATAAGGGAATATAAATGAATCAACATTTGCTTTGTTGTGGTGATTAAAATGTAATTAGCTTGAATAAACCGCAATACACTCGACTAACTTGATTAATATATGCCATTGTGTGTTTTGGGCATTCGTTTTCAGAAGAAATAAAACTAACAAATTCTTGTTCATGTTCCATTGGGCGTAGATCTATTAAAGTTGGGAAAATTTATACAGCTCTTAAAAGGTAGATTCATATGAAAATTAATAAGCTCTGTGAACATAGTATAATTTGGGAATAAGTTTGATTTATATATCAGTATATTAAAACCATGCCATTAGACAGAGCATCAATAAAATATATCATCTCAATAATTCGAATGTGCCCTAGGACCAAAGTTTTTCTTTCCTGCATGTTAGACTTAAACAATTTTAAAGCTATATATTTATTTCATTTTCTTAATTTAATATTTATTTAATATGTTTGTGTGTTTATATGATTAGGGATTGATCAGTCGGTAAATTAAAGTTGAATAGAAAAGATAAACACAATGTGAATAAAAAAATATGTGCCCCAATTTGATGTGCATTTGAATTTCTTCGAGTGACAGATATTTTTGAATTTATTTTTTTATTTATTATTTATTCGTTTTACATATTTTGTATTACCTTTTTAAATAGGCCGACCAATCAGTTAATTAAGTGACTGTTGAACATCCACTTTCAGGAACAATGAGAATGTAAATGCAACTAAACAAAAGTTAAGAAAAATGCTTATAGCCTGAATGTATGGTATACGGATCGATCAAGACACTTACTGGCCATTAGACTGGAAAGCCAAAGGAATGGGGCCCAGCAACGCAATTGTATAAAGAAAGGTAGTAAAATATTTCCCGTGACCGAGCCCAAACGACCGAATGTCATGATCAGCAATAGAACCATTGTTCTGCAAAGCATAGCCATATTAGGCCTTAATTAGTTAATTAAAAATAACAATCATACCTCATCAATGTGGGAAAGACGATCACACACATGCCAATAACCGTGGACGCACAAATGCCCATGACCGTCAAATAGACCGCGGCTAGCATAAGCGTCGCCAGCGTCGAGGTTGCAAAGTAGAGACCACCCACTAGGAACGTGCATATAAAGAGACTGACCTCTGTGCGGAATAGACAAAAACATTGGCAATTAATCATATGCAAATTATGGAAACTCACTTAGTATGTGATTGGCGACACCGCGAATGCTCAGCAGGGGGAAGATGAGCAGGAATCCAACTAGGCCAATGCCAGCCACAATAATGTTGTCCCTATAGGTTTCCGGTTGCTGATGCTATACGTGTTGGGTTCATTACTTTAATGCTTGAAACTTTGGTCAATAGACCGCCTACCTACTATGTCGCATTCCTCCCTCGTTGCGGTCGTACCGTTGCGCCGCATCAAATTGAGTCCCAGGACCGCGCACATACTCCTATCGCTGATTCCCTGCACCTCAAAAGTGTGCATTGTGGCAAAGATCTGTGGCAGCCACAGGCGCACCGAATTCACGCTGTCAATACAAAAGTGCTAAGCAATCATAGGCGAGGTATGTTATAGAGATGGACGCGCGACATGTTCGTGAGTGGACACAAATTTCCCGATACTCACGAATAGGCTTTTTTTTTAAAGATTAATAGTCAATTTAACATAATTATCGTAAATTTCCTCAAATTCAAAATTTCAAAATTACTCAATTAAAGTTGTTATGGAAATAAAAAAAGTTTCCTATATGCCTTTTACTCCTACCACACTATCCAGCCCACTTTAAGCCAGATTAAACTAATCATTATCATATTATATAAAGAACAATTAATAGTAGCTGTATAAACCGTATAAAATAGAATAAATATTATGGAAATGTTCTCATATTTGAAAAGAAGAATATATTACATTGTTGCTAAATCTCTGGAACTAATAGAAAACTTCTCTGTTATTTATCTCAACTAATTATCTATGAAAAAAAATATAAATTAATATTAACTAATATCTTCGAGAGCCTTTTGATATTTGGATATATCCAGGCACTCTGATATAAGAAATTGTTAATTATTAAATTGATGAATAAGATTGAAAATTTCTATGCTGAATTGGCATTAATCAAATGCATGTTACGCGCCCATTTCTAAAGTGAATTTACCACATGATTTGGCAAAAGTGCAGGCAATAGACGCGCACGGATAATCCCAGATAGGGACTGGTGCACATGGGCTTCAGCTGTTTCAGGCCTTCAATAAATTTACGCTTGGTTTTACGGAAGCGCAGCGCCACCGAGTCGCGTCTGCTCGCATCCTGAGCGTCGTCGGTTCGCTCGGGCGTGGCATCCGTCAGAGTTTTGATCTGATCCAGGTTGCAACGGATGTATGGGCATGAAAGAACAGATTAAAGACGTATAGCTAACTCACCGGATAGGAATCGCGGCTCTTGCGCTTATTCACCGCATAGATGCGCTGCAGGGAAGCCAGCGCCTTGCTGTAGTAGCCCTGGGACATAAGGAACTTGGGACTCTCCGGCAGAAAGATGTGCAGAAAGCCACTCAACAGGCTGGGCACTGAGGTGAGCGCCAAAAAGATTTGCCAAGTGTGAACTGCATAGATGGATTTCAATCAAGTCACATTTGGTTTGTCACAATTGTCATTAAATCAACCTACAGCGCAGTTTACCAACAGTAAAGTAAATGTGCACCGGCAGCAGAAAGTAGGCCATAATCGGCAAAGTCAGCGCACCGATGGAAATGCTTAAGCCGACGAACAGCATAATGTAGTGCCTGTGCTGCCTGCCATGGAATTCGGCCAGATAGCTGACGACGACCGCAAATGGACCGCAGATACTGCAGAGAATCAAAAATGGTTTGAATAAGCAGAGTATGTGCGAATAGCTCGATACCCACACTAGTCCATCGAAGAACTTAAATATCATCAGCTGCGAGGAGTTTTGACTTAGGGCCGAGCACAGCACACAGATACCATCGATCCAACCGCCAGTGATGAGAACCAGGCGACGTCCCATTGTATCCGCCACAAAGCCCCATGGTACGGCCGAGATAATCATGCCTGCATTCGAATTTTTCCTATACGGGATTCATTTGTGTTCTATATGCCTTACCTGCATAGGTCACAGCATTCATCAGACCCTTGTCCAGCACGGTCAGCTTCAGCTCACACTCCGCTGTTGGCATTACGTACGACATGGACGAGGCGGAGAAGACCATGGCCGATAGACAGGGCATGGCACAGATCATAATGAATACATTGAATAGCCCAAAACCGCATTCAGCAATCGCCGTCTCGAAATCCGCCATTTTGTTACCCAAATCGCCTGCGTGAGCCATCTGAATCGTAAGTTTATATATATATGGGCTTGGTTTTAACCAATTCCCACTAAAACTGACAAAACTAATTTTGAAAATAAACTGTAGGCTGTCTAGGTTTACACATTTCAAATTTTAAGAAAAATATGCTTGTGCTTATCTATGTAACAGATCGAAGATAAATATACACAATAATATATTTTCGATCAGGATAACTAGTTGAGTTGAACACGAACCAATTTTTGAAATTGCATCAAAAAAAATTATTTCAAATTTGGAACACAAGTATACTTCGTGTACCACAAACGTAACATCGATAACTCCTAACATCTCGAAATCGATAAAAATCGATGTACAAATCGCTAATTCCTGAAATATCATAATAATCGGATAATAATCCCCAAAGTTATTGGCAAATAACTTTTCCATAGCGTAGAGCTAAATGAAGAAAGAAAAGCACAGCCACTGGCGCATCGCAGCTAGATGCAGGGTATCTTAAAGTCGGGCACTGGCCACGGCGAGTTTCTTAACTGATATTTTTAACTGATAATAACAACTTTCTGCACAATAAATTATTTCCACTATTCAATTAATTCCACATCGTTCGAGTGCACTGATTTCCATACAAGATTTTCCTGACTGCGGCATTATTGAACGCCCGAAATAATTGGTGTTAATGAGATTGGCATATTGAAATTTTTCATTGGCTGCATGTTTATTCTCATCGTTGTTGTATTTGTTTTTTATTTTTTTGCTCATCCGCCCAAACATTAAATTTCGCTGTGAGACTTGTTTTCCATATTTGTAAAGGATTCACTTTATATATGAATTAATTAAACTGTTTGATAAATAATACTTCTGGGATTATGCAATAAAATATAATTTACATATTTATCGACTGCAGCGCAATTTTATGTGGATCGATTATGTTTGTAAGAATATATTTCACAATCCCTTCAATATCCCATCGGCGAAATGATTTTAGCAATGCTCAATATGAATTTCCTGAGTATTTTTTTTGCATGCAATAATAATTTGAATGAATATAAATGTATTATATATTTTTTGTATTTCAGTGAAAAAAGTTTTACATTTTCATCTTCAGTTTATGGATTTAATAAATATACATAAATATCTAAACTAGGATCTTGAAGTGGACGACAAATTAGCTTTTGCAAGAGTATAAAAATGTTCGGATTATCTTATCGTAATCTTCAGTTGAAGCAGCTTTTTAGATAAACAACCATTGTAAACATCTTTATATTAGATGTATATTTAATATAGGTATGCAAGGAGATATTGGCAAGGATTCATATTAAAATTTGTTAACAATTGCATAATACAAAATCTGCTGAAAATAAAACTTGACATGCATACATTTTTTATTTCACAGTATATATATATTTATTTGATTGTCGTATCAGAGCACTAAAAAACAATAAACTAAACGAAAAAAATAACACTTCTATATATATGTATATACACGCTAAGCTATACAGTACTTTTTACAAGTTAAGAGCTACAATAAAATAATAAAGTGCAATTGTCCGTAATTATATTAAAAACGATTCAAAATGCAATCCTAAAAGCCGCACAATATGACAACATTTAAGTAAAGGCCGCCTTTGTGGGATTGGGAATGAAAATTGACAGCACGGCAGCAACTGCAAATAAAAAAAAAAAACGTTGAAAAATGCAAGTACGACAATAATAAAAATTGCAGTTGGGCAAACTTACGCAACATGACGGAGGCGACCATCACAAAGGGCGGCACGCAGCCGATCTGTATTAAAACCGGAAAGAGTAGATTGCCGGAGAGTGCGCCCAGGCGACCGCACATCATGGCAGTGGCTACCACCAATGAGCTACAACAAAAGTAAATATCATAAGCATAGATCAATCGGCACGTGGAAAAATTGTGTCTTACCGCAACTGGGTGGGAAAGAGCGCGACAACGGCGCCAAGCAGGGAGGAGACGGCAATGCCCGCCACAGTGACAAAGGCCGAAGAAATGACAATCGTCGAGACACTGTTGATGGACCAATAGAGCGCTAGACCAAGGACTCCCGATATGAACAGACCGTAAGCTATGTGGAAGATAATAAAAATATAAATTATAATTATATTGGAAGAAAAGAAATAACAAGAAAGAGTACCCTAGTCGGGAGTGCCCGACTAGGAGATACCCTGAATCTAGCGCCGAGCTGCTATCAGAAGCTTTCGAATCGTTCTCTATTCACATGTATGTACACATATACAAATACAGGCATCCCTTAGACATATACTATGAGACATGCAGTCTTGAATATATTATTATTACATTATATTATATTATTATTATATGATTATATATTATTATATAATATTATGAGACATGCAGTCTTGAATATATTATCATTATTATATTATATTATTTTATAGTTATATTATTATATAATAATGGCAACCAGAAATACGTATGTACCGATAAGCAAGGCCTAATATTGGGGGAATGGCGGCAACTATAAAAAAACTGAAATATTCCTAATCTGTTTATACTATATGAGAACCTACAAAACAAGTTTGATGTATCCAGCTCTTTTAATCTTCGAGTTTTGACTAAAAGACCACGCCTCAAAATAACTGTATTCGATATTATAAAAACGGAAGGAAATTTTTGCTATGGTAGCTATATAGTTTAGCTATATAGTATAGCAACAAAAAGATATGCATTTACAGGACGATAAAGCTGAGATGTGAGTTGCCTGGAAACAGACTTCGGACTTGGCTTTTGATCAAGAATATTTATACGCAAGTCTAAAAGATATGCAAATGTATAAATGTATAAATATTTATTTTATTAGTAGAGTGAATATAAATAAAATTTAAATACAAATAAAATGACTTACTTAGCAAACGCTTGGCGCCAGCCATACGTATTATAGCTCCAGCAAAGAAATAACCAGCAAATCCACAAGCCGAGACGATAATGTTGTTGATATACATATCCATTGATATCGCTTGGGGCTGTAAGAGAAAGAGAGAGAGAGAGGAAGAGAGAGAACGTCAGAAGGATGCAACAGAGTTAAGATACAGAACCCTTAACTAGGCTGATCAATTATTCGCACCTCAGAACAGGCATTGTTGTAATCCGTCAAGGTCTCAGCTGTTTTATTGACGCTGTACTCGAGTATGGTGCACATGCTGGCCGAGTCGCCATCATTGGCGTGGACAGCCTCATAGTTGGCCATGGAGGCGAACAACTGGGGCAGCCAGAGGCGTATGGTGTTCATGCCCAGAAATATGCAGAACTGCATCGTGTAGCAGTGCAGCGAGAGGAGCAGCAGGGGCTTGTGGAACATGGGCTTCATCTGTTGCATGCCGGCACGCAGGCTCTCCAGCAGGGTGCGCGAGGGTCGCTTTGTGGCAGCCTTTTCGGCCGGCTTCTCCTCAATCGTGTAGATAGCCTCGTCCACCTGAGCATCGCGACTGGGCACCTCCATAACAAGCGTTTTGATCTGTGGAAAGAAAACAACTGAGAAACTGTGTACGATGCCAGGGCGTAAATGTACCCACTGGATAGGTGTCCTTCGGCTTGCCCGTATTGATCTGGTAGATCTTTTGCAGCACCAGCAAGGCCTCCGCATTGCGGCCCTGTGCCATTAAGAATCTGGGACTCTCGGGCATTAGCCACATTATGAGACCGCTTATCAAACTGGGCAGACCGCATATAAACAAAAAGATCTGCCAGTTGTGAACTGAAATAAACACAAAGTGCAGTAAATAAAATGATCATATATACACTCGCTCTCAACTTACTGTTAAGACTGCCAAAGAAGACAAAGTCCCAGTCCCGGGGAAAGGTGGCCCAGGCCAGCATGGGCAGCAGCAATGTGGAGGCGCTTGTTATCATGCCCACAACCATCAGCACATGAGATCTGTGCTTGGGTCCATGCATTTCCGTCAGATACGTGAAGAGCACAGCTGCCGGGCCGTTGACACTGTAAGCCAACAATTAGATTTTACCATAATCTCTTAACTAAATAAATAACATAGATAGCGCCAGTTACTTACATAAGGCCACCGAGAAACTTGAACGTCACCAGCATTATAAAGTTTTGGCTCAGCGAGCTGCCAAACACACAAATCGAGGTCAACAAATAGCCATAGACGAGCACCTTGCGACGTCCCTTCGTATCGGCCAAATATCCCCAGGGTATTGCCGATATTATCATGCCCGCATATGCACAAGCATTCAGTACGCCCTTATCGGTTAATGTTAAATGAAGATCACACTCGGCTATAGGCAATATATACGACATCGTCGACGACTCGAACATATTCGCGCAGGTCGCCGGTATTGCCATTATCAGCAGTATCAGATTGAAGCGTCCAAAGCCAGATGATATCATAGCCTTGTCAAAATCTGCTGGCTCATCCTCTGGAGCGCCCGATGTGGCCACCGCAGTGCTGTTCGAATTGCCATCTGTATCGGTATCGGAGTCTGCAAAATTGTTGGATTGATATATAATACAAAAACGACATGCAAATGTCTACACCACATAAGTTACTTATTATCGAAGAGATCGATCGTAAATAAAAATATAAGCAAAAAAAATAATATATATATAAGGTCGCCAGAGCCATCAATAGATAATGTATATATAAATAAATAATATATTATATATATATAATATATTATTTATATATATATATAAAAAAAAAAATAATAATTTCTCAAAAATTAATTATATATATATAATATATTATTTATATATTTTATATATATATATTAGCCCATTAATGTTTGAGAAATTATTATTATTTTTTTTTTTTGAGCATCCGCTTGTGCAGTTCAAAAAAGCATATCACTTAAATATTTTGCAATTTTTTTCAATTCCTGGCTTATCTTTATAAATTTATATAGTTTTTTTTTATTTGATAAAGCACAATTTTAAGATATCTTTATTCTTTTTTACGATACAATAAACTTTTGTTTATCTTCGATTATAATTTTAACAAGTCTTTGTTTAGTTTTTATTTTTTAATAATTTAAAATAAATAATAATATATCCTTTTTCAACAATTCACAAATGTTACTCAATATTTCAATAATGCATATCACTTAAATAGTTTGCAATTTTTTTCAATTCCTGGTTTATCTTTATAATTTTAAATGGTTTTTTTTTATTTGATGAAACACAATTTTAAGCTGTCTTTATTATTTTTTACGACATAATAAACTTTTGGTTATCTTCGATTATAATATGAACAAGTCTATGATTAGTTTTTATCTTTTAATAATTTAAAATAAATAATAAAAAAAACTTTTTCAACAATTCACCAGCATCATATTTTTTTAATTGTAGCTCAATATTCCAAAAATTTTGAAATTTTTTTCAATTCCTGGTTTATCTTTATAAATTTATATAGTTTTTTTATTTGATAAAACACAATTTTAATCTGTCTTTATTCTTTTATACGATATAATAAACTTTTGGTTATCTTCGATTCGAATTTGAGCCAGTCATTGTTTAGTTTTTAATTTTTATTGAAATTTATAAATATTGCAATTATTAACGCTCGCTTTAGGGCACATTTTCCTTTTATAATGTTGTTTTTCTTTTTTCTAAGTTATAGATCACATTTCAAGCATTACCTTTTGCTTTGTCGCGGTTGACACTTTCAATATTGTTCTCAGCCATATTTTTGTACTATACGATTCCTTATGGTTGATTTGAATATCACAATTTCTATTAATTCAGTAATTTATGGCACCAGTCAATTGAAAATGTCCCGTTTCGTTATTGAAAGGCGCACAACAATTAATAGTTACAAATTATACTATATAGTTATTAATTTATCACAGATGTTTCACGATTTCCGAGCACTTCGCGTGTCAGCTAAAAAATGATTCGCTCTTATGAATGACACTTGGTTTTTATCATCTTGTGCAGTGGAAAATTGAAGATTCATTTAAATTTTACACTTTCTTATCATAGATTTCACAGCGTCAACATGCTTTCGTCGTCGTTGCCATAAAGATTATAATCACATAAAAATTTATTTAACCCACTAAAAGCGTTATATTTAAACTCCCCAACGCATTGAGCTTATTTACATTGCATTATATTCATTTAAATAATATATATAGTCTAAAAAAATTCAACAGGAGAAAAGGGGTATGTGGTGCCCCACCCAGGGACCCAGGTGTGCAGGTTAACAATCAATGTAAATAATTAACAAATATGTATTTTATAAAATCAAAATTAATTTAAAAAACTACAATTCTTGGCCTTGCATGGGCTAAACTAAACTGGTATTTTGTCTAGCCATTCTCCAGTCTTATGCAGACCCTAATCAACGCTTGGCTAATCAGTGTGAGCCCCAAGCAATGATAAGCTATAAGGTAGCAACTACGATAGCTTTGGATAACTGACGTTTTGGGGGGCTGGGGAGCACGTGTTAAGCACGGCGTGTGCTGACTTAGCAGTTATGAATGTTTACCAAACTGCTTACATGATTTGTTTATTAAAGTTTAACAATAGCAATAAAAATATAAATAAATGCTTGGCCAGGCAACATTATTGTTTTAAATGATACGTCATCAAGATGGTGAAATCCCATTGTGGATAGTAGCTTTTAGCTACTTATGATAGGGTGCACGACATATTGTGATGACAAATTTCGCACATTTTACGTTTCGGCAATGACTGTCAGAAAGGAGAATTTAATGAATGCAGTTTACATGTCGCTTATTTCAATGTGTATTATAAACATGTTCTAGAAAATATAATAAATTTATTTCTTATACATCTAATTATGGTACAGTTCTTTTTATATATATATATTTCAGGTAAGCCTAGGCAGATTTGCTAGACTGACAATATATCTCTCCAGCATATACATATATATATACATATAGATGTCTGTGTCTCAGTCAATGGCATCCACCAGCTTGCACATCATGCGATCATGCTGATAGCTGGGGTCGTTTTTAGCCGCTGCATTTGAATCCAAGGGATCCACTTCCATTTTGACTTTGGCGCCGCCATGCTCATCCTCGTCAAATAGCGTGGGCAGTGCGGAGAAGGCGCTGTTGACAATATCACGAACACGTTCCAAGTGCTTCTGAAAACGCGTGGCCGTCTCCACGCGTTGCCTTTTTTGCATTTCCATCATCACACGCAAAGTTTCGCGCGCCTGATGGGGTCTGAACTCATTCAATAAATGATGCATATTTACAAAGAGCAGACTCAGGTCATCAATCTGTGCATAGAAAACATATCAATTATATGTAAATAACATGGACTTATCTACACACTTTCTCTGTACGCCTGGGACTGTCCGGATTTAATATCAAAAAGTCAATAAGATCCAAAAAATTGACGAGCAGCGAGTGATTCAGCTTCTTGAGCTCCTTGCGACGGTCAAAGTGAATGGGTATGAGACGTTTAATGTTCTGCGATTCCAGAGAGCGTATCATCTCGTCGTTGTTGTACTGTATGCCAAACATGCTGTACACTTCATGTTGTGATGGCGGTGGCGGCGGACGCGGTGCCCGATTTCTCCTTATGTTCTCCTCCGTGTAGTTGCTGATGTACCGCTCCGGCGGCATGGGCAAACTAGAAACCTGTGTTTCAGGGGTCGACATCTTGCGCGTATATTTTTATAGCCAGTAGCACTTATGGGATGTGTTTATTTTATTAAAAACAAATAAAAAATACATTGACGGCAGTGTGACCGTTGGCGAAAATCAGCAAAAATACCCTAACAAAAATACCAAACCTAAATCTAATATTAAAATACCAAATTTGAAAAAATCTTTATTATGATTCTCTACACATTATGTTTTTAGTTCCTGATTATTTAATTTGGACCTTCCAAAAATACAATTTTTTATCAGATGCTGCACTTATGTAAGGCAAGCGATGGTGCCAAGCCAGACCACCATAGGTTTTCAGTGGCGACTCAACTATCGGCACCGTTGACTTTGCCACAAAAACTTTCAACGTAAGATCCGGACGACCAATGCTGGCCATTGCGATCTCTGTGCTGCCTGGAGCGAAGCGCACAATGCGACCGCCATCCTCGTGCACCTGCTTTATATCGGCTGGGACAAATGGACGGCTCAGATCCCAAGTGACAATATCTCCGCCAGCCAAAGCCGTTACAAACAGCCTGTTGCTGTTTGCCCAATCCGCGGACATGAGCGGAAATTTCGGCGATTCAACGGACACAACTGTTTGCTTGCTGCGCACATTATACAAATGGATAATACCTAAAGGCAAGTGTGTTAATAGTAGCTCCAATATACAATCATAAGTAATCCATACCACGCTTCTCAGCCACAAGCACTTTGTTGGGATCCTCCGGATGGTTTTTAATTGATACACCCGCCGATGACAGGCAGAAGGTGATAACGTTCTCAAAAGTCGTTGTGATGTTCCAAAATTTGCAGGTGAAGTCATCGCTCACAGAGGCAAGCAGCTCGCCCTCGCAGACCCAGGCAATGTCGTTCACATAATTGCTGTGTCCTCGCAAGGATTGCACGCTGCTAAACTGATTTAGGTTCGTGTGGAAAAGTGTCATGCCGCACTTTCCAATCGAAGCGCAAATGGTTACTTTGTTTGGCGTGCAGTTCAGAGAGGTATCTGGCGAGAAGGCGATCTTGTGACAGCGTGCGTCTTCATCTGGTATCTCCATGTCCTGTAAATGATTCCACACGAAATCGCCACTCTCCTCCTAAGCATAATAAAATAAGAAGTTCTATGTTATGAATATTGTATTTCTTGTACTTGCCGGCAAACTAATTAAAATCAACGAGAGGTGTTTTTGTTGAGCAACACAGATCAGGTTGTAGGCAAAGTCGTTTTCGCATATTTCGTAGCAACTGATGGCTTCACCCATCAATATGCTGTGATCGGGATCTGTTACTGTTCGCATTTTTATTTATATCAATAATGTAAAAGATGCAAGAAATTGCCGGCGCCAATATGCTTACGCATGTGTTGGACAATTTCGCTTTAGATTGCCACAAGTTGGCAGCCTTATGATTTAACAACACTCATGTTAGATAATCGTAGCCAACTTCAGTTTTCTTTTTAATGATTAACAGCACTGCTCACAGCAAGCGTAGCCGAGTTCGCTTTTCAAGCATTCACTTCCTTTCTTTCTGTTTCAGCGTCTGAAGTGAACGGACGTCATGGTAAGTTTAGCTCCGTGAAAATTAAAAAATTCTTGAAATATAAAGATTAAATATTAATTGTAAATTAGTTAAATGTAATGAGAGCATCGATTGAAGTAGCCTATGATGCTAAAGTGAATTTAGTTTTTATATTATTTTTGACACGTGTGTGCAGATTTAAATTAATTATGCATACATAACCTTAAAGAAAATTTTCAAACAAAATTCAATACTCGAAAGTAAATCCGCAAATAATTAAGAAATTTTTTTACATTTGCAGTCTCATCGTAAATTTTCTGCACCTCGTCATGGCTCCATGGCCTTCTACCCCAAGAAGCGCTCCTGCCGTCATCGTGGCAAGGTTAAGGCTTTCCCCAAGGATGATGCCACCAAGCCAGTGCATCTGACTTGCTTCATCGGCTACAAAGCCGGCATGACGCACATTGTGCGCGAAGCCGATCGTCCTGGATCAAGTGAGTAATACATTTTTTCATATATGTTTATATAGAATTTTCCATGATGAGAAACAGTTAAATTTTTATGGTTAGAAAACATATGATCTACCGTGATTATGACTTAACTAGGGCGGACTGATTTGCATTTAGCAAAATTCGGAATTTTTTGTCGCCTGAAAACCACGTGCTTAACCTCAAAATTCATTATTGTTTTACAGAGATCAACAAGAAGGAAGTGGTCGAGGCTGTAACCATTTTGGAGACGCCACCAATGATTGCTGTTGGCGCCGTTGGTTATATTGAGACTCCATTCGGTCTGCGTGCTCTGGTCAATGTCTGGGCCCAGCATTTGTCTGAGGAGTGCCGTCGTCGCTTCTATAAGAATTGGTATGTAACAAAATGTCGGACGCCATTTTTTTTTTTTTTTGTCGAAGTCGCACACGTTGCAAGTTGCATATGCTGCATGCTGCTGGATGATGATGAGATGGTATCTGAATGACCTTTGTCGAAAAACCTTCTACCATTTCTGCTGCCTTCCTTCTGATCGCAGTTGCAATATAATTTGCGCTTAATGCCGCGTGTGCGATGCGGACCTTTATTTAGACATTAACTAACTTAAACGAAACTCATAAAGTTCTTGGATCAGTTCGCTGAGAGAGCTTTTCAAATCTATGCAAGTCGTGTGAGCTGCATTGACCAATAATGCGTCAATTGTGAGTAAGCACGTCATGGAAGATGTCATCTCCGCTCGCTTTCAATTGCGATGAGGTGCGCTTCCCGTTTTATCTTTCGCCCGCACAGACTTGATGCAGCGTTCGATCGATCGACTCTCGGCTCTGTATTAATTCGCAACGTCTCCAAATTCGTTCCAATCAGGTACAAGAGCCAGAAAAAGGCTTTCACCAAGGCCAGCAAGAAGTGGACCGATGATTTAGGCAAGAAGAGCATCGAGAACGATTTCCGTAAGATGCTACGCTATTGCAAGGTCATCCGTGTAATTGCCCATTCGCAGGTAATTATGCTCAAAAATATATATAATGTAATTAGTACACGACGTCCTTGGTCTTGTTGCGCCGACTGTGCTTCGCGGCCGGTCGGTGCGCCTGGCCTAAAAAGCATTCGCGCTGTGTCCCTCAATGCACAGTTCATGGATGCAACGTCGCAGATTAAATTGCCCTTCGGGTGGCGATGCTTGATATATTCCAGTAACGGTGCGCAGCCGCTCAGGCGATGAACGCACGGTTAAACCATATCACGCACAGTCCTAAAATATCGCAATACAATTTTTGGTAATAACTTTTTATTTATTCTCTTGTCGCGCAGATCCGTCTGATCAATCAACGCCAGAAGAAGGCGCACATCATGGAGATCCAGCTGAATGGTGGCTCCATTGAGGATAAGGTTAAGTGGGTGCGTGAGCATCTCGAGAAGCCCATTCAGGTCCGCAATGTGTTCGGCCAAGATGAGATGATCGATTGCGTTGGTGTTACCAAGGGTAAGGGATTCAAGGGTGTCACCTCACGTTGGCACACCAAGAAGTTGCCCCGCAAGACGCACAAGGGTCTGCGCAAGGTTGCCTGTATCGGTGCCTGGCATCCGTCCCGCGTGTCCACCACCGTGGCACGTGCCGGTCAGAAGGGTTACCATCACCGTACCGAAATCAACAAGAAGATCTACCGTATTGGTGCCGGCATCTACACCAAGGATGGCAAGGTAAGCAAACAAGACGATTACCATATAACTCTGTCGCTCTCATTTGTTATGATGATAAAACCCTTTAAAAATATTGACATCGAAGAAAATAAAAAGGTTGATTAACCGTGATTTTTATAATGATAGGACTGATAACATTTAACCCAATCCATTTTTCTTTTCTTAGTGATCCACTCGTCTAATAATATGTTTCTTTGCTTTCCAATTTGCAGGTCATCAAGAACAATGCCTCTACTGAGTACGATTTGACCGACAAGAGCATCACGCCCATGGGTGGCTTCCCCCACTATGGTGAGGTCAACAACGACTTTGTCATGATCAAGGGCTGCTGCATTGGTTCCAAGAAGCGCATCATCACCCTGCGCAAGTCCCTGCTGCGTCACACCAAGCGCTCGGCTCTGGAACAGATCAAGCTCAAGTTCATCGACACCTCGTCCAAGATGGGTCATGGTCGCTTCCAGACCCCGGCCGACAAGCTGGCCTTCATGGGTCCGCTCAAGAAGGATCGTCTTAAGGAGGAAGCAGCTGCCACCACCAGCGCTGCCGCCGCCGCACCTACCACCGCCTAAGCTTTGGCGCAATCTTTGTATAACATCAATACAAAATGTACTTGTTTGGTTTATTGCTGGCTACTACCGTCTGCGTTGCGGTAGAGTCGGCGCAATAAAGAAATGTGGTTTTGAATAAGCTAATAACAACTTAAAAGCAAATTGTATTTATATTTTATCATTTTATAAATAGCTGTACGCTATTTGTATAAGATTTCCTCGTACATACACATATTTATGTACACATTCCTCATATGCTGGTAGTTGGGAGTCGATTGGAGGACCGTATAACTTTATCATACGTCTGCTATCTCTTTAATATTATTCGAATCAAATAATCTCATTTTGATAATCGACAGATGCACTGAGTTAAAGGCACTATTGCTATGGCAACCCACAGTAAAATATCGTAGTATGGATTTGCATTTTTTTATTGCGCTTTGTCGATTATGTCATGATATTACAATTCAGATATCAAAATCGTTTTTCTATATATATATAAATGTGATGGACCACTCCTTAGAACACCTTGATGTCGGGAACGATCTTCTCGTTGTCGTAGATCTCCTTGGCATAGCACAGATTGGGATAGTCGAAGGCGGCACCATAGCGATTCTTGCAGCCCGAGGTGGCCTTATCGCCGGGAGTGTACACGGGCTGGCCAATCACATTGGTTGTGGCAAAGTTGCAGGTCAGCACAAAGTGGTTGTAGTAGTCGCGGGAGAAGCGCACAGCGGCACAGCCCACATGGGTGTTCTTCTCGGACACGGCGATGGTGAACTTGGCCACTTTCTTGTTTGGCAAATCCTCTGGGAAGCTGGCCAGAATCTCAGGCGAGGCATTGACACGCTCCTCAAACCAGTTCTCAATCTGCTCCTTGACAATCTCCGCATCGGTGTACTCGGACTCGGGACCGCTGTAGCTGAAAATGGCATTGTTCTGGCCAGCGTAGGCGAAGCGTTCGGTACTGCGGCACTTGTCTGGCAGTGACTGGCAAGTCTTCACATTGAAGAGGGCCAGATGGGTCAGCTCCTCGCACCATGTCATCTTTGCCATGCGTGCAGCCTTGGGCAGTCCTTCGATTCCACCTCCGGCAACTTTGTTGCGCAGCTCATTGAACAGGGTCAGGATCAACTTCTCGTGTGGCTGAATGTTCACCGCCCGCACATCCTTGGGACATTCCTCGCTAAAGTTCTGCAAGGCATTTGTGCTTATTTGAGGCGCTGGAGCGGATTATATACTTACTCCTTTGTTATTGCAGGCTATGTGCTTGTCCAGGCAAGTGGGCAAGGCGCAGTAGTCAACAGCGGAGGCAATACCTGCCAGGACAGCCAACAGAAAAAATACTTGCATTGTTAAGGTTGTTGTGTTTACCAACGGTTAACTGATGATTGACTAGTGCAACAGTCGGGTATTTATAGCACCGGGATTACGTATATTGCCGAGTGACAGCAGTTATTGAAGCTTGAAACACATTTTCCTAGAATCACACACACATGCATGCATACACGTTTATTCAGAACTTGAGCTGTGTATTATAGCAACTGAGCTTAGTAGGAATATCTGCTTAATCAAATCCATTCGGACATCTGCGTACTCGGCCATTGGCGAATTGATTCACTACCTGGTAATAGCCTCACACATGTGTGATTCTTTGTTCACCTAATGGAGCCCAGTCGGGTATAAATTGATCTACTTTCGTGGTCATTCCTCAGTTGCAAGACAACATTCAACAAATAAGATGTTCTCTAAAGTATCCGCCTTCCTACTGCTGGCCACAGCTTTAGTCGGCCTAGTCGCTTCAGTTGACTACTGCGCCTTGCCCACTTGCCTGGACAAGCACATAGCCTGCAATAACAAAGGAGTAAGTATCTAATCCGCTCCAGCACACCAAATAAGCACAAATGCCTTGCAGAACTTTAGCGAGGAATGTCCCAAGGATGTGCGTGCGGTGAACATTCAGCCACACGAGAAGTTGATCCTGACCCTGTTCAATGAGCTGCGCAACAAAGTTGCCGGAGGTGGAATCGAAGGACTGCCCAAGGCTGCACGCATGGCAAAGATGACATGGTGCGAGGAGCTGACCCATCTGGCCCTCTTCAATGTGAAGACTTGCCAGTCACTGCCAGACAAGTGCCGCAGTACCGAACGCTTCGCCTACGCTGGCCAGAACAATGCCATTTTCAGCTACAGCGGTCCCGAGTCCGAGTACACCGATGCGGAGATTGTCAAGGAGCAGATTGAGAACTGGTTTGAGGAGCGTGTCAATGCTTCGCCTGAGATTCTGGCCAGCTTCCCAGAGGATTTGCCAAACAAGAAAGTGGCCAAGTTCACCATCGCCGTGTCCGAGAAGAACACCCATGTGGGCTGTGCCGCTGTGCGCTTCTCCCGCGACTACTACAACCACTTTGTGCTGACCTGCAACTTTGCCACAACCAATGTGATTGGCCAGCCCGTGTACACTCCCGGCGATAAGGCCACCTCGGGCTGCAAGAATCGCTATGGTGCCGCCTTCGACTATCCCAATCTGTGCTATGCCAAGGAGATCTACGACAACGAGAAGATCGTTCCCGACATCAAGGTGTTCTAAGGAGTGGGAGAAGGAGCGCATTAATAGTTGATGATTCACAATTTTGAAATGTAATACAAAGCCTTGAATATAAAAAGAATGCATTTGAATGAAACATACAAATAACGGCATCAAAAACCTTTTCTATTCTAACTTTTAAATAAGTTGGCAGCACCAACGAATTCAGTAAAAAAAAAAAATATGTTACGCGAGGCGCTGCGAATCGGCAGCAGGCGCAGCTACAGCTACAAATCTGTACGTCGTCCTAATCTGAGTGCGGTTTCTGGCGCCAAGAATGTGGATGTGCAGGAAAAGCAGAAGCCGGAGCAGACAGCGACCACACAGTCTGTGGGCAATGGCAATGGCCAGAGTACTCTGACCAAGCAGTTGACGGCCAAAATGCTGGCCACGGGACCGATAACCGTGGCCGATTACATGCGCGAGGTGCTGACGAATCCGCAAGGCGGTTACTACATGAATCGGGATGTGTTTGGGCGTGAGGGTGACTTCGTAACATCGCCGGAAATTTCACAGATCTTCGGAGAGGTGAATACTGTGCACTGCACTGGGCTAATTGAAATAATAATAACATTGCCGCCAGCTTGTAGGCGTTTGGTTGATGAACGAATGGCAGAAGCTGGGAAGCCCATCGCCCTTTCAGCTGGTCGAATTGGGACCAGGACGTGGCACACTGGCGCGCGATGTGCTCAAGGTGCTGTCCAAATTCAAGACGGTCGCCCAGTTCACCATGCATATGGTCGAGATTAGTCCGTTTCTGAGCAAGGCGCAGGCCCAACGTTTTTGCTACAAGCACGAGACGGTGCCGGCAGAGGCGCAGCTGCCATACTACCAGGTTGGCACCACGGCCAGTGGCACCCAGGCCTATTGGCACCACCGGCTGGAGGATGTGCCGCCGGGCTTTTCGCTGGTGCTGGCACACGAGTTCTTTGATGCGCTGCCCGTGCACAAGCTGCGGCTGGTCAACGACCAGTGGCAAGAGGTGCTCATCGATGTGGCCCAGGCTCAGAACACGGGCTCACAACCCGCTGATTTTCGCTACGTTGTGTCCAAGGCGCAAACGCCGGTTTCGCGTTTATTTAAACCTGTGCCGCAGGAGACGCGCAACCAGCTGGAGTACTCGCTGGAAGCAGAGCGCCATGTGGGCATGCTGGCGGAGCGTTTGGAGCAGCACGGTGGCATTGCGCTAATCATGGACTACGGCCACTTTGGCGATAAGAAGGACACATTTCGCGGTTTCAAGCAGCATGCACTGCACGAACCGCTGCTGGCGCCGGGCACAGCGGACCTTACGGCCGATGTAGACTTTCGGCTCATCAAGCACGTGGCGGAGACGCGCGGCCACATTCACTGCTGTGGCCCAGTGCAGCAGGGCGACTTTCTGAAGCGCATGCATGGCGAGGTGCGCCTGGAGCAGCTGCTGGCCCATGCGCTGCCCGAGAATCAGGACATTATACGCTCCGGCTATGAGATGCTCACCGATGCCAAGCAAATGGGCAGCCGTTTCAAGTTTCTGGCCATGTTCCCGGGCGTAATGGCTGCCCACCTAGACAAATATCCCGTGGCTGGCTTTGGATAATAAAAGTTTTGTATTTATATATATATATATGTAAATGTAATCTGTTCTATACATGATCTACTGTTAATGTTTCAATCGAATGCTATTTCTTCTGGAATGCTGCATTGATGGTCTGCATCTCGCTGCTGGTGAACTGCAGCACAGCGCTGATGGCGTTCAACATGTGACGTTTGTCATCGGCATCCCGAGTGACAATGAAGCTAATTATGACATTCTTCAGGTACTCCAAATTGGCGCCTTCGCGCGTCTTGCAGCGCTCCAGTCTGCATTGGAAGATTAAAAACGAAAAATAAGCACACGCTGGCTTTACCTGAGGTCGCAACTCACCTGTCCACCTGCTCCTCGAGCAACTCGATCTTCTCGTGCATCTCTTGCTGCGCGGTGACTTTATCCTGTATTGCCTTGCGCAGCGTGGACTCGGCCGCGTATTTGGATTTGCGTAGAGTTGTGATTTCAATGTCCTTTCGCGCCAGCTCATTGGCATAGTGCAGCATGTGACAGTTTTCGCTTAAGGAAAGCTTTTTCGGCTTCACCTTCAGCTTTGCCTCGCGTTCGCCCTCCACTTCAACACTGTCTGCATCCGAGGAATAGGCGAATGCTTCACTGGCATCTAGGGGCGATGTGTTGGGCTTGTGAAACACCTCGAACGAGGTTTGCAGCGTTTTAATCTCCTGCTCCTTCTCGTCGAGCAGCTGTAATGAACGCTGCCGCTGCTTTTGGAGCAGCTGCTCCAGTTCGTTAAGCTTGCAGCGTGTCTCGTTCTCCAGCTCTGCTTTCGCCTCCTGCCACTTGGCGCGCTCGTTCTTGAGAGCTAGACGCATCTTGTCGCCCTGCTGCTTCAGCTCCTGCTCGGCCTCGTCTATATTGCGATTGAGCACCTGCACCTTGTCCTGCAGCGTCTGTATGTGCGTCTGTTGCAGACGAATCTTCTGTTCTAGCTGCGAACGCTGCTGCTTGCCGTTCTCCAGCAATTGCTGCAAGCTCTGCAGCTGTTGCTCGCAGTGCACGTGGCTATCGACGGTTGCGGCCGCATGGCTGCTGCCCAGCACCTGGCTGAGGTCCATTGGATTGGAAGAGTGCGCATTGGCATTGGCCAGCAGCTTCTTTAGGCGCCCAATTTCATCCACCAGAGCGCTCATGTCAGCCTCGCTACCGTTGAGTAGTCGCGACGGGGGCGCTGTACGGGTTTGCGCCTGCTCAAGCTCGTGCAGCTGCTGCTTGAGCGCATGTATGCTGTCCTGATCCTGTTGACGCAACCGATCGTAATTGCCCACCGTGCTGCTTAGCTCGGCTAGGCGTGCCTCCAAATTGGCCACACGATCCTCGTGCAGTGCTGCCTGTCGTCGGCTTTGCTCCTCGGCGCGCAGCACCCGTCGCTGCTCCTGCTTGATGGCCACCGAATGCTGCTCCTTGAGCTGATGCATCTCCTGGCGCACCTGCTGCAACAGTGCGCTGCTGTCTGTGGCCGCGGCGGCGGCCGTCGATTGCTCCGCCTTGGATTGGCATTGCTTTAGTTGGGCACGCGCCTCCTTCAGCTGCAGCTGCAGCTCCCGCAGACGACTGTTTTCGGCCTCGTTGCTGGCGAATTGCGTTTTAAAGTTGTTCAGCTGCATCTCAATGTTCTCCTTGAGGTGGCGTTCATCCGCATACAGCTTTTGCAGCTCACGCAACATTATCATTTGATTGTTGGTCTCTTTTTCGCGTTCCTGTCGCTCGATGATCCACTTGGCCTTTACCTCATCCACGTCATTTTTAGCACGCTGCGCTTGCTCCTTGGCCTTGGCGTGCAGCTCCTGTATGGTCTGCTCCTTTTGCGCTATCTGAGCGCGCAACTGCTTCTTGTCCGCCTGAAAAGAGGCCTCCATGCGCGATTTTTCCGCCGACAGCGTTGCAAGTGAGTTCATCAGCGTTATAATCTGCGTCTGCAGCTGACCCTTTTCATCGTTTCCAGACGCATCACTGCCATTACTAGTGCCAGCAGCAGTGGATCCATCGGCAGCATCGCCGCTGGCTTGGCCATCGGCTGTTACAGCGCTAAAATCGCTAGCACGTGCGTCTTTGACACCCGTAGCTTCCGCATGCGCCGCCAGGCTTGTCTCGAGGGCTTCCTTCTCCTTGAGCAGCCCCTTGTACGCAGTGACCACGTCTGTAATATTAAATTAATAAAAAATATTTTATTTTATTTTTTTTTTTTCTGCACAATGGATTCACCCTTGAGTCGCTTCTCGTAGCGTGACAGTTGCTCCTTCTGCGTGGTCACCAGAGCCTCCAGCTCGCGCTGTCGCTTATCCATATCGCTTAAGTTCCAATCACAATTATAATCAAGGTTTTCTGCAAACCAAAAGAGAATTTATTTTTTCTCTCGTGGCATTTTGGTACACATTTAACTAACATGAAAGCAGCTGCGGCAGCGACTACTTGATACCCTGTACCAAACTTGGTCGCCGGGGCGCTTTGTTCTGCAGTCTAGTGCGTGTTATTTAAAATTATTTTGCGCTAGAGAAGCATTCAAAATATACATTTACTACGTGTAAAACATATGTACATATCTGAAATAATGGGCTGACAGAATTTGTTAGGCGTAAAAAATGAGAAATAAATAATTTTCTATCGGGTATAACACATAAATGTCTTCCCAACCAATTTCAGTTCTCAGCACACAAAAACTTCTTTTACTTGCTACTAAAACCTAATATACCCCATTTTATTTTCCCGTTTATTTATGTCAACAGCTGTCGGCGGTGCTGCCAACTGGTTTTATTATATTACAACTTATGCTACACTTTTCAATCTATTTCAGCGGTTATTCGTCACCCTCCTCTTTCAACATTTTTTCGATTAAACGCTTGCGCTCCTCTGCTTGGCGCAGCTTACGCATGACCAGGTCCTCGTAGTCCCGTGGCGTTGCATTGCTTGGCGCTGTCGTGGGCGCTGTTAGCTTGTCTTCAGCCAGCCGTGATACCCACTGAAAGTGCAAAGGATTTGCAGGATTGCCTTTCTCATAGGCCAGAACCATGTCGCAGGCTTCGCGTGTCTTCAGCTCCACCATGGCACGGCCGCGTATTTTTGTGTTCATGACCAGCGCCACAACCTCGCCATATTTCTTGAGGTACTGCAGCAGCTGCTCGTGCGTGTAGCCGCCGTTGCTGGCATCGCTCTTATCCGCCTTCCATTTAATCTTGATGCGATGTTGCGCAGAGTCGAATCCGGGTGTTTGTTGCTTCTGCTGGCGCTGCTGTTGTTCATTGTAGTTGCGTTTTAGTTGCTCCCGCATTGCCCGCTGCTCCTCCTCCAGAAGTTTGGAGCCCTCGCGGCGCAAGCGTTCGATTTGTTCCTGCAGCACTTCCTCATCGCTCTTCCGTATTGTGCTGTACGGCTGACCAACTTGCTGTTTGTCTAGCGCGGCGCGTTCCCGCTGCTCCAGTTCCTCCTTTAGCTTTTGTCGTTTGGTGTCTAGCTGTTTGGTGCGCAACTCAGCGGCCTTTTTCGCCTTGAGTACCTTGTCGTAGGCGGCGCGCGCAGTTACATCAGTAAGTATTTCCAGTGCCTTCGACAGCTCATGAAAGCGTTCCGCCGCTTGTGGATTGTCAGGATTCTTATCCGGATGACAGTCGAGTGCGCGTTTTCGATACGCTTTGCGTATTTCAGCCTGCTCGGCTTCGATGGATACGCCAAGCAGGTCATAGAGGTTGACATCACTATACTTTTTGTTGGCCATGGTATTAACTTCCTTATTTAGTTAAGCAACCAATTCGCAAAATTTTGCGATTTGTTTACAAGCCGGGTAGAAACGTTTGCATGCCAGCTGTTCTTTGTGACAGGCTGGCAACACGGTGACCGCAAAGTGAGGCCTATTGGCATGCATTCCATTTGTGTTGTATGAAAGTGATTCACTGCGGGGCGATTATCAGGATTCTTCCAAGTTAGGCAAAACAATTAACAAGCGTTTCCGATTTGCTTACAATCTGGGTAGAAATGCTTGCAGATCAGCTGTTCTTTGCGACAGTCTGGCAACGTCGCAACCGCAACGTGTGGCCTATTGGCGTGCGTCTCATTTGTATTATATGAATAATCTCGCATAATGCAAAATCATAGATAGCAAGAGAGAGCGGGGACACAATGAGTATCTACCACGACGAGGTCGAGATTGAAGATTTCGAGTACGACGAGGAGGAGGAGATGTACTACTATCCTTGTCCCTGCGGCGATCGATTTCAAATTTCTAAGGTAAACGCGCATCAAAAACCAACTTGGCAGTTACTAATAAACGTTTGTTCCTGGGCAGGAGGAGCTTATCGAGGGCGAGGAGGTAGCCACTTGTCCGAGCTGTTCGCTTATCGTAAAAGTGATATACGACGCGGTAAGTATTTATCCATATGACTTCAATAAATAGCTGCTTAACAGCAGCATTTTAATTCATGTGATTGACAGGACATGTTTAAAGCGGAGGAGGATGAGTCAGCGGTGCTAAATGAAAAGCTAAGCGAGTTGAAGCTGGAGAAAAATTAAGCTACCGGCTGCTAATTAATTTTGTATTTAATTAAATAGGGTTTTATTTGTATACTTCCCTTTATTGTAAATAATATGTTGACTAGTAAACAATTAGTTTAAAATATACATTAGAGAAAAAATGTATGGTTTGTGTATACATTTTTGTTGAATTTCGAGTGAGGTTTTTATGTTTAAATATACAAAGGATTAATAAATAAACTAAATATGCCAGACAGCCAATAAGCGCACAGATGGTCAGATAATTTAAGAAACATTGACTGTGCTGTGCTGCTTAAACGTAACTTGTTCTTCTTATTGCCTGATCAGCTTAAAATACAACTCAAATAAATATATAAATATATTGCAATGAAAGTTATTCGGCTACAAATGGTAGAGGTGAGCGCGTTGCGTTCAATTTAAATATATAAATTTTGAAACAGAAGGAACTATTTTAAGTACGAGTTATGTGGAAATGTAAATAGTTACATGGAAATCATGCTGTATGGACTGTGCTCGCCTTCACTTTCTGCTTATCAATTAGAAGTTCGACTTAAATATAAGCATCAGATATTGTTTCAAGTCATGCTGCTTTTATAGAGAGCGTACTCCTTCAGCTATAGTTGAATATACGCATAAATGCAGGCATGTAGGCGAAAAGTGGTTCATGTGCTACAGGGGTTAATACTTTGTTTCTTGAATGTGCTGATGTGCAGGACCATATTACTGTTCCAGCCATGAACCAGTGATGTTATTTGGAGACTTTAGCTATAATTAATAACAGACTAATGAGTGTCCAGTTACATGGGAAGGATCACACTCACCTTAATGTTAAACTGCTTCAATGTGCTCTCCAGTGCCATGGCATTGCCCGAGAAGTACGCGGCAATGGCATTGTGCAACAGAATGAGCTGCTTGTGCATCACTTTGATCTGCATCCAGTTGGATATGTATTAGCATTAGTTTAACATATAGAATAGGCAGCGAACAAAACTTACGCGATTCTCATCGAGAAATTGCATTTTGATGGCTACATCACCGCGCAGCTTTTCGTATTGATCCTTGTGATGCGCATAGCTGCGCTGGGTCTCTTCCAGAGAAGACGCCGCTATGGTTATTTCTGGCTTTGTGTTCTCCAGATCCATTCGATAGGCATCAAATTCGATTCTGCAAATATTGACAAATCAGTTGAAGGCATAATTTATACTATATAGGTTATAAGGATTTATTGGCCTACCTAGCCGTCTCGTATTGTCGTATCGTTAGGAGGGTATCATCTATGGTCTTGTTGCATAGCGTATTCACCGATGAGATGAAAAAGTTTAACGCATTCAAGAGTAATTCGCCATTTTTGGTCAAGTTTCGTTGCGTCTCCGAATTGCAGATGAACTCCTTCTGCAGTTCGGGATTTTTTTGCGCCAGATCGGCAAATGCGTCTGCCAGTGATTGCTGCGACACCACAACGTGTTGGAAATGCGAGCTGAAGGCGCGCGTTAATCGTAAAATGGACAAATATTTTCGTTGGGTCTCGCGCAGCTGTTCGATTTGCGCCTCCAGATCCGAGTCGACGGTGCGCTGTGATTTTCCCAGCTTCTCGAGCATTATCTGACGCGTGCACTTGTACGTTGATATGCTCCAGTTCTTGATGCTATCAATCTTGGAAGCGCTCGTCCGTATCAGGCTGCTGCTGCCGTCTGCTGATGTTAGGAAACCGTTGCCCGTTTGTGGACTTATAGGTGACATGGGTGTGGTGGGCGCTGCGGAAGGAATGCCAACACAAACTCGAAATGTTATCCATGGTTAATGTATGTATGAGGTTAAGCGACACACCTGAATGGTTTCGTAATGGCAAACTGGCGGACGTACTTAATGGGATGCCTGTTCCAATAATGTGACTGCTGGCGCTGCCGCTTATCCCCATCATTCCCAGGCTGCCGCCTTCCGTGCCAGTGTGCACGGCACCGCAGCTGTCGTTCATCGATGGTGTGTCTTTAAGCATTTCATGTATGCTGCGCTCACGTTCCGCCATGCTTGCTTTCCTCGTTGCCTTATCAGTGAGTAATGTACTTTAATTGCACCAGAAAAATCGTTTACTGGGTCCGGGTCTGAGGGGTAGCGACGGAGACGATTTGGCTTGTAGTTGGCCACAGGTGAACTTAAATCGATATCACACGGTAGATGGAGCGTTCTAAATTATTTATCGTATGTTATTCACACCAAGAAAAACTATTTGCAAATGCAGCACTGCCGCAATAACAATTTAAATTTATTTTGAGCAAAGAAAAATCATAGAATTAAAAAGGACCCGGTGTGACCGACTGGCAGGTTATGCGAAAATACCACATTTTCGACATAAGAGACGTGAACACTTGACGATTGGTTAAATATCAATAAGGCACATAAGCTTACCACTTTAAGTTACAAGAGTTATGCTGAGCAATGTTAAAGGTGTAATTTGCCATCTAAATAAAAAAAACCGTATATAAGTATGTAAGCTTGTTGCAATAATGTAAAATAGTAGATGTATCTAAATTTAAAAATGTGGCAGCACTGAATTTGTTTGAGCGGTGTGGTAACAAATGGAAATAAGTTATGTGAATGGCAAACTAAAACATCATCTATTTTAGGGGGATTTCAGACAAGTAGAGCTGTAAATCCCTTATAAAGAGATATAATAGTTCAACAACGCTATAAACCAATGAGAAAAAATATAAATAGTCAATTTGTGATTGCAACAACTATATGCAAGGACTGAAAAATGGTTTATATACAATTCATAATGGGCATCGGCTGCGTAATTGCAGCTGCAGCTGCTGCAATTTATTTTAGTATGCCTGCAAGGGTGCCCTCTTATCAGTCCAACACAGGCAGACGTCCCAATGACGATGACGATAACGATAGTGGAAGACAATGCAAAAAAGATGGCAAAGCGCAGCGTTTTCGAGCCAGGTAAATTCATGAGCCTCTTGTGTTTTTATAGTCTTAATTGTAATCTGTTTTGCATTTTAGCAAACCCGGCGACAAGTGCATCATTTGCCTAAAGGTAATGACAGCCCAGACGATGCATATAATGAACTGCGGTCATGCGTTGTGCCAAGCTCCATGCTTTGCACAATACCGCGAGTGGGATCGCTACTGTCTGTATTGCGAAAAGCTTGTAATACGCATCAATGTGCCCGGCGATGACTGCTGCATTTGCTGCGAGCCCATGTCGCCAGAAACCATTGAGTACTTGCCGTGTGAGCACGCTCTACACAAAATATGTCTGAGGTCATATAAGAAAGAAAATTACAAAACTTGTCCCCTTTGCTCAAAAAAACTTTAGCGACTTTATAGTCAAAAGATAATTATTGCAATAATGTCAACTAAAGCAATATCAAAACACTAAGGCGCACACTTAGCTTTATATATACATACATATGTGCATAGTTATTATGATATCAATAGGTTAAGTGCCTTCTTATAGTGTTTACAAATTTTATTGAAAACAATAAACGCTAAGTTTTTAAATGCCTCAGCTCCTGAAACTGATGCAGGCTGCGAACGAAGCACGAGCGTGTCTCTATGGTGCTTGGATTATTCGCATCTGGTCTGAGATGCTTAGCCAGCTCTAAGTGTTCGCAAAGCCGTTCCTGCTATGGTTGACCTGCTAATCCTGGCTAAAATGGCAAAGCGATTTTAAATATTATGACCCGAAGTCTCATCCAATCTCTCACCATGTGAAATTGTCCTCCACTTACATGGACAGATCCAGGCCGCCTGCCAGTACACTGGGGTAATCCTCAGCGTTCAGCCAGGGCATCACAATGGAGACGAATTGTACATGTGTTATACACACCAAGTTAAGTTATTAGTAAATCGCAGACGCAATAACAATTAAAATTAATTTTGGGCAGAGGAAAGGCAAATAATTGAAAGTGTGTGACCATTTGCCGGCTATACGAAAATACCACATTTTCGAGTTAAGTCGAATTTCAATAACGCACATACGCTTACAACTTTTGTTACATTTCTTACGATAAGAATTGCTAAAATATTAATTTGCCAATCTAAATACAAAACAAAACGTAAATAAATATGTTTGCTTGTCACACTAGTGTAACATAGTAGATGCATTAAATTTGGAAATGTGGTAGCACTGATTTTATTTGAACCGTGTGGCAATAAAAGTGAGCACAATATGTGAATGGCAGCCTAAAACAAATATTTACATCAATATATCAACTTTTGTTACATTCCGTATGATGAGAAATGCTAAAAGTTTAATTTGCCAATCTAAATACAAAACAAAAACGTATATAAATATGTTTGCTTGTCACACTAGATGCACATAAATTTGGAAATGTGGTAGCACTGATTTTATTTGAACCATGTGGCAATAAAAGTGAGCACAATATGTGAATGGCAGACTAAAACAAATATTTACGTCAATATATCAACTTTTGTTACATTCCGTACGATGAGAAATGCTAAAAGTTTAATTTGCCAATCTAAATACAAAACAAAAATGTATATAAATATGTTTGCTTGTCACACTAGATGCACATAAATTTGGAAATGTGGTAGCACTGATTTTATTTGAACCATGTGGCAATAAAAGTGAGCACAATATTTGAATGGCAGACTAAAACAAATATATTAATTATAGGGGGTTTTCAGTAGAGCTGCAATGTGCTATATTCAGTGAGAAGAAATAAGTGTATTTAAATTGTGAGTACAACAGCTACATACGGAGACGAAAACATGGATAGTATAAATATTGTTGTGGGCATCTGCATGATTGTTGCAGCAGCTACATATTATTTTAATACTTGGACGACCCCTGAGTCGCACTCTGGTACACACTTTGCAGGGCGTCCCAATTATCACGTTAACGTTGTTAACAGACCGAGGCAAACACAGCGTGCTCGAGACAGGTAAATGCTTGCGATTCTTTTGTTTTTTTAGAAACTGCTTATTTTAATCTGACGCAGACGTCCGGACATTTGCGCCGTTTGCCTACAGCCAATGAATCCAGGCAATATGCATAGAATGAATTGTGGTCATGCGTTGTGTCAACATCCTTGCTTTGTTGAATACCGAGAAACGAGCCGTGTATGTCCGTACTGCCGTCAAATTGTGATTCGCCTTAATGAGGCCTTTGACGATTGCTTCATCTGCAACGTGCCCATGGAGTCGGAAGACATGCACTACTTGCCGTGCGAGCACGCTCTGCACCTTACATGTCTTCATTTACATAGGAGAAATAATTATACTTGTCCCCATTGCCCAAAGAACAGCTAATGAATGGAATATCGAAACACTTTAGGGCGCACTCTTCTCTTTATACCTAACATGTTGTCTATATGTTGAGTGCTTCTTGCAGTGTTCACAAATTTTATTGAAAGCAATAAACGCTGTCTAAGGTGCCTAAAGAAATGCTTCCAGTACGGGTGCAGCACATTGTCGCCAATTGTCACGCCAGCGCAGCTCCTGAAACTGCTGCAGGCTGCGAGCGAAGCGCGAGCGTGTTTCTATGATGCTTGGATTATTGGGGAAGTGCTCAAACCAGATGCGCAGCTGCTCGGCCAGCTCCACATGATCGCTAAACACAAAACCGTTTTCGCCATGCTTGACCAGCTCGTCTAGGCTAAAAGGGAATAGCGAATTTAAATATTTTGGCTCGAAGCCAACCTCCAACCACTCACCATTTGAAGTTATATGCACAGACGGGCAGTCCGCTGCCAAACATGTCCACCACTTTCATGGGCAGATCCAGGCCGCTGGTGCTCCAGTGCAGGCACACGCCGAGATCGGCGCTGGCCAGAACGCTGGGATAATCATCAGCCTCCAGCCAGGGGGTCACAATGGACACCTTTTGCCAATGCATTTTAGCGATTTGCGCTTCGTAATGCGCTTTTTGCGGCCCTTTGCCTGTGATGATGCACAGCAGAGATGGATAGACTTGAGGTTCATCTACAGCAACGCACTCATATGACTCCAGCGCCTGCAACAGTATGCCGAAATCCTCGTCCGGGGTCCAGCTGGTGCTGGATACAAGTATCGCTTGCCGTTGCGGCTTGTACAATACCGTGCCGTTGGCCAGCTTTTGCGTAAGCGATGTCGATTCCAACACGCCGGACTGTTTCAGATCCGCATAGCACTGCGGCATGAATTGCGCGTACTCTTTGGATAGCTTCATGAACAGCTCGTGCTTTTGGGCCAGTTCAATGGGATGAAACTGCGCCGGCGCCCGATCGTACAGCACAGTAACGGGCCTGCAAGCAAACAGTCAGACATGGGCTAATGTTACTCCTGTGCTCCTTAGCTCACCCAATGTTCCAGTTGCGCTGCAAATCTTCCTTCATGGCCTTTGTGACACAGAAGTGTGTGTGCGCCTTGGCGCCAAAGTACCGTTCCAGCCGTTTTGTCAGGCGAATAAGCCGGCTCTGCTCGCCGCCGGCCATACCCAACGCCAACACCGTGTAGCTGTAGTTGTGCCAGTCGATGACTAGCTTGGTGCGCGTCAAGGCGCAGTAAAAATAGCAGACGACCAACGTAGGTATGCCGGGTGGATTCTGTACTAGCAGAAAGTTGGGCCGTCGTATGGAGATTAACGCCATCAGCAGACTCAACGTTTGCCAGATCGCCTTGAAAAGCAGCCTCAGTTTTGGTGTTAGATTTGTGATGGGCACCGCTGGAAGCTCGTGTATTTTGCACTTAGGCTGCGCCACTGTTAACACATCCAGCGGTCGTGTCTCCATGTATCCAATTATGTCCACATTGTAGTTGTCCTCGAGTAGACTCTGCGCATGGTATTGCATACGTGGACTACGTCCGATATCGCCCAACACAATGACGCAAGCGTTTCGTTTCCTCAGTTGTAGCTCCACCATTCCGCTACTGTTGTTGCCCCAGCTCTCAACTGGAGGTTACCTGCTGCAATTTCTTCGGCAGCTTCGTTTAGCTCAATGCAGCTGAAATGCTGTGTGGATTTTAGTTGTTGTTGGCTAAATAATTCGTCATTGTGGTGGTGCAGCGATACGAGCACGAGCTGATATATCGATAATTATTGAGTGGGAAACAGCTGTGCAGCGCAGTGTGACCATATAGTTGTCGCTATGTTAATCAGCATTCAGTTAACAGTTCAATTGAGCATAACGGATTGTTGTCAGCACTATTGAGTCAGTTACAGCTGTTAACCGCGCACAGTTTGACGCCATGGTCTATGTTAAACCATTTCAAATGTTCTCTCAATGTTGATGTGCAAGGACGTGTCGCGGCATAACGTTTAAGAATTCTTTGTATTATGCGTGTGTGCTTAAGGTGTTAAAACTGTGCGTTTGTGTGTGTGAGCGTGGGTTTGGGTGTCACTTACTGAATGGCCAAGGCTATAACAACAAATGCTTTAAAATGAATAAGTGTAAAGTGCATAGCTAAATTAACAACAGGAAAAACAAAAACAACAATAGCGGCCACAGCTAACGGTTAAAGCTGTCTGGCCATTGTTTTTGTTGCCGCCTGCAATGCGGCAAAATTTGCCGGTAAGTGAATGAACCAAATATACGCAATTTTGTTTTGGTATTCCGGTTTGTTGTACATTTTCGCCGGCACAACAAAGCGACCGCCCAAAATACAACCACACCGCCAACCGCCCCGCCCCCATCCACAGCAGCTATTGCAGGTTGGCGCCGTCGCTGTTTCGAAATTCTGTCAGACTACCCGCAAAAATGTCAATTGTGTGTTAGTGTATGGGTGTATGTGTGTACATTTTTCTGTATTTGTTGTTTGCAGCCATTGACTATGGCAGCGCGCTAAAAGTATGCAGCATTGATTTTGTTTTATTTTTTAATTTTGATCTACATGTATGTATTTTTTTTTGTAATATTTGGTTTTTACTATTGCCAATTTTTGCACTCACAGCAGCTGTTTCAGTGTGGTGTGTATCGTATAACGGGATATACGCGCCATGTTACGAGTGGGTACACCTATACGCATACACGAATACGCATTCACACACAAACACACACACACACACGCATATATATTTTATATTTGTGTATATGTATGTATAGTTTATCCCATTAGAAAACTGTCTGCAGCGTCTGCGTCGCCAGACGAGACAGTAGCATGACCCGCCTCCCAACCGCACCCCACTTGCCGCTTGCCGCTTGCTCAATCGCAGCGCAGGCAAATAGCCCAAAAGCCGCCCAGAGAGTCAAATCCAGAGCCACCCCCAATGACTGAATGACTCCAGGCACACACAGGAACTCCGGACTCGGACGGCCAGATGGCGGAATGGTTGGGTGGTTGCTTCTTGTGGGCTTGGCTTGCAACTTCATGTCGTTGATTTTTGATTTCTGTGCAGCTTTTTATTGCGTGTCTGAAGTTTTGTGCCGCGTTTTGTTTCACATTTGGCATAGAAAAGTTGCAGCGAGCGTCGCCGGTCTAGACACCAACCCGGTGTCATATTTTTCGTTGCATATATATATATACATACATATATATATATATATATATATATATATATATATATAAATATATATATTTGACCGTGTTTGACATTTAAAATCGGTCTCTCTGAAAATCCATATAAAAATATATATAAACTATAACTAGAATATACATATGTATATACTTTATAGGGTCGGAGATGTCTCCTTCTATGCGCTAGACATATCAGGAAAAAATTATAATACACTCTACAAGGATATAAAAAGATAGAATAAATTCCGGTATCTAGTCGCGGTTAGCCTGTCCCCAAAAGGGCGCTGCTACAAAATTTAACCACCTTATCTGATGCGGGTATACACGGGTGTATAAGTATTAGAAGTTTCAGAAGTAGAGATTGGCGCGGACAGGCACGGCGCAAAACGGATACAAAACGTTTATCTTTTTTATCTTGTTGCAATAAGCTCCCACACCTGGCGTTCTGCACGTTCCTTTCCTATTCATTTTATTTGAAGGTCCTTATTTTTTAACGCTATTTGTTGCTAAATTGAGACGTTGCGTCAGACCTAGTTAGCCAATATGTTGAATAAAGATGGTCAACAAATAGAAAATTCTTTGTCGTGCCACGGAGAAAAGCACGGCCCGTGCCCATCTCTAGTTTCAGGTCCTTAGTTTTAATAGAATCACTTAAATGGCTTTTGATCAGAGACAATACAATGTAGCACTAGTTTTTACAAAAACTGAGGTTTCTTTGCGTTTGATATGAGAATACATGCATATGTAAATTCACACATACTCGCAGATATGTTCACATAAATACCTATTGACATGCATATTTGTACGCATACATACACTCATTCATACATACATGCTTATACAGATACCAACATATACACATACATTATTACATCTCTTTAAATATAACTGTTTGTCCTGACTGACTGACTGACTGACTGACTGACTGACTGATTAGTGATCAACGCACAGCCAAAACCGTAAGAGCTAGGAAGCTGAAATTTTCACTCTAGCTACCTTATGTGATGTAGGTGCACGTTAAGACGGGGTTTCGGGAAATTCCACCCGCAAGTGTGGAAAAATCGCGAAAAACGTTTGAATGTAACTTTTTTGTTTACCATCCGATCGGCCTCAAACTTATTTTCAAAGATCTTTGTTCAAATTCATTTAAGGGGTGTTTCACACTTTTATGAAAATCCGTTCCTCCTTGGTGGAAATGGAGGTCAAAGATTTGGTGGGTGACGTTTCGCGCTCAAATTCATTTCCAGAGATCTATAAGAAAAATCATTTTAGACGTGTTTCACACTTTTTGCAGAATCCATATTTTTTCGGGTGAAATGCGACTCAAAGATTTTTTGTAGGAAGTTTTAAATTGTGTCCGATATGCTTCAAACTTATTTTCAAAGCTCTACATAAGAATGTAATAAATACGTGTTTCAGCGATTTGGGAAATTCCATTCGCAACAGTGGTAAATTGGCGGAAAACGTTTGTATGAAAGTTATTTGTTTACCGTCCGATCAGTTTCAAAATCATTTCAAATACATATATATATATATATACATACATACGCAAAGTTTGCGTAAAGTTAAAAACAAGCTCTTAATGAAGCATCAAAAATAACTTTGAAGCTGATAGAGTGGTAAATTAAAAAAGCTAACTTATTGTACAAAATTCAGCTTATCAGATCTTACAGCTGGAACTGTGCGCTGATCATCAATCAGTCAGTCAGTCAGTCAGTCAGGACAAAAAGTCTATATTTGTGAGGCTAACTAATTGAATATATATTTTGTGTCTTTTACAGCTTGGTAAAACATATCACATCGGATTATATACACATATATGACTGCAAGTGAGCAAAAAGCTGCACAGAAAACTAATCAGCAAAAAAAAAAAGAAAACACACGCATTTAAAAAAGTTAGCGATCTCTTCTTAAATCGTTTATATCGTTTCGACGCGGCTAATTGGACTAACTATAATTAACTGCGAGCAGCGTGATAGGTAAGTTTCCATAATTGAGAGTAGATTAATGCGGCATCAACGGCGATTGCCACTGCAATGTGTACTATGTGGCATGCCGCGCGAGAGCTTCATTTGAATAATTTGCAGCGGCGAGATGCTGTGCAGAATGTGGCGGCGCGTGTCTAGACGCGACAACAACTAACGCAATTTGTTCAGGGAGCAGAGGTGGGGTGTGTGCCCGCGTGTGTGTATGTGTGGGGGGGGGGGGTGGTGGTGGGGGGCACAACCAAAGCGACCGCTGTGTGCAGCTGCCTGGCAAAAACTCGTGTATCCTAAACAAACTTCCGCCTCGACGGCGCACATACCAAATATGTAGCTTGGCTATAATTAAAGAAGAGCGAGAGGGCGAGAGAGAATGGAGAGAGGAAGACGGGGCAAGTGAGACAGCGACAAGTGCATGCCCAGCTCTTTTGCGGCTATTTTGGTTGTTTGTCTTGTCTTCTCTCTCGCTCTCGCTCTCTCTCTCTCTCTCTCTCTCTCTCTCTCTCTGTGTCTCTAGGAGACACTGAGCTAACAATCGGCGCCAAGTACCCATGTGACATTTGCCCAAAAGCAGAAAAAATAGAATAACAGACATGCGACACATGTGCGACTCGAACTTTAAAGATCTGTGAGTTCTATATGGCATTACTTTAGCTATCTGCCTGCAGTTCAAGTGCGTTCAAATTTAGCAGCGGATGTTCTTGGACAGACGGTCATTCAGGGATCGGGGACACACGTGAGAAAGTGTTTGCCTCGGGTTACTCGTGGTTTAAGGCAAACGCTTGGAACTCCCGAATCTATGAAAGGTGATTTTTGATATGACCACAGAACAAATACAGTCAACTGAGGTCAAAGGTTGCGTGCACTGAAAAATAAAATATATATCAGCTGCATTTAGAATGGGAAATATGACCGAGAGTAAATACTTTACAAATATATTCGCAAGCTTGGCTATTCCTGAAAAGACTGTACTATAGACTATTTGAATATTTACAATATTTAGCTTTGAATTATCGAGATAAAATATTATTAATAATAATTTAAGAACTTATAACTAATTGGAATACTATTTTTTATAGTTTATTAAGACAACGAAAAAAAAACAAAGTATTGAGGTACTTTGAACTTTTAATTTTTATTTTTGTGTTTCCACACTGAATGGAATTATTAACATTTTTCTATGGTTAGATATATTCTATTTTTTGTGTTCCCACACTGAATGACATTATTAATATTTTTTCAAATATAATATATGGTAAGGTATATTCTAAAAATGCAGTGAAAAGTCTCAGCGATAGTCGCATAATGGCCTAATTGAGGGGAAATGGGTTTGGCCTGATTTATAATGGCTTGTGAGTTAATGTTCGCTCACAGGGGGGTGTCCGTCTAACAGAGTCACATTCAAAATTAGTCGTAAAACCAGAGCTGGCATTACATTCGCTTCAAGCAAATTTCACTTCATGGAAAGAATTGAGTGGAGAAAAGGCAAAACAAGGCTGCAAGTGGCCAGCACTGATTGCCGGGGGTGTGGCAACAAAAAAAAAGCGGCAACCACTACAGTGACATCTAGCTACAGCGACAAGTCCAAAAGTGACGCGAATGACGTTGATAGCGAGTTGACCAGAGTTGCCGACGAGCCGTATTCCTCGTTGTTTTGCTTATTGTGGGGAAATGGAGCGATGGACAGTTGGAATGGAATGGGATGGACTCTGTCAACTGCAGCGATGTCGACAAAAGAAGAAGAAGACTTCGCTTGCTGCTCATACAACACAATTTATGCAAAGGTGCAGCAGAATGTGGGTTTGGTGGGGTGGGTTTTGGGTGACGCAAGTCGCGTCAACTGCAAAAGTATTATTAAGTGGAGTAGCTGTCGTTGTTGTTGCTGCTCCTCAACTGGCGTTGCTGCTGCCTCCGGGCAACATTTTGCACCTTTCACGTTTATTGTGACATTATGCTTTTAATAATGGATAACAACAATAATAACAACGACAACGACAACAAAAACAACACGAACAAAGCAAACACGTTTTAGAACAACTAGCGAAAGGGGCAGAAGGTTGAGCGAGGGGCATAAAAGGAGCCACCGACTTCTGTTGTTGGTTAGTTTTTAGTGGCTGCCACCTTTTTCTCTGTGTGTTTTTGATTTTGGTTTTGCTTTTATACCCTCGGCACAAGGAATGGCCAAAAATGGGCATAACAATGTTATGATAGAGGGTTTTCCGATTCTATATGAAATATATACTCATATGTTGTTGATCAAACGGAAAGCTAGGTAGCTATATACATATATATATATTTATGTATATATATTTGGTATATAGTTTACTCAAATTGTTACTAACTAAACTGCAGTTGAATGAAGAGTAAATTTTATACTTATTTCTAGAGAGAATACTTGGATTTATTCATATTTTTTGTTGTGTATATTTCGATTTTTCGGTTCTTCTAAATAATCCGCGACTATGATAAACAGTACAAAACCTTTTTTAAAAAAATATTGACTTTTATTTCACCTATTCCTACACATTTAGCTCAATATTTTAGCGATCGCATAATAAATACATAAATTACTAAGGAAACTATTTTCTGTAGGAAGAAGTTGATGCTACCGCATTACAGGGTATCATCGAGTCGAGCTCGCGTAGCTAAAGAAATATTTCGTGTGTCCTTTTTCTTTCTTTCAGTATGCTTTAGCATTTTGTTTTGATTAAAATGGATCCGCAGACCCACAAAGAGTAAAATAGAAAAACCAACGTGGTAAAGAGAGAAATGGCTATGTAAGAGCTGGGAAAGGGGCTTGTACTGCCGCAAAGTTAATGGAAAGATTGAAGTCTAGTGGAAAAAATACTGATTAAAATGTTCAGTAAATGAAAATTAATGTAAAGAATCTGCCCAACAAAAAAAAGATTAAAGAAAAATTAAAGGAATTAAAATAAATAAAGGCGAACATGAAATCGCCCAGCAGAAATAAAACTACTCTAAAATTAATCAAAATCCGTTTGCTATGTATCATTATTTCATAATACTGCAGTATCGATATGATATGACATGATTGTTATAATGGTATTAAGGCAAAGTTTCTTTCTATCGTAGCTTTAGTTTATTTAATACTTTTAGGTTAGTTATGAACTGGGCCTTTAGTAATGAGATGGACATAAAGAAGATAACATTAATTTCATTTCAAAATTAAATATATATACATATGTAATAAATTGAATATAAAGTTGAATTACATATTACAAGATGCGAGATTTCATTATAACAAATATTGTTAAAAACGAGAAAGTCAGGATATCTGCAGCTCGCCAAAGATTTAATACCCTTGTAGACATTTATTTGCCTTACGGTTTTGCAGCGACATGAGAATAGTAAAGCTTGTGAATTCTGAGTTTTTCATTTTCATTCATTTATTTTTGGACCGAATCTTTCTATAGTGCTATGTAAAATAGTAGTGTTATATTGATAAGGTTTGGATCATGTTTAAGTAGTTTAGTCTAACTATTAAATGAAAGCTTCGGTCCAGATATCTTGATGCAAAAAACAGTTTTCTTGTATAATAATATAATTTTCGAACGATCGTTCCTATGGTAGCTATATGATATAGTTCTCCGATGTTGATACGATTTTGTATATACATATGTAAGGAGTACAGAAGTGTCGAGTTTGGTCAATCTTGTTTGCTGTTCGTTTCTATGGGAACTATGTGATATAGTAGTTAGATCCGGTTGGTTTCGACCTATGTTACGACGAAACCTCTATAATTGAGAGACTAGTTCGCATAGACACAGACAGACGGACGTATGGACAGAAGAATATGGCTATCAACTCGGCCTTGGTTATTAAATTGCACTCTAACAACCCAATTAAAAAAAATTACGCATAAGAAGCTTAAAAACGACCACAACCAATATCAAAATGTGCAAAACACATATTTCTTATAAAAATGTAACGAGAAAATAAGAAAAAAATGTGAAAAACTGAAAGCCAATGTGAAGCTCACGTGCAACTTGACGGCTTGTCACTTTGTCTCTGCGGAGCGCACGGCGTGGGTGAATACGGGACGGAGGAGGGTTGGCAGTTCCCGACAGCACCTACACAAGTTGGCAGCTCCAATGCCACAAAGTGAGTCATTTTGAGTGCCGAGTTTGGGGTTTTGGCTTTTGGGAAATTGCGACTTCTTTTTTTGCGCGCGCTGCAGCTGCGGGCCTCGACTTTGTGCCGTGGACGACGTAGTGTCAACTTGTGTTTGTGTGTGTCTTTGTCTGGCAATTAAGATCTGAATTTACCAGTCGCTGTCGGCCTTTAAGTAACAAAATATTTACACAGGGCTAAAAGGCTGGGATTAATTCGGCTTTTAAAAACTTAATTTTCGCCGTCGTTCAATTTTCAGTAGAGTCTTCTTGAAAAATGAGTCAATTTTGCTGAGTTAAATCAATTATTTCTTACTCAATTTAAGAGAGTTCGAGCCTACAGCACCTGATTTGTTTCTGTGGACAATTTGCGACAAGCTGGCAAAAATGTGTAGACATTATTGAATCAACTCGCGTAATTTGTATAAAATGGCAAATATTTTGTAATTTGCAAGAATCTTACTTCAATAGGAATTGATTTGTACGCAGCCTGCCGCTGTTTTTCCATTTTCTTAACTGCCTTGTGTTGTTTCCCTACTGTTCGGCTGGTTCCATTGTCGCGTTCTGTGGGGCTTGTAATCAAATAAATGAGTGTGCCCAGGTGCACCCTGGATGGTGTGTACTCCCCGTTTCCCCCTATTTTCCGTGTCAGTTGGTGCCTTGTCTTCATTATTGGCTTTGGTCTTCGGAGAGGCAGTCCTCCTGCCCAACCCGCCTGTTTCGGTTTTTAATGATGCGCAATTTGTCGTTAATTTTCGGCATTTTATTTTTTGTTTTATTTTGTTTTTCGAAGATTTCTCCACACTTCACATTGTTATGGTGCCCCAAGCGCCAGCTGAGCTCCTTGGAGCCCTGTCTTTCGCTCCCTCTTCCCCTCTCTCTGATTGGGTCCCTTTTGCTGTTTGCCATTATTTTTGCCAACTTTTTGAGAGGGAGCCAACTTTTGTTTTATGTCTTTGGGCCGTGCGACATTGCCGAAAAGTTTCTCAAGGCAGGGCGTCCATTAATGCGGATTTTTAGTTGCTGCTGCTATTTGATCTATGGTCTGATGTCCTTTTCAGGGCTATTAAAATGTGATTATATGCTTTCACTCACCAAAAAGGACGCCTTTTATTGGAATGTACAAAAGATGAAAACTCTATATTCTCGATTAATTTGTAAGTCAGAGTTTGATTAAGTTAAGCTACCAAATAAATGGTCCTTAACTGTTGAATGTGTGGGAGAGAGTGAGATTAAGAAAGGCAACAGAGAGAGAGAGAGAGAGAGAGAGAGAGAGAGAGAGAAAGTAGAGAGGGAAGACGCGGAGAGAGAGAGAGAGAGAGAGGGATTATTAAAAGGCACTAAAAATACAGTTCGCTATGTTTGTGTGATTTTTTCAGCTGAGTGGAAGATATTATCTTTCGAAATAAAGTCCTCTATCTCGCCTCCTTCATATTCAAGCCTAATATAACTTTTAATAAAAACGATTTTTTTTGTTTCGAATTTTCATTAGTTTTTATGATCAGAATTTGGTGAGCAAATCTCAAATTTTTACATTTTTTATAATAACAAATTAAACATTCCCTCAACTATTGAAAACTATTTCATTATATGTGAGGGGTCTAATTGTTGCTATATCCATTGGCTTTCCATCGGCTTAAAGCTTTTTGGAAATCGAACAGATTGAAATTTACGAAAGCTATGGCGAATATAGTCACACCCTATCCATTTCGGTTTTAGGAGCCCCAACCTATCAAGAAATATGATTTTCAACAAACGTGGTCTTATGCCGTTGCATATTGTTATAGTTATATCGCAAGTTAAACTGTTATACAAGTTCTGTGATTAATAAAGAACAACTAGTAATATTAAAAATAATTAATTTGGTTGTAGGTTCCCATACACCTTATGCATCTTAAAGCACTAAGATAAAAAAAAACGAATGAATTTCCAAATTAATTGAATACAAAACCCTTTTTACCTTATAGTGAAAATGAGTCTTCTTTTATTTATTGGCAGCCTTAAGCAAAACATTTACTTGGTTTTCTTGAGTTTTTTTATTAACAAAAAACACAACAATTTTCTTCTTCTCTTTTATATGTGGTCAGTTGGTTTTCTTTAATCTTTTCTGTTTTGGCTCTTTCGCTTTTATTTGCCTTTATGCGCTTCTATTAGTGTTTACCTGCAGCAGGAAATGCTTTTCCTCTGCTCATTGTTTCACTAACAATACGCATTATTGTTAACCACCAGCATTCTGGTCTGAGTCAGGAGCTGACTAAATGACTGGCTGCACCGCTGCAGCACTTCGCACCGCTTCGCTACATAAGCAACGGGCATTGGCCCAGAATTTTAGCAGAGTTTTCCGCGACAGGGAAATGTGCAACAATTGACAACAGAAACAGGCGCCAGACGATTCCATAGATAAAATGTAGCAACAAAAACTATGCACATGCAGAGACATACGGACAGAGAGGGGTGCGACAATTAAGTGTCAAGTTTTTCACGAACAACATCACGTGGCATGTACGCCAGCGGGCGGGTGTGAAGGCGACGAGTGTTTTATGCTGTTTTACATTTGTTGGCAGTTGACAGCGTTGTGTGTATGTGTGTCTAGTATGGGTGTGTGTGTATGTGTGTGTGTGTGTGGCTAGGGCTATCGGGCTGTAATGTTGTGAGTTGGACGCCGTGGCTGTGACATTTGTCAACCAAATTGTCGCGCAACAACCAGAAACGGAAGTTGGAATTGTGCAATAGCTTGCCAGTGATGAATTATGAAATGCCCTGTAATCGGCATGAGAATTATTTTTAAGTAAGTTTTTGGACTTTGGAATGCATGTGTGCAGAAGAGCGAATATAAATTGAGTTATTTTGGGCGAAAAGCTGACAATTGAAATAAGAATGGATTATAGAGAATTACGGATTTTAATCTGTCCGCGAGAAATTTATAGGGCATGCATATTGTTGAATTAAATATAAATCATTTCGGAAAATTTATTGAATATATATTCATGGCTTAGATATTGAGATGACACAAAATGTCTCTGATAACCAAATAATTGTTTGCCACATTAAGGATTGAAATTTAATTTCTGTATACGAATACATGCACACTTAATGAACTCTGCAACATTTGTTGAATTAAAATAATTTGTAGAAGATTAAAGCTTTTTGTTAAAGAGTTTTTCATCACTTTAATAAATACACTTCAGCTATAGGGTATTTGTGCTAAGGGCTGAAGCGCGGATGAGCGACTGCACAACGGGGCGTATGTGTAACATCCGATTTTGATGCAGCAGCTGAGTCTGTTGCCTCAGCAAAGTGGATTATGTGTTTGTGTGCATTCCATCTCTTTGTCTCCCTGTGTGTGTATGTGCAATGTGTGTGCATTCCATTTGCCAACCAATTTTGCTGCCGCTACCCACACCCTACCTATCCCCTCCTTTTCGGTCTTCCACATTTGCCAAACAATTGCCAACAAAAGCCGCTTACAACACTTGAGGCGCGCGCTGTTTGTTGTGGCATGTGTTGTTGTTGCCAATTGTTGTAACTGTTGTTGTTGTTGTTGTTGTTGCCAACTAGACTCTGACTGCAGTTAAATTACAATTGTGCGCTTTGTTGCACACTTGTTTGCAGATTTTTGCCGCCTAACGTTCTACACTATTTTTGCCGCTATGTCCCCTTCTAAGCCTATTATTGTTTTTGTTCTTGTTGCCTGTAATTGTGGGGGGCGGGAAGGGTTGTGTATAACTCTTTTGCCATTGTCACATTGTTTTTGCTGGCTCCCGCATTTGAAGCTTAAATGGCATAAAATGCTAATCGCATTTGCTTGATTCCATTAAATATATGCGTGGGCGTATGTGTTTGGGCTTTTAGGCTTAGCGTTCTGCGCGCGAATATTGTCATATTAATTGTTGGAGAAATGAAAATTTTATTTATAAACCATAAATCAGGTGTCAGCATAAACCGGGAAAAGCAGACAATTTTCAAGCGATATGCGCAGTTGCAAAAGTTTAAACATTTACATGGGCCAACGCACACCCAAACAAGCTCATTTGCATAAGCACACAATGACACACACACACACACACACATAAAAGTTTACTTAATTTGCATGAAACCAAAAAAAAGCAAGTAAAAATTATTATAGTTGAAAATGCTCAACTAGAATATTCCTCGTTCCCAGCTCTGAAATGCGGTTACATATAATATATTCGTCAATTGTCATACAATTGCATACAAACACAGATACACGCACACACGCAAATTACATTCTGCTGTAACTTCAAAATTGATTTTACAATCGTTAAAAAGAGTTTGGATCTTAAAGATGGGATTGAGTTTTTAAGTTTTTAAAATATATAAAGTATGGTAAAATATATGTGTGTCCGTTGTTCGATATTTTTCAGTTATGCAGATACAGGCGAATAAATTCATAATTTGAAGCTCTCTGATCCGCTTTTCAGACAGACAGATGAACATGGCTATATTGACTTGGCTTTTGAAATTATCCAGAATATATACATATATGTGCACTCCCTTGGCTGTTCATTTTTAATGGGTATACCGTATATAAAAGAAATGTAAAATTATTTCAACTGCACTTGGAAAAGTAACAGCCACAGACTTTTAAGCATCCGCACTCGAGTGCTGAGTAGCTACAGCATGGGAATTGAAAGAGTGTATAAGAGAGGGGAAGTGGGAGCAGCAGCAGAACGCGTAGCTATAGAATGCATGGAGACAACCTTATAGAGATACACAGCTACAGATACTTACATACAGCTGTAGTTACAGATGCGGCAACTAGCTACAGCTGCAGTTTCATAATGAAGCTCGCCAACTTTTCTATTAAAACTTATTAAATTTCTGTGGCTTCCGCTAAAAGTTGTTTTCTCTGTTGCTGTCCTGACCTTAGTTGTTGTTGTTGTTGTTGTGCTGAGCGCGCTGCAATGCTGAAATATTCAGAAGTTTATTCCACTGACTGACATGCACATAATAAGTCTAAATTAATAATACGAGCACGTGTGCTTAATGGAAACCAGTTATATTTTTAAATATCATATTTGAATAGCTTAGAACTCAGGTAGACATTTTTTCCATGCTTCAAAATTGTTAATAGTTAAAGTTAAAGCTCTCTAATATCTCGGTTTTCTTAAGATGCATGATTGTCTAAATAATCAAAAAGGAGGGATTTACCTTATTTTGCTATAAAGATTGATGGGACGAAAGATTTCCAGATTTGCTGTGTTATAGAGTTAATCTACATGAAAATTGTGTATTAAGTGAAAGTACTGTGTACTATCGAGCTGGGCATGCCCAACATCTAGACAGCCTTTGTAACTGACCACATCAATTCCAATTGGAGAGGTTATCAATTACCTTTAAACTAATTACATCAATTATATCAAGCTGGGATTGTACAAATGCAGTTCGTTGGAACAGCTTCAATTTAATCATAGACTCCATATATCCTCAGGATAAGACACGACTATGTGTGAACATAGGAAATCGGGCATTTCATCTAACTTAATTTTGATTATATATTGTAATACTCTTTTAAGTAGGGTATTGCAGCTTCCACTTGCAGCTACTCTGTTGCATATTCAGATGCTTACCGCTTTCCTTTGTGTGTACTCAACACAATTGCCACATGGCGTTGCGTTAAATTCGTTAATCTTTGTTAGCTTTGCAGCACGTGGAGCATTTGCTAAATGGCCGCCTGCCCTTTTTGCGTCCTGCTCTCTGCCATTTCACCTTTTATTTTGGCGCATTTTATATATATATGTATATTAAGCCATCGAAGCAGGCATGCGGCATGAGATGATGGCCATTATCAAGTCGATGAGAGGCAGCCCCACTTGCCACATGCCACACGCCGCATGCCACATGCGAAAGAAGCTCAGCTCAGCTGAGCTTGCTGTTCTCAGCTGCCAGTTGAGCTTTCATGGCGGCTTATTGGCCACCTCCGGTAACCCCACGCCCCCATTTCTCCACTGTCCTGCTACTCCTCCTACCCAATTGTGAGGCTTTGAATGTGCGTTGCGTGACTTTTGCGAGACTTGTTTTTTTTTTATTTTTATTATTTTTATTTCTTTGCCGCTCATCAACGAAGCCACTTGCGACATGTCAGCAATGGCATTCTCATTCGCATCCTCATCCACATCCCCAACCACATTTCCATATCCGTTCGCCTCCTCGTTTAACCTGCTTGTCATGCACGAGCCTATCGAGCTGCTCGTTTTGATGAGCATAATTTGCGTAAAAGTTGCAAGTTGCGCGGAAGATGGTCGTTTGGTAGCTTTATTAAATGGAGCATAACTTATCTGTGGGATTTCTGTTATTGCGATACAAACGTGAATGAAAGTGGCAAGTTTTCATGATGTCGCCAGTTGTTTTTCACATGAGCTGCATCCTTATTCCTTCACTCCACACTATTCAAATTATGTGTTTGCCGTTGCCTACTTAAGGGCGCACAGACATTAAGGACGCGAGAGGCTGTGGGTGGGGCAGACCATCAAGCAAATTGAAATTTAATTACTGGGTCCACATTTGGCGAAAGCGACTTACGAATGTCTGAGGGATTCCGTAAGACAGACAGAGATGGTGGGTTAAGACTCTTGTAGAATACACTGTAAGAAAAACCAATTAACATTAATACTACTTGCTTGTATAATAAGGTAAAAGTCAAAGAATTGTGTACATTTAACTAAAAAACCTTTAAGACTAGTATATAGAACTAAATAATGGTAATACAGTTATGCATTTTTTTTAATTTATAAACATAATTGTATAAAAAAGCAAATTAATAATGATCTGGAATGCTTATTTAGAGATTGCAGAAGAAATATAATTTATTTTATTTTTAATATTTAAGATTTTTTTCTATTTTGATCTATCTCATAAAAAATAATAATATGTACTTAATTTTCTTTTAATATGCTAAAATGATTTTCAATAATCCAAGAACTCGAATCTATTCCATAAATTCCAGTTAAAATTCTGTAAATATGAAAAAAGGGTTGCTTCCGGGTTGATGACGAATGTGGACCGAAATTTGCTTACTTGTTGTGCGAGTGTGTTTTTCTTTGTACACATGTGTGAGTAGGTGTGTCGGTGTATATGCGTGTGAGTGCGTTTGTGTTCAGCCCAGTCTTCCACTCATTTTAAGCAGCTTTGGCTTGCATTTCATGTTTGTATTTGGGTCGCTGGGTTAAGTCGTCGCCATAGTCGCTGCAGCGCGGCTCATTATCGTTGTTGGTCATGTAACGATGGCCCAATTAAATGGGCCAGTTCAGTGGGATACTGAAAAGGCAACCCCCGAAAAACAGCAGTAAGCCAAATGGCCAAAACAATTGCCGTTGCGACCGTTGCCGACCCTTTTGCTGTCGATCAAACACATCAAACATCAAGTTCAAGGCGTCGGGACATGCGAGGCTTTTGCGGGCGAACCACAAAATCGAGCTGTCAACTCAATTTGGCTGCCACACAAAACTAACGGCTTGCAACAAAATGTTGTATAGTACATTTACCGTTAGTTCATTTACCGTATGAATTATTGATTTAATAATTTTCGAGCGATTCGTGACATGGACGGACTCGCTGTGCGAGCATAAAATAAACATGGCCATAGCTCATAAACGTGGACGTGGCTCATAATTAAATGGCGCCCAGCTCCATTTTAATGTTATCCTGTCGTCCTGTCGAGCATCAGAAATTATGCTGCATACGTTGCGGCACATTCCGTTGCCGCGTATCCTGCACGTGTCATTAATAAGAAATCAAAAATCGATTAAGTCCGCGCCTCTTCTACCCCGGCTCAAACGGCTTCCACTTTCAACTTTTCCATAGACGGAAAGAAATACCCGTTTATCATTCCGTGCGCGCTGCGGTTGTTAAAAGTTTTAATTGCCAGACATGTTGCGTTAATATGAAATATTTGGGTAGTTTTTTTTTTTTTTGTAATTGCGGACTTAAAAGTAACATTAATTAATCAATCGAGGCAATTGAAATACTTAGAACATCAATTGGTATATATTTAATATTTCGATACGACCAATAAAATGTTCTAATTGGCTTCCACTTTTGATTACACTGTGCAGACGAGTTTATGAACCACATCTAGATATTTATATGTTGATAGATGGTTCATTACATATAATTAATTTTTATAATATTTAATTTATAATTTTTATATCCCTCCAGGGGGCTGGTTGAATATTATAAAGCTGTTTAGTAAATTGAAACTTCAAGCTAAAGAAAGGAAATATTTTTGTTTCAATGATCATTGAAGGTTTTTTAAAAAGAAATTACTTTTTAAACAAAGTGCTAGTTAAATGTGTACTGCATATGTTTAAAATATCTACAATATGTATTGTTGTAATAGAAATTCTAAATTCAATACACTTTCAATCATAAAAAATCCTTTAAAATAGTAAAATTTGTTGTATTTATGTTGTAAATAATTTTTTGTTTGGCTGGCTTGAGGTCCGGGGTTTTTTATTAAAGACAAAAGGGAAAAAACTCAATTTTATTTGAATTATCACGGTTGCACTTCGTGCCAGCCATACAAAAAATTATAACACGAAAAGTTCGCCAAATCCAGCATTATATATGTTGTAAATATTTCTATTGAAATGAAAACTATTCCTTTATTTATATCTATTTTTTTATATATATGTTCACATATTTTATATTCATCTTACTATTTACTAAGAGTTTTCAGTTTTTGGCAGTTTTTAAGGTTTATTTTGCTGGACAGTTTTGCCCGAACGGGTAAACCAGTTTGCCTGCTACAAAATCTAACAGCTGCCGCTGCAGACGCAGCCAGTCGCTGCAGGCTGCTGCAACTGCCCATTAATTTGAGCAAAGCTAATGCCCAAAATTATATGGTACGGTATACGGTATAGGGCAATGCCAAAATTTGGGTTACCCTTGTCACAAAACCGGCTTCGCGATTGGGGCAACGTGTGTGCTCCCTACGCGTCGTTGCCCCACTTCCCCCACCGTCCCGCTGCTAAATAAAACGGCGAACAGATGTCGTTGTCGCTGCTGGGGATTGTGTTACCTTCAGTTACCTCGAGTTACCTGCTCAGTCAGCTTTTTTCTCTGTCTCTGCTCCTCTTACTGGCTCTTCTTTGATTTGCGGCAGGTGCAAATTTGGCTCGTCGTAATCGGCGGCCCTGTCGACAGTCGTTCCACGACCCGTTTGCTGTTTGCTTATATTTTCGGCGATCCGTTGGCCTTAACTGATTTGTTGTGCACACCTGCTGCTGTTGTCTGAGCTGTTGTCTTCCTACTCCCTAGCCTGTCAGGTAGTCAGTCGGCTGATCCTTTTTGCTATAATAGCCTTTGTCTCTCCTTCTGTCTGTCTGAATGTTAATCTGAAATATTTCAATGCATATCCTGTTTAATGGCTTTTGTGTGCAGGCTCTTTAGATTTGTATCTGACTGCAGTCCTCAGAAGAGTATATCTCTGTCTCTCTCTCTCTCTCTCTCTCTCTCCCTCCAACTCTCTCGCTCGTGTTCTGTTCGTGTCGTCGTCATCTTCTTGTCAAAATAATTGTCATAAATTATTTTGTTACCTGCTACTGTTCAGCCCAGCTAAAATTGAAATTGAAACTGTGACGCCGCGTCCTCAACACAATTCTCCAATTCTCTGATGCTCAGTTTCTCTTGTGCTAATTGCATTTCGGTTAGTTTTCTACCTGATGACAAGAATTTCAAGGTGTAAATGCAATTAATTTTCTCAGTCTTCTGACAGCGGGGCGTGGCAACGTGCTATTAGGGCTGACATCGATTAGAATATGACTTATTTATTTTGCATCTGCTTCCCTTCTCGTTTTCTCTCTCTCTCTTTTTCTTTCTCAACAACTGATAAAGTCTCTGGCGGAACACTTTGGCAAACAGAATTTCCTTCATTAAAATGAATCAACTCCAAAAACTAAACTTTACAACAGCGCTGCCTCAAGGGCCGTCTGCCATGCTTGTGGGGCGTGCCAATGGGCTGTACCGTAGGAGGGGGAGAGGGGCTCGGCGTTAGTTTGGGGACTCTGCATTTTCATTTCGGCAGATTTACGAAAAATTACAATTGTGTACACGGCCACTTCAACTTCAAGTGCCATCCATGTCGCTGCTGCCAGCGTTGCCAACGCTCCGCAGTTAGATCTATTCCTCTTCCCCCCTCCCCCCCTGGACACCACAGAAACTCTCCTCTATCGCTCCCCTTCTGCTCTGCTTGCACTTGGCAGTGTTATTCCAACGCCATCGCATTGTTTGACAGCCCCGCACTGCCAACAGAGTCTGATAAAAACTTTTTTGACTGTGCATGCACATAGAGAAGGAGACGCAGAGAGAGTGAATGAGAACGATTGGGAGCGGGAAAATCGAAGAAAATCAAATGAAACGAAACGAAAACCAAACTAGACCAAAAAATCGATAAGAATAACGGACAAGAATTCAAGTCAAATATTTTGCTAAGTCGATAACGAAATACTCTGACATACTTTGATTAGAAGTTATCTAAAATTAATTAAAAAAAAAAGTGAAAATAGAAACGAAAGGAATTTTATGTTATACTATACTACTGAAAACATAAGTTATTTAAGAAGCTTCTTCAACGAAAATAATTTTATTTTCATATAATTAAAAGTTTAGTATGTTACAAAAGCTTTCAGATCTATAACCAATATCCAAATTAGTATAGTTTCCGGATTGTTTTTATTTCTATCCATTAAATAAATTAAATTTGACATGACCTTATGTGCATGTATTTAGGAATCTAAAATGCAAACAATTTGCAATTGCAAAGCTGATGACAATTTGATAACTCCCTTTAAGTAGAAAATATCCAGCACATGATGGTGCCGGAACCAGAAGAATGTGTGCGAGAGCTGGGGGCGAGTACGAGGTACTGGTACGTCATTTTGCCAATAAATGGAATACTTCAGACTCTGCGCAGCAGAACATTTTCTTCCTCAACTTTCTATGCCGCCTTCGCTTCTATTACATTTGACAGACGTTGAAAAGTACGTGTTTAGTTATGGACTGCCCCAGAGGGCCGACAGAGATAGATATACATATAAATTGAGGAGCTTGTGAAAGGGATAGAGATGGTGATGCGGGCAAAAGGTAATGCCACTTTAAATCGATGTGATAAATGCGCAGAGGTTGCGTCTGCCTATCAATAGAGGAAATATCACATCAAGTGTCTGCCTGGGTCATAAAACACACAACAGGACGGTGCAAGAGTGGAATTGAAGATTGTTAAGGACACGAGAATCAGCTCAAAACCCGGCAGCATCCACTTGAATTTCAGTTCAGACTTCAAGTGCAAATGAGAAAGGACAGCAGCTGGAGGAGTGGCTGTGGTGCTGTGGCTGTGTGTGGTTTTGTGGCTGCCTGTGGTTTGGTTAATGGTCTACCAAGCGCTTGGTTGGGTGTTAGATATTTATCATTTTGCACTTGGCTCAAGTGACAAACGAGCCGCAAACTGCGTCTGCTAGCCAAAAATTGAAAAATGACTTAAATGGCAGGAGACAGTACTGCCCGAAGATGTCCAAGGACTGTTCGTAAGTCAATTACAATCCGTAATGGGCCCGGAGCGCAATGAACTTGTCAAAAAGTCACCTTTGTGGGCCACGCACGAGACAATCTTTTGGCCTCATTGTGGTTCTGGCTACCCACTTATCAGTAGCTTTTTGTGTATCTGTCTGAATCTGTATCAGTATCTGTATTTGTATCTGTTTGTAGCTGTATCTGTGTGACAGCTGCCTCTGCTCGTATCTATGTGTGTCAGTTAGTCAACTAAATAGGCCGCACATCATGAAAGTTCCTGCCGCGCCCTGTTCTCCCACTTTAATTCTCATTGCTGAGTGGCCGTTGAAGTTGCCCAAAACATTTTTTAGTTCTTTGTTTCTCTCCCCCCTCCCCCTCGTGGAAGTTTTTCAAAACAATTTTTTGTGTTGTCGTCTGTGGCATAAAGTCGCTGTTTGCCTTAGATTTCAAAGTAATTTATGTTTCTATGCCGTAGACCGTTGCTCTGTTTATCTGTCCCTTTGTCTGTTTCTCTCTCTCTCTCCCTTTCTCTCTCCCTCTCTCTCTCTCCAATACACTCCCAGAGGGCACTTCAGTTGGTCATGCAACCTGCAACGCAGCGCAATGAAATATTTTCATAATCATAAATCATAAAGTTTTTATCGCAATGGAAAGAAAAGTTTTATGGTATGCATTTTCATGAATCATTGATTGTGTGAACTGTGCCCTGAGCTGAGTTTTTACCTTTCATCTTGTTTTATTATATAGATGGGCTCAGCGTTGTTTGAAACAGAAAAAAATCAATATTTTATAGATTAGCAACTAGTTTAAATGGCTTGATCTTTTGAGAATGCGATTAAAATCGGAGTGATATAATATTATTCTTAGATCATGAAATCAGTATATGATAAAAAAGATTTGACATCGATGTATTAAGATTCGAAACCTGTAATATTCGAGACATTTTTTTTGCAGGTAAACTTATCTTAAAATTTTTCAAGAGCCTATCAAATGAGTATATTTAATTCATCACATGATAAACCTGTTTTAGCTTTAACTCTTTTAATAGTTAATGGCTTATTTTTCCTTTAAATATATATTCCTTAATTATTTTGCGTTTGCATATTTTTATCGATATTTTTCCGGCTAAGAGAACTTTTGCAGAGTATTAACATTTTCACATTCGAATAGCTTTCACATTTCCGTTGGTTTCATGTTTCGGCCTTAGATTAAAGTCTCATTTAGCAGGTGTTTTTAAGTCGCCGCATTTGCTGTCCGGGTTTTCTGGCTTTCACTCTCCCCTCCCAAGCGGCTTTTGAGCGGGTGAATGCATTTTGCTCCCCTCCATTACGACTGCGTTATCCGACAGACGCGTTCCCATTTAGCTGGGCTCTCGACATGGCTCATTTGCTTAGACTGTAAGTTTGGTGCATTGGCAAAGCGTTGGCTGATTAAATAGCCCAGATTGCTTTGGCCGAGTATCTTGGCTTGGCTGTGCCAGATCTTAATGAGCAGCCACGGGACAAGCACTGGCGCAGGCAGGAGCACAGCACACGGCATACTCGACACTCGGCACTTCCGAGACCAGGCCAGGCGACAGTTTTTCTGCGGCCATGATTAATATCAACACTTTCCGACCCATTAATTTCAGTGTGTCCAGCGGCGAGTGTGCCTTAGCCCCCAATACCAAACTGACCAGCAACCAACCCTCTCTGCCCCAGCCCCAGCCCCAACCCCCACTTACATAAGAAACTAAAGCGTGTGATAATATAAAATTCCAACCCCACTAAGCCCTGACTCGAGTACTTGCTGTGGCTCTGGGCCTGGGGTTGGTTGGGGTCCTCGTTCAGTTTGACATTGTGCAGCTGCCTCATCAATGGCCTCTTGTTGGGGCTGTTGCCTTCACTCACCTGTCGAGGTTTTGTTACGCCCCGTCGCCTTTCACTCAGCCACACAGCCTCTTGAATGTGCGCCTTGTGCAATGTGACAATACAGGAACTGAAGAGCCCAAGTGGATTTGCAGCCATCTCCCCCCACCCCCGGGATGATGACAAAGAGGTGTTAAAGTAACAAACAGCAGATGGCACTGAGGTGTACGTTGCTCATTGCAATACCGAGGGCCACAGTTGATTACCTGTAATATGCATATGCAATGGGGTATTTGCAGTGTTACAAAACTTATGTAACGGCGAAATTTGAATTTCAGTTTATTCAATGTGGAAGCATATCATACGTGTAGAAACTTATTTAAATTAAAACTTTGTGTAATTACAGTGTATTCAATGTGGAAACGTATTTTATATGTTTTTATATAATAATTTACTTTTTATATAATTTAAGAAATAAAAAAAAAACAACAATTAGCTAGCTCTTGCTGTTTCTGACTGACCTATCAGTCAGTCAGTCGGTCAATCACTCAGGGCAAACAATTTTATATATAAAGATTGAATTGTATCGCCTTCTTTATTTTTAAAATGGGTTTCCGTGTATATTTTGGAAGTTTAATTTGGCATATGCTATCTAACGACAGACGTTCTTTTGGACAGAAGAGTTAATATCAGTATAAACAAAATTTTTAGTATCGATAGGCATTGTCACATTCGAAACGATAAGGGGGTGTAAAATATAAAGGTAGTTAGTTGCAATCTACCTAAACTAAACTAAACTAACTGAACTACTGATTTTTTATAATGTGCAAGACTTAATAGACTTTAGGAGTCTCAAATTTAAAAAAAACAGCTCGATTTCATTAAACGGGGTAGCAAAAAATTGAATCAGTGGCATGGTAGGTTTATTTATTTTTAGAGGGAGTTTTAAAATGCTTAATAATGCATTATTTAGGGTATATAGTAAGTCGCAGTTAATTTGTTAACTGACTGTCAATGGCAGCCCTTTTGTGTCGGAATGTGATAAAATGCCTAAAATATGGCCAGTTACTGGAAGTGGCCTCCTTTCCAAAAGCAGGCAGCGAAATGGGTTCCTGCAAAAGGCCAGTGGTACATATTATCAATTTCCAGAGTTGTCCCAGAGTTACATTTCGAGGCATGGCAACACCCTAATCTATTTAGAAGCAGACGTTAAAGGCAATACTGAAATTGGAGCTTTGCTAGATGAAACGCATTTATTTTCCTATTGCTTTGCCTTTTGGGCCAGTATACGAAATTACATTTGTGCCTTTAATTTATTGATGCTTCGAATGCGTTGCGGGGTGTGGCCGAACATGTGGCACATGTCTTACAGCCGAGGGTTGCAAGCAGTTGCCAGATGGGGCGGGCGTTAAAAGGTGCAAAAGGTGTGCGTTTGTGTTTGGGTCACCTTGATCCTGTGTGCGGCACTGTGCCGGGTCGCCAGTTGAAAGCTTCATTTCCTGCACGTCTCAAATGAGGCGTGAAAATTGCCAACTAATAGAAAAGGGTTGCCCCTAGTGATACGTCATGAGGCACGTGCTGGAATGAAACAGTTGCCAGGTGTTGCCAAAGAAAAAGCATTTCTTTTTTTTTTTTTTTTTAGCACGTCCATTAATTTAGCAATGCAAATGTTTGCTGCAACACAGTAATCCCTGCAAGAATTTTGGACAAATTTTCTTTCGCTGCTCCTTTTGTCTGCACCTCGCAACTGGAGCCAAAGTTTAAGCGCCCATAAATTATAAACTGACTGCGGAATTCGCCTTTGGCTCGCTGGCTCGTTAACTTTGAAAACGAAATCCCTGCATCAACTTGGTCTGGAACGCCGCCGCCTGCATATGCCATGCCTCCGGCTATTTACATATGGCGGTATTCTAGTGCCGGGGACAGTCAATCTGTGCAGCAGACGAGATGGAGAGAGAAGGAGAGAGTGCGTCCGACAAACTTAATGTCAGGCGTCACCAGACAACAAAGAAGAGTGCGAATTTATCATTTGCCTGAAATGAGCCAAGAGTGCACAAAAAAGAAAAGCGAAAGCAATGAATTGTCGTCCTGTGGCAACTATAAAGAACAAATCCTCTTTGACTTGCCTGCCGGCAATGAGTTGTAAGTGTGTGTGCGCGTGTGTGTGTACGAAAATCTGCGTGCAAACCCATGAAAACATGATAAATGAGCTGGGTTTGTACGTTGCAAATTCGTGAAAAATAATACTTGATATGGTTACTTAAATATTGCTGTGTTATTTAGATAAATTACTTAAAGTTACAATTCTAAAACAAGAAAAAGACAAGTTTTAATAAATGCGAGAGTTGCTAAAATTGGGAAAATAAATAAAATATTATTTTGTATATTTGGTACATTTTTTTGTTATATACAAATGTTGCCATACCTTCTATTTTTAATAAAATAAATCACTTTTATGCAGTCGAAATGGGTATACATCTATTAGCCACATCAAGTTATCTTAACTTCTATAATTTGTTTAAATGGCACTCATAGATTGAAGATATATTCCTTCTCTATATCACATTATTTTTATTTCTTTTCTATATTTAATTGAAGAGCAGTTCTCCACTCTCTTTTCATTTAAATTATTATTAACAATTATTTGCAAGTTATACGCTCAAGCGTTAATTAAACAGGCAATATAGGAATATAATTGAGAATTATCATATTTAAAGAAGGCTACAAAATAAATAAATATATTTATTATTATTATTATTTATAATATAATTTATAATATAATATATTAATTATTTATAATATAATATATTAATTTAAAATGATATTTAAAATATCATTTTAAATTTCTTGTCAAATTTTTGATATTCTTGTACGCATAAACGTATTAAAACCCGGAGACAATTTTGTCTGCAAGCAAGTACAGCCACAGACACGGGCAACAATGTGCAATTTTAAACTACACTCGCTTCATTATTCTCGAAACACACTCACAAACACACACACACACACACACACACACGAACACCCATCACACCACAAAAGTTTCACAGTCACGTAGAAAAGTGTTCGCATAGCTTGGCAAATGTTTTGTGTACTTTTTATGCTAATGTTTTTGCAACAATTTTGTTATGGCAAAAAAAACGAGTTGATGCCATCGGACCAAGGTGTGTTCCGGCACACTCATACACACATACATATGCATATATGTGGCGCCTTTGCGCCTGTGAGTGCTTCACTTCATGCATCCCTCCTGTTTCCCTTGGCTATGTTATTGTGTTTTTGCTATCACACGCTTGGCTTTTGCTTTGTTTTTGCAATTGGCTACTGATAATATTTTGCATTTTTCACGTAAATGAAACAAAGTTCACGACGCTCGATGGTTAGGGAGCTGGAGTCGTAGAGTGTTTGGTGGCCGCACAGCAGTCGCGGGAGGGCAATCAAATCGGGGTAAGAATTATGCGAGTCGCATGTATGCGTATTTTGATATATGGTTTGCTGTGAAATGGAAAGCATTTTCCTTTTTCCTCAATTTTACAATTTTATTGTCTAGCTGGGCAAAAGTTAAACATGATCTCCTTATTTCCATTTTCATAAAATGTTTGGGGTATCTTGAAACCCTTTTTGTTTTTAGAATTTTTCTCGTATTTCCTTTTGACGCGTTGGGCACAAAACATAAATTTCGTTGGTTCCCGATTCCGTCTTTATTTGTTTCTCTTCCTCCCTGCCTCTCTGTCTCGCTTTCCTGCTTTGTGGTTCTTTGTTTGTTGCGGCAGCAGCGCCCGCTGAACAGTTTGACAATCACTGCGGCGCCTTTACGTCACAAACAAACGCCTGCCCCTTTCACACCCGCAGCGCACGCAAAACTTTTTCCTCTTTTGCAAATGAGATTTCGTTCAGTTGCCGTGATAAATTGTTGATAGCTTTGAATGTGTTTACATTGATGCATGCTTGGAATGTGATGCGGAAATGGGGTAACTGCTTGGGTCTATGGTGTTGTTGTGTGCGTGTGTGTGTGTGTGGGAGTTTTTGTGGTGTCTGCTATATGTTTGAGAAAGAAATGTTTGAGCGTTCAAACTGTGGAATTTATTTTCAAGACTCTTTTGTAAAATATTTTTCGTTTTTAATCCACAAATGCAACGACCTTAATTCAAAAATTATGCAAAAGAATGTTGGTAAGAGTTAAGAAACCGACCTTTGTAAGTACTTATGGTAAAAGCATTAAGTAGTCCTTTTGCTAAAGTTAGAGTAAATGAAATTTAAATTTGCGTAAAAATGGTATTAATTTCTTTTTTTGCACATTAACTGCTAAGGCTTTTCAAACAATATATTTCTTAAAATATAAACTTCTCTAGTGTTAGTGAACTTTCGTCTTAACAGGTGCATACAAAAGGTGACTTTGGGTGCCATTTAGTTTCTATAAGTTAAGTTACTTTAATTACCAGCTTGAATCATTACATCCTTGTAAAGGATACTATAGTTTTGCCATGAAATGTGTAACGCGTAGGAGATATCTTCGACCCCATGATCTTGATCATTAAATGCCGAGTTGATAAAGCCATGCCAGTCAGTCCATCTATCTTTTTCTATACAAATTAGTCTCTCACTTTTGAAGCTAGCGTCTTGAAATTTGTCATGGGCTCGCCTGTAGCAGGAAGTACATATATCGGAACTGGCCGGATCGTACCACATAATCGATCGGTCGCAAAGCAGTTTCTTGTATGAAAAACAATTTTGTTTTTAATTATATTTAGACCAAACTCATATAAGCAAAAGCATATATCCAAAATGGTATCAACAACGGAACACTATATCACATATCTGCCATATTAACGATCGGTCGAAAATTATGTTCTTATATGAAAAACTTATTAGTTTATCAAGGTATCTAGACCAAGCCCAGCGTTTACTAGTTCTAGGTCTAAAAGATGGTTGTTTTTTTTTGGCTAATTATTGTTTGTTTTTAAAATATATTTCTAACAAACTAAACATTTACTAACTTCAAAATTCTCACATATTTGGAAAACCGCGAGTCAATTTTTTACAAGGGTATTAATCTTTGGCGTGCTGAAGATATTCGTAATTTCTCGTATTTTATATTTTTTATGTATGAATATTTTTATACAAAAAATTGTAAAAACTGTGTAATTTCTTGGCTTGATTATTTAGAAAGCCCCGATTAGTGTGCATGTTCAAAGTAGTTATAATGATGAGAATATTACGAGCAACTCCTAAATGCGAATGCGAAATGGGAAAAATGTTAATGAATGGAGGTCAGCTAGTGGAAAAATGTTTGTGAAAATTCGGCGCTTATATTAGCAGCAGCAGCAGCTGCAACAACAACAACAACAACAACAACTAGAAAGCAACGTTAAAACAAAATCAACTGAAATCCAATTAAAAGTTAAACGCCGCACCGAGCAAGACCAAAAAGTCAAGATGGTGCAACTTGAAATGTTAAATTTTTCAAAACTGTGGCCTGCGCCTTGCAAGTGGCGTCCGTGGTCAAGTTGAAGGCTTTTCGCTAGAGGAGTGTGGGGAAGGAGGATGGGCGAGCATATTATAAATAACAGCCAAACACGCAAACAGTTTGTGCAAGTTTATTTGCCAGGTGAAATCTTTTTGAACCCAGCTACCAGCTACCCCGAACGAGTTAACGTAGCGTCCCCTTGGCTCTGTTGGCCTCGATTGCGTGCCAAGCTCGGCCAGGATAACAGCACAAATAAGGCAAAATTTGCGCCAAAACGTGGGCACAACAACATTAAGAGAAGGAAGTAGTGATGCTTGCTTGCAAAAAGGCTAGTTTAAGAAGGAAAAATAGAGTTAAATAAGCTAAATATTTGCATAAAAGCCACAAATTAATGCAATAGAGCAATTTTCTAGTAGAGAGCGTAATACATCTTTGACAATAAATGTGCCTTCTCTGCGTTCTTGATCAGTATTAACAGCCTAATCGATGTAGTCTTTTCGTCTGTCTGGTTTTTCCACTCTAATCTCTCAGTTTGACATCATCTGGAATCTTTTCGGACCACTGTATGATGTAGCCGCCATAAGAATGATCGGTCGAATGCTAAGTTTTTGTTACTAGGCACTTACAAGCTTTACGTGTGTCAGAAATATCTTTACATATGTTCAAAATCTTATTAAAATCGGATTACTATATCATAAATGTCTATAGGAGAAATCTTGAAAAACATTAGTGGGTAATTTTAAGTGTTTTGATTTTTTTTTAACATATCTTAACCCAACTCAGACTATAATCGGTCGAAAACAAAGCTTTTATGTGAAACAATTTCTAATTTTAGAAAAAAAGTAGATCTGTCAGCACAGCTGCAGAGCACAAAGAACAAATTTGATTAAGTTTCTACGCCTTTGGCTGGCTTTAAGTTGAGCAATGAGCGTGGAAGCCAGCAAATTAACTAAGAAAACTTCTGCTGGCGGCCAAAAGACTTGGCCGAGAAGGAGCCCAAATGCCGAGCAACGTGCTTTGGTTTACTGAAATACAGACGCTGCAATGTATGCTACACAATATATATACATGTATATATATACAGGCACGTGCGCCATTTTGAATACAACGGACCAACAAGCCAAAGGCGGTATTTTCGTTAGTGTTGTTGGGTGGTGGAGAGAGAGATAGAGGGGGGTGGGGTGTTGTGGTCAGGTGGGCAACGCCTTTATGATTATTGTCTTAAAATTAATCAATGTGTGCGTGTCTGCAGCGGAAGAAGTTTACAGCCTAATAGATTCCTGGCAGAGCAGAGCAACCCACCACTCGCCCCGAAAATTAATAGACTCTGAAGCTTAGTTCGAAAAGTTTATGTATTCATGCTTGAAATTAATTAGATTGAGGGCAATATTTGCGGCTGTTGAACAAAAGTTTTACAAATTCGCCCCACAGCCACTGCAAGTGGGGCCCTGAATTGGCTAAAACTGTGTGCTTTGACCAAAAACTTGTGCATTTCTCCCGGAGAATTTCTTTCATTTGCCACCTGGCGTTGCGAAACAGCCTGGACTTATGATTTGTGAACTTAAGAGGTTCAAATTCCATAAAGGATGTTTTTTTTTGTTTCAGTTGTTGTTCAAGCCGTACGCTTTATGCAATGCCCCATAATGATGTTGTTGCCAGCTGGCGATTAATATTGCTGTTGCCAATGTTGTTGCTGGCGTTGTTGTTGTAATTGTTTACTCTTTAGTTGTTATGGCAACTAAATGCTTTTGATTTTCCAGTTCTTAGAATGTGTACTTCTAAGCTAAACTCAGGCATCTGTAGATGTATTTATAGATATAGACAAAGCAAATGTCTGAAGCTTACAAGTAGGTTTCCTTTGAGTGTCTGACTGAACGTTGACGAATGAACAAGTCAAACCGCGAGAGCTGTAAAGCTGAAATTAATACTAAAACTTTCCTTTGGCTCGAAGGTGAGCACTATGGGGGTATTATTGTATTATTGTGCTTTGCAAACGTAACGTATTGAGACTGCGGCTTAGGTGTCTGAGCGTCGGACTAACAAGCGAACATTTTCCGGTCCTTATTCAGTGGCAGTTGTCAATTTGTGTTTGTTTCCGATGATCGATAACGATAAAAATCGATATCGAAATCGTGTTTATTGAGCAGCTTTTAGAATAGTATATACAGATCAAGTCTCTTTCATTTTTAGGCGAGTTAGACGAAGGGAATTAACTTTACTGCTTTTTAATTTTATTATTGCTGTCATTATGCCCGAAGAAAAAATCAATAATTCAAATAATTTTATATTTTAGCTTAGGTGATGTTTTGCCAAGCCTGGTTGGGTCCTCAGGCTGTATCGTGCACATACAAATAAATTAAAGAACAACAATAAGTGAAGATGATAATAAATAAAATACTTCCTTTGCTCTCTCAATGAAAGTGCTGTCATATCAATATGTTGGCAGACCACAATCAATACTAGGTTGAGGGTTCGAGCCCATGAGAAGCCGGAAGGCAGTATACTTGTTGTTATTTCAAATTAGCAAATGTGTGTGCTTTAAATAAATATAAACAAAAGTGTTGTCTCCTGTGTAAACGAGGCGAAACAATTTATATAAAGCGAAATATTAACACGGCCAACGAAAACTGCAATCATCTAACTTTTAAATGAGGCTGTTGTTTGCATTTTATTATTACAACCAAAACGCACGTGGACAAGGTCGCGTCGGGGAATGCTAGGTATGTTTATTCATGTATGGAACTTCAAAAAATGGTTTCGTTTAAATTTAAAAAAAAATAGTTCTCTTAAATTTAATTAAGTGCGAAAAACCCATCCAGTGATAGATGTTTTCCGACTTATTAACGTTTTAAACAAACCAATAAATATATATTACCCATTCATAATTAATTATTACAATTGCAAAGCTGTGGCGTACAGTAGTACAAACTCAAGCTAAGCTTAATGCATGTAAAAACCATACCTACAAACCGCATTTAAAAAGCAGGCAAAGGTTCGCTGACAATATTTTTGTGTTTCTAGCCATGTTTTTAAATGGTTTCATCATATTTTCATAAAAAACGTACGACAGGTTTATATAAAAATATATTTTACAAAGCAAACGACAGAAAATACTTCGATTCCACAACAGACATTTTTACCAATTATATAAATTCATTTTTTTGCAACTTAATTTGTGTGGCCAGGAAAAGCATGCAGCTCTTTTGATGAGGATGAATGAATGCAATACAATAAAATTCACATTTGCAAAGAACTAATAAATAAATTCCATAAAATGCAATCTGTAATTCGTAACATGTCTGAACAAGAGTATTTATTTCAATAATGTTTAAATCTTTAAAATACTTTTTTTAACTTTTATTGTGAGTTTATTCAAATCAAGTTAGTATTGAGTAACTTGAGGTGAAAGGAAAACAGCTCTGTTTCAGTTTATTTTTTTGCTGTGCACTTTCCCAGCCGATTTGCTGGACTGCAACAGTATCGAGTGACACAATTGAGACACTTATAATGGGCGATGTTGACAAATGGATTGAGATAGTAAAGAAGTGTCAGTATTTGCCAGAGAATGAATTGGGTAAGCTGTGTAAGATAATATGCGACATACTCCTTGAGGAGGCCAACGTGCAGCCCGTGAGCACGCCCGTCACAGTATGTGGGGACATACACGGTCAGTTTTACGACTTGCAGAAGCTTTTTAGCACCGGCGGCGAAGTGCCCGATACGAATTATATATTCATGGGCGATTTTGTGGATAGGGGCTACTATAGCCTGGAGACATTCACCCGGCTGCTTACGCTCAAGGCGCGCTATCCCAGCCAGATAACGCTGCTGCGTGGCAACCACGAAACGCGTCAGATCACCAAGGTCTATGGATTCTTCGACGAGTGCTTTAGCAAGTACGGCAATGCGAATGGCTGGAAATACTGCTGCAATGTCTTTGATCTGCTCACAATCGCTGCGATCATCGACGAGCAGGTGCTCTGCGTGCATGGCGGACTGAGTCCGGAGATTGTGACACTGGATCAAATACGCACAATCGATCGCAATGGCGAAATACCCTATAAGGGCGCATTCTGCGATCTGGTCTGGTCCGATCCGGAGGATATTGACGCCTGGGATCAGAGTCCGCGCGGTGCCGGCTGGCTATTTGGCCACAAGGTCACCAACGACTTTATGTCCATCAATAATCTCAGTTTGATCTGTCGCGCCCATCAGCTGGTCGACGATGGCCTCAAGTACATGTTCGACGAGAAGCTGGTCACAGTTTGGTCCGCGCCCAACTATTGCTATCGTTGCGGAAATGTGGCGGCCATTCTCAGCTTCAAAACAGCTCAGGAGCGTTTTGCACACATATTTCTAGCTGTGCCCGATGCAGACCGCGTCATACCCAAACGCAATGCCACGCCCTATTTTTTGTAATTACCAGCCAACAAAACGAATGGAATCGCCCCCTGCCCTCATATAAACGCACTTAGTATACAAATAACCCCCATCTCATGCACAAGACACGGTATACAAACAGATATCAGAAATAAATGCTATGTTTTGGTCCACGATAGCAAATGAAAGCACAATGTTTATTGAGCTCCAAGCACTTGATGGACTTGCTTGAATTGATTCTTTGTCTCTGTTTTCCAATCAGCCAAAAGATATAAAAGAAACAACAAACAAATGAAAAGTAGACTAACTTTCAATAGTTCATAGACTGTGCAGAATTGCCTTTGTCTGAATTGTGCGGAAACTAAGGAACAATAATTAAGTATATAAACAAGGGCTTAGAGCTTTTTTAAGAGTTCAAAAAGTTAATTGGCAAAATTTCCTTTAAATAAGCAATCCTAAAATTCACGTTTGTCAACAATAAATACATTTCGCTTAAATATTGGTTTTATATATTTACTCACATTCAAGAGTAAAAAATATATGTTATTATTATATTATTATTATTGTAAATATATTTTTACTAAGCTCGCCAACAACATGGCGAGCATATTGCTCCCTTTAGAAATAGCTGATCGTAAAACAAGTATAAAACTAAATATCCGGAATATATTTACATACTTCTACCATAGAAACGACTTAATTGTTAACAACTTACAGGTTGACAACGTTCTGTAAAGCTCAAAAATAAATGCGGCTAAGAGATTAGACTGCTGCATTTATAAATTTGCCTTATGCTAGCAAGCGTATTTAATTCTCGACAAGCCGCCAATAAATGTTCCTTTCATTATTTAATAAATGAAAGCAAATTGAATGGCTTTAGAGTAAAATTGATGTTTATCTTCAATTGAGAAGAGCTCAGAACAAGGCAAACAATGTTCGATATCAGCCATTTAAGCCACATTGTTTTCACTCTATTTTTGTTTGCCTGCGGAAAGTGCCCAATGCGTTGGTTGGCCCGCTTTGGTATTGCTCGGGGCATGTCAAATGTCAACCGCCATTTTATACAATTTTAAATGGAGGGCAAAAAATTGGTGAAACAAATTGAACAGCATTTTTCAGCTGTCAGCAGTTTAAGTTGATGTAACAAGCAGCCCCCAGTCGCAAACATCCCCTAGCGTCATTTATTTTTTTGTTTTCTTTTTTTTTTGGTAGCGGTTCATTTGACAGCAACGTCAATAATACGCACATAAGTATACAATGTGGGCGGATGGGGGCGAAGGGCTGGAGGGTTGTATGTAGAGACCGGGCTACTCACAGCATTTTTTATGTCGATTTCATAAAGTTTTTGATTTAGCTCTTGGGCCATAAATTGTAACCAGTGCCTCGCCTAATGGCAGCCGGAAGTGTCCTCTGTGCGCAGCGTTTTGCTAGCATTAGCTGCGCCATTATTATTTGGTGTACACCATTTTTTTTGTTGCCGTCTTTCTCTGCTCTGATTATGATGCCATTTTTGACACTCGATAAAGTCAATAAACAAAATGGACGCAGGACATTCGATGTGGCTACTTTGTTGCCTCCATTGCTGGGGCGTGTGAGATAAAAGTTGGTGTTCAGCATTTTAATTGGGGCCCAATTGATCGGACGCTTCTGGGTCGTTTGTTGTTTGCGCATTTGATTTGCGATGCCGCTCTTTTATAAAACAATCTTTTAATACTTTTTTCCTATTGCCCCGTTTTATTTGCAGCATACCAAAAAGTGCGCCGCGGTTTGGCCAATTTATCTGACATGGTAAGCTCTGACTTTTATTATTTTTAATGGATTTTTAAATGATAAATGATAAAAGTGGCTAGTGGCAATGGTTTGTAAGCTCGTTGCAATTCAATTAGCCAACAAGTTGCAAATATTAACTTTATTTCAAATAAAATAATCGGCCTTCACATGAGAAATATTGCCTTAAATATAGGATGCTATTATTTATAACACGCAACAGAATTAATTTTCATGTGAAATGCATAATTGAGCGCGATTACTTATTTGAAAAAATGAATTAAATACCAAATGAGATGCGATTCATTAATTACTGAGCAAATTTCACAGATTTAATTTAAGGGTACAGAGGTACCTTGGAACATTTGTGCTAGAGTTTTGAAATGATAAATTTACGATAAGAATTACATTTATTATGTATTTTTTAATGTTTTGAATTATTATTTTTCACTCGTACGACTTTATCTAACTTAAAAACTATATAATTTAATGAAAATATATAAATATGGTCAGCTGGAAAAGTTAAGACATAGAGAACAAAATCCGATGTTTCTGTCATTTTTAACGAATTTTAGTTATTGGAAAATAATTTTTTAATTTCTCCACAATTCTAAATAAAAACCCAACTATATATAAAGCTAACCCAGTTCTGGAAAAGAAAAGCTCAATTGAATATCCATTGAATACATTTTAATATCTGGACAATTAGTTGGTTTCTGAGAGTACATTCTGTTGTATGACTTACTTGATTTTTATGTACATACTTAATAAATTGTCGTTTTAAACGAAATAACATTAATTTGATAATTCCTAGATATGCACATACATAAATAATGATGGTATTTTGTTGAAAATGTGTTCCAGCCCATTAGCATTTAAAAGGCTTTAAGCCTTAAAAATTGTATATAATTATAAAATGGCATGCCATATTTTTTTTTCAACATTAGAAACTGTCCAGGAAAAACTAAAACTAGAAAAACTAACACGTGCTCATATATAGTTTGTATCCAATTAGGTTTAATTGTGGCTAGAAAAGCTCCGGCATGCACAAGAGAATTTTAATTAATAAAACGTGATGCATTAATCTTGATTACAGATTAGTATCTGTAATCAACGCATTGACCAAGAAAATTATGTATTATGTTTAGTTACACATAAAATGCGAAACTATATATATTTGAAAGCATTATGAGTCCCAAGTAGCTTTTAAATTGAACGAAAACAAACAAAAATAACAGGGGAAAATGGCGCCAAGCACAAAATGTCTGAATAGCTGTAAAAAGGCAACAAAATGGCTGCCTGCTCCATTCTTTTTTAAATTCAAGTCTGTTGCTGACTTGCTTTGTGCGCGTGTGTGTGTTTCTTATTTTTTAGCTTTTGCGTGCCCCATTTAAATGCAGTTTGTTGAACTTTCGCTGTGCAATTTGTATTACTAATGCCAACGGCAAACAAAGGCAAGCTAAAAGCCAAGAGCTGCAGAGTGAAGCTGTTTCAAGCTTGAAGCGAGCCAATGAGTCGAATGATTTGGCCAATTGAAATGCTGCAGCAGCAGTTGCCGCAGCAGTTGCAGCAGCAGCTGCCGCCAGATGCTAGCAATAATTCACTTTTGGATAGCTGAGCATCGGCAGGAGCAAAAATCTAGAGCGTGCAATAAGACCTACAGCAATGGATTAAATATGCAATACGAGTCCGAGTCCCCGTCCTGGTCATAGTCCGAGCTCAGGAAGAGGTTGAGTTATAGCGGCAGCTTCAACTTCAAGTTGAATGCATGTTGTCAACAGAAACTGCTGGAGAAACTTGCCTGAAATGCGTCCATGTGTAAAAATGCTATTGTTTTGTGTTTGGCCGTAAACAAAGCAGCGAACCTAACGGAACACAAGAAAACTTCTTTCCTGCTGTTAAAAACTAGGCAAAAAGGTTAAAATCAGCCAGTGTAAAGCGGAAAAAGCAACGACAACAACAATAACAAAAACATTTCTCAACACTTGGCGAACACTTTTACCTGTAGAAGCAATGGACTTCAATGGTCGGAAGATCCTTTCAGTCTTCTTATTTTTTTGAATAGTACCTGCTAAAGTGCTATTGGGTTCGTTTTTACTTTCTCACGTATGCAGACTGTAGCGGGGCGGGGCTGTTAAAATAAAGACATCGTGGGTGAAAAAAACAAACTTGAGAAAGCCTCAAAACAAAAATGTGGCACAAGTAACAGAAAATGTTGCAACTGAACTTAATTGACTTGAAGCTATCTCGCTTTGAAATTAAAATGTTCATTAACAGTATTCTTTTATACAAACTACTTGTCTTTATTATTTTTATTTTAATAATATATATAGATTGGATTAATTTGGTTTGTAGATGCCCAAAACTGGGAGACCAGTATAATTGAGACCTATAATTGATTAACAAATATCTATACATATAAAAAGATTTATATAAATAAGATATAACGTTAAAAGCTTGTTTCTATACATTTCACCAAAAGTAGCGAAACCAGATTTGTGTGGGCTAAACTATGCATACCTAAGATTAAAACCCTTCTGTTTTGACTACAGGGCATTTAAAGTTGGTTTTTGTAATTTGAATGCATAAAGTTTTGCTAAGGCTTGGCCAGGCGTTCTGTTGTGGCAGGGGCGTGGCAATAACAAGTCATAAAATACACAGTATAACAAAGCAAACAGAATGCAGGGGACAGTCGGGCGGGGCAATATGCACAGACAGCAGCTGGTACAGTTGAGTGCACAAAATGCCCACAAAATGGTTGACGTCTATCTATTGTATGCTGTTATTGTTGTAGTCGTTGCTGTTGCTCGTTTCCGGTTTCATAGCAGTCGCATATTTGGCATGTGTCACCATAGCAAAAGGCAGCCAAAATCTTCACACCACAATTGCATAGGGATATGAAAATGCTTTCGTGTTCGTTTTCATCCGGCCACAATGGAGAAATGCATTTTCACAAATTCCATTTCTGTGAGTTTAAAGAATTACCAGTTGCCAGCTACAACAATGCCAACCATTAATAATACAAAATGGCTGCACAAATTGAGCATCGCAAAGTCTTTCCTCTGAGCAGTGAGCTCCAAAACTGGCCTATAAATTATTACCCATAAAAATCTGTGCACACTTGTGTGGCGCAGTTTATAAACTGTACGTTAAATAAAAAGTGGGACAAAACTAAAGACAACGGCAGAGAGCAAAACAATGTTAAACTTTTTGACAAACTGCATGCAAAAAACAATAAATATATAGAGCATTCAGTACAACAAAGGAAAAGTTAAAATAATAGAGCTGAAAAGCGAAGCAGACTTGTGCCCTAACTATAAATGTAGTTTCCAAATTTACGATGAGAAAACTGGCAAAAGGAATTTTTATGGGGATATGGTTGGGCTGACTAGATTAAATTCAATACGCTTTCAATTATTATGATAAATGCAGTAGGAAGAAAATTCTGAAAGAAAAAAATAAACATGACAGGAGAGCAAAACTGTCGTTTGTTTAAAAACTGAGCAGCATACTTTACAATTTATTGTAGATACACCTGATACTTTCGATGCCATCTTTTTACAGGTGGACATACTTTTATATATACACAATAGCACAGTTAAGAGTTAGATATATCGAGATAGAGTGCAAGGGATTGAATTGGAAGTGCAGTAAAAAAGATGGACTACACAACCTGATAATAAGTATGAAAATATGAAAGCCTCCATTGAATGCATTTTAATCACATAGTAATCTAATTTGTTGTGCATTTGATATACGAGAAGAGAAAATAACAATAAACAATCGGAGCATGAGCGCCTGTAAATCTCACTTGAATACTTGAGAATCGCACAGAAGGGCATTAATAAATTAATACAATTGAAACCTGGCAACATTTGTTGTTAGCAACCTAAAAGTCAAACCTGGTAAGAAAGTTAAAAGTTAATATATGATAAAACATATTCTTAATTTAAACGATTGCCCAGAAATATGTACAAGAAATCTTAGAAGAGCAATAAGGTGTACACAATAAAAATATTAATAAATAAATGTATATTAAAAACGTTATCAAGGCAAAATACTTGTGTTACCTAGCTCTCTTAAGCTAAGCGAATGCTTTGCCCGACTTAATATGCATATTTCTCAAATTATGCTGTTTATGATATGGTGGAACCCGCTGGCGAAGTAAATTCAATTGATGCTGGTCTTGTGGCATTGTCGAAGCCCCTGTAAAATTCCCGCTTCGTTGGCCACCACTTGAGGCGATGGTTCAAGTAAATTTCTTGAGTCAAAATTCCACTTGGCCTTATGAAAATTAGATGAAGCCAAAGCTTAAACTCAAGCATATGCGTCTCGCCTGGCAACGGGGACTACAAACGCCTTTGCCAAAGTGCGAAAGTTAAGTGCTATTAACGTTGATATGCACTGAATGAGTCATGAGTTTTTGCCCCGCATGTACCACATATTTTTCTTTAACCAAAGTAAAAAAGAGGAAAGCGAAGAAATTTGATTCAATGAACAACGCAGCAAAGTTTTTTTATTTTTTTATTTGATGCTCAAAGTTTATGCAGCTGGAGTTTATATACAAAAAAGTGCTTATATAGGAGCATTCGAAATGCAGCAGTTTAAAGCGGACAAATTTCACCGACTTATCGGTGGCCAATTGTGATAAAGAAATTTATAGCTGACACACACACACACACACACGCACATGTGGGCACAGAGTAACAAGAAAAGGCGCAGGCTATAGAGGATATGGGTGTTGGTGTGATGTATGGGGACAGCTAGGGCTGTGGCCCATGTCGTTTTGGTAACATGAAACTTTTCTAGAGAATCACAGCTGGCAGCTGAAAATAACACTTATCGCCAGAATGCGCAGGCCAAAAGTTTAGGCAAGCGGGCGGCGGGCCTTGAGGCTGGCTGCCTTAAGTGTCTAAGCAACGTACATACATAATATATATATATATATATATATATATATATATATATATATATATATATATATATATATATATATATATATATATATATATATATATATATGTATATATGTATATATACACACATATATAGATATAAAGATAAGAGATCTGTGCTTTTATTGGCTTTTGGGAGCAAGAGCAAGTCGTTCTCGTTTGTAGTTTACTTTAAAACTTAATCCCTTCTTATTGAAAGCCAAGCAAAGGATATTCGGATAAATCTTTGGGTTGTGTGTGTGTGTGTGTCTATGGCACGTGCTGCTCCATTTTGTTGTTGGACAACGGGTTGAACGCTGTTTAAGTTCCGGTCCGACGCATCGAGCAATTTATGACTTGATTACAATGAACGTCCAATCCTGCCCTAACGCACGCCCCCTTCGAGCCCGTGGCGTGGGCCTTGATTTCCATTTGCATGGCCATAAAACGTGGGTATCTTTAACTTTGACTGCCGGCGAACTGCTTGGCAAATTGCAAATAATATAATAATAATATAGATAGCCTACAACATTGGGTGCGGTTGCTGCGGGCTGGGAAAGGGAGGAAGGGAGGAGGTGGGTTTGCAGAGGGTTTGGGGACAGCCATAAACGTGGCTACAACAGCGTCAACAATTCAATTTAACGCTTCATTGAAGTCAATGCCGCTTGGCCTTTTTTTAAATTTATTTTGTTTTATTCAATCTTTTATTTTGTTTTGTTGTTTTAAATTCTGCGCGTGCTGATTTAATATTAAAAAAAATAGTGTTATTTTGATTTTGTGATGTGTGTATGAAAAAAGATCCAGCCCATGCAGCGTATACTTAATGTGAGTGTTGGCAATGCCTTGCTTTAAATTATGACAGCCAGTTGATTGATGGCCGACAGACTGTCGGCCTGATTGACTGACTGACCAACAGCTGCACAGCTTTTAAAACATCAATTAAGGATTAACTTTCTGAAGGGCATCAGGAAAATCCAAGCGCTTAAAGCCAATGAAAAATTGCACGCAATATCAAAATGGAAATGTCATACACAAAATTACAATTCAATCGCCCTCAACGACGCACGTGTGAAAAGGCCAAGCCCCACTTGGGCTGATGCGACTCATGCCCATAAATCTACCAAAGGCATTACTCATACATCACACACACACACTTGCGCATAGCGGCAATCTAATAAGCAGCTTACCTCTGTGACACGCCTCCTTAAAGCAGCTGCAAAAATGTTAGCCAAAAAATATACCTACCGCAGCTTTGTCAGTGACATTTGAATTTCTGCGCAAATTTCTTTTTACCCAACTCGGTTTGTTGAACTTGTTGTTGCTGCTGCTGCTGCTGGTTAGCCGAAAATGACGTGACATGCATAAATAATTGAGTTTTGCAGAAGCAGAGCAAGCAGCAACAACAACAAGAACGACAACAACATTAAGAGCAGGAGCAGCAGCCAAAAGGCAAAACAAACAAAGCAAACGACAAGCGGAAATGAAATATGGCGAATGGCAAAATGGCGGTACGACAGCCGCCATATTGAGCTGGGCACATAAAATATTTATTCGCTGCCATATGGAGCAGCAGCAGTAGCAGTAAAGCTATCCATAAAGCAAATTACAAGGTAAATAAAATTATATATATAGCTGAGAAAAAGCGAATGTTGAAGTTAATCTACAAATTCGTTTGTATCGATCGCCCAAAAATCACGACTGTCAGCAGGTGAAAAAGGTTAAAATTTATTCAAGTGATTTATGATTTGCAATTAATCAGACAAATGGAAAATGTGTTGCCGTTGCCTTTGCCAAGCAAACAATTTAGGCAAATGAAACACAAATATTGTGCACAAGCAACAACAATAATAAAATACCCAAATCAAATCAATTTCCAGGCAAGGGTAAAGCAAAATTTAACGTAAAAAGTTTTATTCGTATATAAGAAGCCTTGCAAGGTATAAAAATAGTTAAAGTATTTTTTTGAAATATAATAATTTACTAAACAATGTGTGCGTATTCTGGGCTAGTACATGATAGTAATATATTAGTAATACCAATAATAATGACAGTAAGTTGAACATTTTCTCCAGCTCAGTGCAACCATAAAAATACCTATCAGTAGAAAGTTGTTGCATGCTCGATTAATTTTTGATTGCCTTTTGGCATATTTAATTGTATTTATACAGGCTTCGTTTTTGTATTTTACAAGCTTTACACTAATTAATACGATTAATTTATTTATTTTAATCAGCTTATATGCAACAATAATGAACTATTCGTAAAAAGAATTTACACGATTTGTTGTATTGCCGCTGATTACATTTGCGGCATTGTTTTGATTTTTTATTGTATTTTATATAATTATAAATAGGCGACAAAACGAGTGTCAGTCAAAGTAATTAATAAATGAAAATCAACAAATTTAAAGCCAAAACAGAACACAAAAATGTCTGCAGGTAATATGTTGTATCATAAATCCAAATACAATTTCAAACCAGATTTATTATGGCATGTGCACAATTTCTCTTTGATATCCTTATGCCCGGACAGTCTGCAAAAGTATAATTTTTAATCAATTCATCCCATTTGCCGCTCGAAATTTTTAATATAAAAAAATATGAAAACATGATATCAGAATTAATGATAACTAATTATGCATACAATATTTTTGTGTGTGCATTGAATGGAAAACTTTTTTCTGCGTTTTGCTGTGAAAATTTATGTAAAACTAATTTGAAGTCTGAGCAGCTTTTTTTTAAATTTCTTTCTTGTGGTTTATTTCCCCAGTTTTCCTTCGCTCTTCTAGAATTTCAATTAAACTTTCGCGCGCATCTCCGTCAGCGGCAGCAGCAGCTGTCAACTCGGCCTGGACCGACCGACTGCGGAGGCGTCCCTCTAATGGAGCTGCCAGCTTCTGAAACCAACATTTGGTCGCGTTGCTGTCAACATTTGTTGAACACCAAATTTGAGTTTAGTATTTTCCGCTTGACGCTTTGCCTAATGGTTGGATTGACAGCTGGAGCGGGGCGGGCCGTGGGGGACAAAATTGTTGGCCAAATGAATAATGCATTTTTATCCACAATTTAGCAAAAGCGTCGACTAGTTTTATGTGCAGTTGTGCCTGGCAAAAGTTTTACCTGGCTACACCAAAACTTCTCTCTCTCTCTCTCTCTCTACCCGATTCGATTCTGATCGTAAACTTAATTATGAACAGTGCTTGGGAAATGGCTCTTGCTTTGTGCCAGTTTTGGATGCAAATTGTCAATAGTTTACTTCAGATAGTCTTGTCGCGTTTTTATTTTTTCTTTAAGATATTTTTGAAGTTTTTTGTTTCTTGGCTCTTGTTCTTTTGCTTGTTGGAAAAGTTAAAAGCCAAATAACTTCATTCATATGCATAAACTGCAATCAAAAAGTTTGCCTTTCTGCCTGCTTGCCTGCCTGACTGACAATTTTTCCGTTGGCAAAAGTATTTTCAATTTTTAATAATCGTGGCTTATATGGGCGCCTGACGCCGGCCAACCAACCAGCCAAGAACCAATCCAGCATCAGCCCGGGCATTGCCAATAACTGTGCTCTTAAGGGCAGAAAGCAAATGCTAAAGTAGATAAACGCCACAGATGCTGAGGCTGATGGAGATGTTCCATGAAAGTGAGTAAATATTGAGGATGGCACGTTGTTTGTGTGTGTGTGGGGTAGAGAGAGAAAGGGAGAGAAATGTTGAGTTGCGTTTTTTTTGAGATATGCATTTATGTAATCAAGATGTAGTTCTCTTTCTCGAATACCCTTCCATCCATATATAACATACAGATTATACTGCAGAACTTTTCGGTTTTCATTATTATTGTAATAATAATAATATTGAATTGTACTCAACATTAATTTGATTGGCAATTGAGGTTTAAAATATTTGAAGTATTTTGTTAACTTAATTTAACAAGAAGCACTGTTAAGATGAGTTGAGGCACAAATAAGAAGTATAATTTTCCTAAACTTTATTTAATAAGAAAAACGCTTGCATTTAGTTTTCTTGTTTTTCCCCAACATAAAATCTTCTCGATTACTGAAAGTTTTGCTTTAGTTTGTGAATGGTTGGGGAGAACTGAAGTGCATTAATGCTTCGTCTTGGTTTTGTTGCCAGATCTGGGTTCGTTGTTGAAGTTGCTCCGCCATTTGGCCTAGTTTCCGTCGCTCATCCATTGAGTTTTATGCAAATATGCACAAATGTGTTCATTGCTTGAAAGTTTATGACACTTGCATGCCCGCTGCTGTAGCCCTTTTGGCAGCATTTGTTGGCGAATGGTCGTGTCATAATCTTTGACAACTATCGGCATTCATGTGGCAAGCCATGGGGCATGGGGTTGCATAGCTCACATTCACGTTTTTCCAGACCGGCCGCTTTCTATCCCACCGACTTGCTCGAGCCTTGCATTTGATTTGCTGACTGGCCGAGTGCAAGAGCTGCCAAGTGCGGCTTTGCTCCACCCAGTTCTCGCTTGCACTTGCACTTTGACTCTTTAATGCTACTGACATTTGCTCAGCATCAGCTGCCAGGTCTCACTCTGACCGGAGGCTAAACAACAATCACTTTGTTGCTGTCTAATGTGACGGGCAGCAGCAGCACCAGCAGGAGTTAGAGCGGGATCAAAAAGGATTTATTCTATAGTTGCTGCTGTTTCTGTTATTTGTTTGCTTGTTCGCTTTATGAACTGTGCCTCGTTTCCTAGGAAAGCACGGGCACAAAGTTCTGACATTAACTGAAATTGAAAACTGTTGTCAACTTTTGTCTTGTCTCAATTTCTGGCATGTACAATTTTTAATAGCTCGCAACTGAGCGTCCTGGCTCTTTGCGGTCGGTTTGTCTGTCTGTCTTCGTCCGGTTGCCTGTCAGTGGACTTATCCTTATAGTCGTGTGGTTTTAGTTCTTTACTTTTGCCAACGTTATGAGAAATACTTGACGTTGAGAGTGTGCCTGGCCAACGAACATTTGATTGTTATCCAAGCCATAGAAAAGCCGCCCTACACCCACAAAGTGCTGCATAATTACAAAACCACCTTCCTAAGTTTGCGTCTGCTTTTAGAACGTGCTTTGCATATTTCAAAATATGTCAATTGTATACGATATATGAATTTTGTTGTTCAAGCTGTCCAGTGAAATGTGCAGACATATTCTAAATAATTCACAGCTTATTGATAGGCTTTGCGGCAACTGCACTGATAAGCTTTACAATATTGCACTTAACATCAATATAACCACAATCTGCTCCAAATTTCGCACTTTCAATAGAAAATCAATTCAACTGGTTGGCAGGCCAAAGTCCTGTTGGCTTAATGGACAAACATTTGGACAAAGTCTATGGCTTGTAACGCATTGCTCATATGTCCCCTCCCCCCCCTCAATCATTGCGCGCATTGACCCACAAATGCGCTGTGTTTCCTTTGGCCAACTGAAGAGGACGTCGGGGATTGATGTGCAAACAACGTGCAGTTGATTTCAATTTCAATTGGCAGCCCATATGCAATCATATAAACAATTGCGGAGTAAATGCTGCAGAAATATTTACTTTATGGCTTACGCTTGAGCGGTGTGCTTTTTGAATTATAAAAGCATACTTGAGTCTTAAGTCTTATTTCACAATAAAAAAAACTCTATTCAACATATACTATTGACTGCATTTATATCCCTTCAGTAGTCAACGTCAACGGCAATTTAACATATAAAATAAATAAAAAATGCTAAGAATTATCTGTTAATTAACTTTGATGCGCTCTAGTTATTTTTATTGCATCAAATATGTCTATATTGAATGCTCTCTATATACCCTGAATACTGAGTAAATATGGGCATTATGTACTTGGCATACACTTACTATGTTCAACATTATATAACTAGCTCTTATTGTTTGATCAACAACCCGTCAGTCAGTTTGTCATTCAGCCACTCAGGGCCAAGAGTTTTATATATATAGAGATAATATTTGAGTGTTTGTTTCGAGTCTCTAAAAGATACTTGTTTCCCATGCCGAATGCAGATTATTCTTAACGACATTTTATATGCTCTATTTTAAATTTTAGATATACGCATACATTTCTATATATTTCTATAGTTACTACAAACTTAATAAGTGTGTTGATATCGGAGACTGCAGGGTATCAGTAGCTTACTTAAATATTTTTTTAAAATATTTAACTGATAACAGGATATCTTCCAGTCTCTTATACTAGACCACCGTATTCTAACATGTTTTAATTTAATTTTACTGCTCACACATGCAATTTTTCACAAAAAGTTAACTTTGTTGTTGTACTCGTTGATGATGTTGTTGTTGTTGTTGTATTGTGGTTCGGCTTGAAACGACGCCGTTGGCATATAAATGAACAGAAAAGAGAATCTATAGCATTTAGTTCAGTTCCACGAGTCATTGGCAATGCAATTTTCAACATTCAGCTAAAGGGGAAATGAGTTTGAGTATAGACGAGACGCGAGGGATGGAGGGACTAGTTCGTTCGTTCGTTTCGTTTCGTTTCGTTTAATTAAAAAACCAATTTGAGCTGCGACTGCGACTGATGGCAGCGACTGGGCCAAAATGACTCGCAATAATCAAATAAAAAAGAAGAGGAATAAAAAATAAATACAAATGATGCTAAACAAACAAATGGTTGAAAAATGTATGGGGCAAAGGCAAAAGGCTGGGCGGTAGGCTTTGGGTTCAACTCGTTGAACCGCACTCCATATGTCAGCTGCAGCAGAGAGCGTTTTTGGTTTTCAAACATTTTGCCAAGTGCGCAGTTTCCTTGAACGGAAAGAATAAACTTTTCTTAGGTGCGCCTGTCCTCCTCGGAAGGTAGGCAACACAATTTGATCACAACAAAATGTCGTTTAATGTGGCTTGTCCTGAGCTATTGAAACGTCAATATACTTGTGTGTGTGTTCATTTGTGTGTGTGGGTGTGTGGCCACCTGTGCGTGTGCATGCTAAGGGTTGCTGAGAGCCGTATGAAGGCAAGGCCTTTCATCGATTTTCTTAAGCGGCAAAAGTTTTGCTTCAAATGCTTTCGATACACAGCGGCAAACCTGCGAAACCCACTCATGCAACAACTGCGGCCAACAACAACAACTAAAACAACAAACGACGACAATTGCACAACAACAACAAATAAACAAATAACAACAACAACAACAATAACAACCCCAAATGTTTTGTGTTCTACGTTCTCTGCCCCAAAATCTACTCCAAAGCGATAAATTCCCGGCGTTTTTACGAGCTTAGCTCGGAATGCAGGCAAAACGCAAGGAAAGCAAAAACAGTGAGAAAAATTCTGTGGAAAATTTCCATACACTCAAAGAAAAAGGGGTCAATTAACAAGACTCAAAGAAAAGAAAGTAAAAATATCTTTAAATTCGCTCTTTAAAGAATGTTTAAACTAAATTGTAATTAACTAATTTACAGAAATTTAAAAAGACCAAAAATTTTTAAATTACAGTCACGCTTTTAAAGTAATTAATTGTTATATACATATATAATTTAATAACCAAAAGTAATGAAAGAAGTCACTAAAACCACTTATCTTATCTTAATCTTTAGCCTTTTAATATTATCTAACAGGAATGAACATGACAGTTTTTATATTAATAATATTATTATTGCATTATTGTATTTTCATATATTTAATAAAACATGATAAGTTTCTGTTTAGTCTTGAGATGAGTTCAAATTTAATGATCACTTGACATGCTTTTGCGTTTTTGTTTTTTAATATATCTGCAATATTTCCATACATTTTTATAGAGAGAGAGAGAGAGAAAGAGAGCATTTATCATGCATGTTTGTGCCTAAAGGTTTCTCTCAGTGTATTAACACACCCCCACAAAGTGCTGGGGTAGTTTTGCTGGCTTTCGCCCGCTCGTCTAACGTCTAACGCAATTTAAGCTCTACAAAATTGGTGGCATTTCAACGCATTTCGATGCGTGCCACCGAATGTTTTTTTTTGGTGGTGGCATGCGGGTGATGGGTAGCGGGTGGGTTTAACATTTTGCTTGCTTTATTTTAATTTTTTTTGTTATGATGGGAACAACTTAAATTAAATTTATATGATTATTTACAATACAACTTATGCTAACGTTTAGTCTTACACAAAAAATTAAAAAGGGTAGGGTTTTTTTTATAAAACCGATCTGAGAGATCGATTGGGTGAAACCTCCTCTAATTCTACGTCTCCTTAGAAGGCGCCTAGCCAGACGATTTGGATGATTTCCAAGCCGCGTATTAAAATTCGCAGCCTGTATATTACGTCCCCGACTTTGGGCAGCCCTAGGTCTCTTTCCAAATCGGAAGTTCGCATGTACCAGGGGGCTCCAGACAGCTTGCGGAGGGTTATTGCTTGTAGCACCTGATTTTCGCAAGACGGGATTTTGCAGCAATCCCGTATACTTGGATTCCGATAGTCTTGATGTTGGACTCAACCCCATCGAGCACTTGCGAAAATTATCGGTTTGTTAAGTCCAAGTACGCTGCCACTACGTATTCTTTGGGTTCGAAACCCTCGAGGATGAAATTCACAACCCTATTTAATTGTTCTGGTGTGTCCTGAGATTTTCGGAGCCCAAACTGAAAGGGAGGAATTTTTTGTTGAATCCTTTCAATAGACAATAGGCAAACAATAGACGAGGCTCGTGAAGAGTTTGCCAATCGTGGGCAACAGACTAATTGGTCTGTAAGAGTCTAAGGACGAGGGGCTCTTTCCAGCTTTATGGATCATGCATATCCTTGCCTTTTTCCATTGTCTTGGTACATGCCTCAATACCGCAATAAGGATTAGTACTAAAAATAAGACTGCACTGACCGGCATTGCTTTAAGTGTTATGTTGTCAATCCCATCTTCGCCAGGAGCTATGTGGTCTGAGACTTCGTTGACTGTGATTGGAGCAACTGGGGGGCTTAACTAACCTGGGCTCTCCAGTGTGAGTTGAACCACTTGCTGTTTATACCTTTATATTTAAACCAATAAATGTTTTAAATACAACGTATTATAGGAAAACTTAGTAAGCCTGTTTTAAAGATACAGTTTTAGTTATAGTTTAGAAACTTCAAGATTTGTTCCGTTAATTCCACATTGTGCATGCTAATTGCTGCTCTAGTTATTAATTCACAAAAAAAAAAAAAAAAAACTAAAACTCTGTTGAAACCATGTCTGAGAACAGCGTAATATCCGAAAAGCCAGAGGAATCTGCGGTGATTCGTCCCTCGCGGAGAAATTTATCCACCTGCTCTGATAAAACTAATCGGGTCTTTCGCTCAATAGATGATTCCAAATCCTATATACCCACGATTGACACCCGGTTACGTTATGGCGATTTGTATATGCGCCACCCGAACGATAGAATACATATAAAGCCATACGATGGGTGGGACGACAAGCCATACAAACCGAAAATACTACAATTTATATCCAGAGAGCCAAGTTTTACCACTTTCAAAGTTCCTTTGTAAGTAGTGCATTCATTACGACTTTCTTGTGGCACGCTATTAATATATAATACAAATATATATCTATACCCCAGTGAGATGGTTTGTAAGGAGCGCTATAACAATTTCATCAAAAAATACGAAGACCAGCTCGGTCATGAATTCAGAAGTCTAATCGATAATCAGCCAACGGCTCGTGAGGCCACCTATTTAGTACGGTATTGGCATGCCACTGCCCTATAATTATCGTCCATTAATTTTATCGTTTTAGTATTTTGGCTTATACTACTTTATGGCCGCCATATCACAATGAAAGTGAACTGAATCATACGAGCCACAATTTCTATCGCTTGACGCCGAAGGAGAACGCACGCTTTAAGTATATCATGACACACGATTTCTCATAGAACTGAAAATTGACTGAGTAATTCTGATAGTCTGATAGGAACTGGATATAACGACAGCAAAATTATATCGATGTAAATAGTTGCAGTGTAATCTGATATACAGAATAAAACAATCAGTTTCAGCATTCGTTATAGTTTATTTAGCAGCTCTTCAGCTGGCATTGAACAAAATATTTAACGATTGGGGATAAGAAGGAATTTTGGGATGACAATGACTAAAGATTTCATATATGCAGAATTTATTTTTTAGAAATTGCTTCGAGGCACATTTGCATAGCTTGCGCCGTAGGGCGAACAAGAGAATTGCATATTGCCATTGGTATGCGGCAGAATGTGGTAAGGTTATTGTACACTCAGCGAAATATTATATATATTTTTACAATTATACTTTCTATAATGGCTTCGCTTTTGGTTAGCGGCATATGCAAGAATGCCAAAGTGGACACAAACAGCAGCATAAAATCCAGCAAGGCGACTACAAGTGTTCGCTGCTTATTCGATCTGCATTTCGTTTCCGGGCAAACACATTTACATAGCAAGCCACTTGTCAACGCAGTGGGCGTGGGTTGGTGTTGGGATGTTGGGGTGTCGGTTTTAGAGAATTATCAACGCGATCGCCGTGCTAGTCTTTTACTTTAAATATTAGCCGAAAATTACAAAACATGTTGGCCCACGGAAGTTGCCACACACAAAAGTATAATAATTTCCATCTTGTAGTTTCCACTCATACCAATCGGTAAAAAAAATGAAATAAATATAAAGTGAGACAGTGGGAAAGTGGGTGGTGGGTGACGGTTAGATGTTAGTGTTGGTAAACGAGTGGAACGGATTTGGTTTTGCCCGCTATTTTGTTAATTTATGTACTCGCAATTTATTCGCTTTTATTTATCCTTCTATTTTTTGACACAATTAAATTGCGCTAATAAATTTTGCGCTGCATTCACATAAAATTAATTTAGTATTTTATTATTTAGCGGGTAATTGCGAGTTTAGCACTGGCTATATAATAAATCTTATTTATTGTGTGGCTGACCCACTTAAAGGTTCACTCTCTTGTACTGAAAATTTTTAAACATGGCGTGCCCCAAAAAGTAGGCAATACTATTTTTCAGTACTGTTTCCTCACGTCTGCGGCTGCTGGAAATTGAAAACCGTCGCCGTGCGAGACACGTATTAGCTCGGCACATGTGTAAATCCAATTCAAAACATGCCACGTGCTGCCCACCCCCCACCGCATCACAGTGCAACTTGTGCTGATGCTGCAGCAATGCACAAAATTGTTTATTTTTTTTTGTTGGCTTTTTTTTCTTTTTTTTCTATTTCTTTGCGCTGTTGCAAAATACGTTTAAGAGCTGAACCACGTTCAGATGAGAGCTGGCTGCTTGCCTTGATGGACTGGTGGCTGTGGTGCGACGGGGCGACTCTGGCATTTGTCACGCGCCCCAAAACAAACTTTGCACACCCCGTCCCACATTGAGGGGGTTGTTTTGTGTTTGATTTGGGGGCAAAGAATCAGCTGCAGCTGCATTCCGCAGTGCACAAAAATATTTGCTACAAAATGCAGCCGTCGGTCGAGTTATGCAAATGAAGAGAACGCTGCAGGAAATGTGCAAGTCATGGACCCATTTTAAATGGGACTCCCAACAACAGCCATAACTGGCAAATAAATATATAAATATAAATATGAATTTACAAAGGGAAAATTGACAGCGACTGGTGGCTGCCTGCCTGCCACTCAGCGTTGCATGCAACCGCTGTGACAAAAAGGCGCGCCCCAACTGTATTTGGGCAATTCTCTATGCAGCAGCAGCAGAAGCGAACGATATTTGTGATTGCTTTGTTCCTCGCCCGCTTCATTTAACTTCAAAAAGACACAGCTTGATGTGGGCTGAGTGTGCGGGGGGGATTGGTGCGGGAAATTGAAGTGGAAGCCATACACAGATGGTGCATAAAAACGGGCTGGTCCCATTTAAATTAGCATGAGTGGACTTCAGCCACTTGAGGGCAAAATGCCAAAAGTAATGTTGGGTGCTGTGTGGCCCCTTCAAAGGCAGCTAAGGAGTCGGCCCGGGTGTATTCGTGCCGCCTTCTCAAATGCAGCTCAAGTGCCATTTAGCATATTTTGGTGGCATGTGAAGTGGCTATGTAGCAGGCGGATTATGCGGTGCGGCTGCGGTTGCATTTGCTTGTGTCTGATCGGGAGGTGGGTTGAAGTTGAATAAAGTCGAAAGTCGTGGCCACAATGCACGCGTGAACTGTGCTGAAAGCAGACAAATGCAGCTAAGGAAAGTTTTTTATTTGCATCGAGACGCGCATACAAAAAAGATAACGTCAAAGGTGGAAGAGTTTCGAGTGCCGAATGTTAAACACCCTCACAAACCAAGAAATCCAGCAAAACATATCAAACTTTAATGAATTAACTCAGGCCTAAATCAATTTACTTTCTGAGAGATATATAATACATTATATATAATAATATATATGTAAATTTTTTATTTGAATAAATTAAGTATAAAAATAAGGGAGATTCAACTCAGGATATCTTTTAAAACTCTTTTTCATGGTATGATATGGCGATGCGATCGAAAAACTACAAGACTTATTTCCGTAGAAGGTCAGACAGTTAAAAGAAATAGAGGTGGCTTAGCTTTTCGCTCGGATTGTGATTAACATAATGAGTTGAAAATTGTTTTTCTTAGAGTGTCGGCAAACATATAAAAATTCTTCAACATATGCGGCAAAACAGAAAATCAGAAATATAAAAAAGTAAGCGTATCCATTTGCTTGTTTATTTCGTGGTACGAAAAGCGCATTTTTATTTCACGCCATGAGTCAGAAGGACTAAGAGACGCATACCACAGACACACACAAGCCATAAAGTGGCTGTTTCATGTTACGTTAAAGTCGTGCGAACGCGACAAATTTGCCAAAAGGTGGGGATAAACGCTGCCGAGCTGGAAATGGATGGGGAGGAGTGCGTCTCAAAAACAAAGCAAATGCCCCAAGGGGGCGAAAAGAAATGTAAGCATCTGCATTTATGACTTTTGCGGCAGGCTAATCTGATGCTGAGCATGTCAGGACATCAGCAGCAGCCACCCCTCGATGCGACAAAGCAGAACTTGGAGCCAAGGACTCACAGCACATGGCCTGTGCCGTAGATGTCGTCAGGGCGAGAGACAAACAAACATGTAAAGATTGTAATTAACATAAAATTAATATCAACATGTAAGAGGAAGTTCTGGGCAGAGCTGAACTGGGAATAGGGAACGGGCAGGCAGTCGACTGTTAGCTGGCCTCTTGTCGGAGCTCAAGACTGCAAAATTACCAGTACACACATGGATGTGTCCCTGTTTGCCGTCACCCAACTATGTATGTGTGTGTATGTGGGGTGAGGGGAGCGGTAAGGCTGCTGTTGCTCTTGATTATATGTAGCTTATTGTGTATCCTGAGCATTACAAGCAGCTCACTCGGATGCTCTGTTGAGCTGCTGTCGAAAATACATATAATGTGTACCATTTTTTTTAGCTTTTATATTATATTTACACTCAGGTGTATTTCTAAAACAAAGTTTAGCTTTCCCTTTTATATAAAGTACACAAATATTCACAGAAATTTCCCAAGAATTCCATTTTATTTTTTTTTCAGGTTCTTACAAATAACGAGACCGTAATTGTTACAATATTTCTGCAAAGTTTTATCATCAGAATAATATTTAATATTGCTTTTATAGAACACAACTGAGCAGAGCCGATTTCTAGTAAATAAATAATATTTTATTTTCCAAGCAAATGTTTTTAATTTCGCAAAGCTGTCAGCTTTGAATTACGAAATCGTTTGTAACATTCAGTTCAATTATATCCATTTCGTGAAATTTCGATTTAATATAAGTCTGTTTGAATATTGCTTGAATATTTAGCTGGGGCGAGCCTTACAGATACATTTACAAAACTATGTTAATTATAACGTTTTTATTAAAAACACCATTAGATTGTTATTCTATTATGTTTTGCTGTATTCAGCAATATCAATTATATTTACAACACATTTTCAAAATATGCTTGTTGGTTTTTAATTACATGCGTAACAAGTTTACATGACGAGCAACAAATGAAGGCGAAGGCGGAAGCTCATTTGGCCAGCCGGCTGTTTGGCGGCTTGTTAAACAAAATGTAACGTTTTGTAACAAAAAACCCTTGTTAACGGTTTGCGGCTATTTGTTGCCTTGCGGCAAATCCCGGCCGGAACACGCAACGCTTGTTGCCTACCTGGCTGCCATCAACGTTGGTCCTTGCCCATGAGCCGCCTATAATTATGCATGTTGCGGCTTAAAGGCGAGACGCATAAAAGCGTCAGCCAAAGGCCAACCGCATCTATGGCACATGCACATTATCAGTTTGTGTGTGTTAGTTTGTTTATCCGACAGCAGTCGCTCCCGCGGGACTCCATTTGCTTTGTTGCAGGTCACGCCTTAATTATGCACCAACTGCAACAGCAGCAGCAAATGCCACATTAAGGTCTGTCTGGGGCAACGCCTGTCAATTGATTTATAGCTGCCTTAAAGCTCCCTTTGTTAAGTTTAATTTTTATTTAAGTTACACTTTATGCTTAAGACTAATGTGTATATATCATGTTGGTGTATTCGGATTAAGATTTGTTAAAATATCAATAAATTTAGTGTAAAAGGAAATGTATGTAACGACCCCTGCCATAGACCCCGAATTGGTCTCTTGCAAATGTTAGCTAAGAAAAAATCAATGTAAATTACATTGGTCCTAAAGAGGCTGCTTGGCCTTTTCGTACCATTTAAGTTTCGATAGTATGTGTATCGTTGTCGTCTATAGCGCCAGTTACACATATAGCTCCACGATTATTTGTTAACTCGTATAGGACAACCTTAACGTTCAGCTGGAGCTAATACTGAAAAATTTTCTCGCCATCTGGAGATCGGATGTGTTAATCAGCCGTCGTTGTGGATCTACAGACGGTGTACTGTCCAAACCTACGCAAAACATAAATCACCAAGTCAATTAAATTTTCTTAAACATATGCACTTACGTTTTAGAAGAATTCAAAATTGTCATATATTTTCTTTCGCACTTACAATTTTGATGTGCTTTGAACGAGCACGAGTGTGAGAATAAACTTAATTTTTGGCTGTGCTCTGGCATGTGTAAAACTTGGATGACAGCAATTTCAGATCCTACTGCAATAAGTTGATAAACATTTTTTTAAACTTGTTTTATTTCAAGGTGAAAACACTTAGTCTGCAGCCGACGTCATTTGTAACGAAACCCTTTTGAAATATATGCGAAATTTCAAAGACTGCTAAGTCATTTTTAATTAAAAGTTTTTAAGTGCGTTAAATTGTGTTAGGTTTCTTAGGTAGTTCCTTTAAATTCTAAATTATATGGGTGGCCTTTGTGATGGGAAATTATTAGAGCATGACACTAAAGATGAGGTTGTTATGAAAGGAGACAAAACTTATGCTTGCCTGCGAGGTAGAACATAGTGTCGCCTGAAAGATAGAGTTGCGATGGCAATAGACATTTATATGTTAACAAGACCAGCATGCAATTATCCTGAAATTCTCGGGCTTTCATTTTGCCTTGAATGGTAAAATGGCTATAGCAAAGTGCTTATTCTTATATGGTTATATAATATATTCCATTATTTTTAAATTAACTAATGTACTAGAAATATAAACAACACATGTGTAGCTGTTAAAATATTTTCCATTTTCTTTATTTAATTTCCTTACTATTTCTCATTCCAGTTTACAAAATAGCTAATCAGAGGGACACTGTGCACATATATGTATAGAGAAAATCAATTTATATTCAGTGCTAAAAATGCGACAGCAATCAACAAACGCTGGGCGCTTTAATGAAGCATATCAGCGAGCAAATAATATCGTCTACAACAATACCAATGGCAATAACAAGAATATATACAACAATTGGAACAACAATGAGCATAACTTAAGCAAATAGAAAATCAGCTTGCAAAATCAATACAAAATCAATACAAATAGCTGAGAAATTTACTGACAACATTTTTTGCCAGAGGAGAAGAAAAACAAAAACGTGAGAAACGATAAACAAAGGGACGAGGCAAACAAACTCCATTTCAAATGGGCGGCAAGAACGGAGTCAGTGGTAATGGCGGCGGCGGCGGCGGAGGTGCCGGTGGCGGTGGCGGAAGCGGCAATGGACCCGGCAGTGGCAGTCTGAACTCTAGCGCCTGCAACTCGGTGCTGACAAATGCAACCACAGCTAGCAACAGTCTCAGCCAGCAGCAGCAGCAGCTTCAGGCCAAGTATATCAAGTCCAAACGCCATCAGAGTCGTTATACCAATCTACAGCATTCTGGTCACGATTCCAACAGCTATCTGCATCTTAATTCGCTCTGGTCTATATGGTATGGTGTACTACTGACACTTTTCCAAGGCTATTTAGCCATGCATGGCGCCTACAGGTTCCTCGGTAAGTTCACAAAAATAGTCTTTGAACGTATTTCAATTATAATTTATTTATTTCTGATGAATCCATTAATAAAAAACTATATTTTAAATGATTTTGATCTTGGTCTTGTGCTTTAATTTAAATACAACTTAACACTCTCCTCAAGAGTCGTTAACACAATTTCAAATCGACACCAAATAGTTATGAAACGTAGATTAAGATAGATAAGTAAAGTAAATATGTAGTACTTATAGAAAGATAGTCAGTGAGAAAGCACATTAAGAGTGTTAACATCATATAAAAGAGGGTTATATAACAGAAATTGATCAAAATGTTATTATTATTTTAATTCCATTTTCTAAGTTCCATTTTCTTCATGCTTATTAACATTTATGTAATCGTTAATTTTAACATTAAAGCTGCTGCAAATCCGCCATTCTCCGATGCTTGAAATTGGCCTGCCCCTAACAGCTTCATTTAATTTGCGGCTGTTATGCCACCATTTTGCAGCTGTTAGCAATTTGGCTAACATTTTATCATGCTGTTAAGTGTCCAAATAAATGTTATAATTAACTGTCTTTGATTTTTATTGCTTACAGGCTGCTCGTTAATACCGTGGAAAATCGAGCCCGTTGCTGAGCTAAATCTGCAGATTGTGCTCTCCGGTGTGGTGTTTATTCTGCTGCCCGTATTCTTTACATCGGCGGTATTTAAGGTGAGTGGCTCTGTTAAATAAATTGGCTCTTAACTTGATTTGGGATCGCGAAATAAACGCTGCGGTTGTCTGGGAATACAACAGACGCCCGATGAACGATAATACAATTATGCTCAGCATTCCGCACTGGCAATGCCTGTCTACACTGTCGTGTATCCCTTGTATGTGTATAAACTATTTTTAGTGGCATTATTTTTGTTATTAAATTCATTTGCAAACAAACAAGGCATACGCTCGAGCTCCTGGACAGTTACCCTGTCCAGCTTCTGACTCGTGGTTCGCCTCAAAATGGCTGCCAATGTGGAGAATGCAGCACACACAAACAGAGGCACACACATTGATACAATTGAGTTTGTTATCCAGACACACACTCGCATATAGTGTGGGTCTGTGTCGTTCATGTCCCTGCTTTTATCAGCATAATAAATGCAATTATGGCTTTTTCATTTCCTATCTCAGTCTGACACTTAACTCGCCCTCTCTTTCTAGCGCTAGCGAGTGCATGGTGTTTTATTTATTGTCTATCCGAAGTGCATGGCAGACGATGGCGCTGGCAAAAGCTCGATAGAAAAATACAATAACTTGTAAACGAGTTTATATACCCTGCATAAATAAAGGATTAAGTGGAGTATAGTCCCGTTGTGGATGTGTATGACAATGCCAACAGCGCCAACCCAATTTGTGTTTATACTTCTATAGAGCACATGTCCAAGCATTGAAACTCTAGATAATGTCGAAATAAATTCATGTATTATGTTTAATATATCACTTTTATTTTACTTTTTCTTTTAAATTTATTTTACACGAACACGAACGCATTTCGCCTGGGAGATGTGTTTACAATGATATCTCGACATTTCGAATTTTGAAGAATCCCATAAAAAAAAGTTGAAATTAATTTTACCAGATTTTTACCAGATACAATTTTGTATGGGCCATTGTGTGTTATGATTTTTTCTTTTTCCAGAAAACAGTATATAAAATTCGATAGCACTCGAGTTAAGTAGCTCGCATTTGTTCTCTGTTGAGGATCTCATGCGTTTTATTCCGTAAAAGCCACTTAAAGTGGCTGAGTAAAAGAGCTGGAAAGTGCAGAGAAAGCACATGGTGTATGATATGTTATGTGGGTGTAGGGTGTATGCGGAGACAGTGTCCTTTGTCACTCTCTGTTAGATTGTGTTGTAGCCACGCTGCTAGCCTGCGGGCCATCACAAATAATTTGCTTGTTTTAAGCCAACTTAAAAGCTAAAAAACTGGGGGCAAAACAACAGAAACTACTATCCACAGCAGATTATTCAGCATTCAGTCAGGCAATGAGGTCATGAAATTGGTTGCTCATGATTTGCCTGAAAATGAAAATGTTAAATAGAACTATTCCGGGCGCCACCCAAAAGCTGGCTATCAGTCACAGCACAGAAGTTGGCACAAATCAAAAAGCAGTGGGAAAATAGAAAACGGGTTGGTCCCATCATACGGCAGCGATTTAATAAAGCCGACAGCAAAGGCCAATTCCGTGATGAAAGCCAACATTGGTCATTGACGCGTGGCTATCAGAGCATTGGCAGGACACACAGGCGCAAAAAGAGGCACAGGAAACGGTTGCAGCAGGAAATGCATCTGCACTATAGACAATTATTGTGAATTCATAGTTTTTGTTTAGTTTTTACCATTCAGAGCACGATGTCAGGAGTCATGAGTCAAAGTGGCAGAAATCAATTTTGTGTTATGGCTAGATATCAGTTAAAGGCTGCAGGCCTACAGTCAGTTTCGAATAGAAAAAACAAACGAGCTGACAATGTTTTAGCTTAACACACCCGCTTTTTTTTTTTTTTTTTTTTTTTTTTTTTTTTAACGCGAATCCCGATGCAACGTACTGCATCCCACCTCCCGCCCAACCGACCGAGGGGCGCAGTCGTGTAACGTACGACACGAAATGCAAAATAAATATGAAGAAAAAAATATTAAAAAAAAAACGTCGATACAAACTACGAGTATGTGTACAAATACAATTTCAAATAAAAATAGGACTATCTACTTGCTAAATAGTTTAGAATAGAAGACTTTATACGAGGAAGAGAAGCTTCCGAGCAGAATACTCTGTAATGCTTGTTATAGTCATCACAGAGGACCCTGAACGGTTCATGCAAGGCATAATTAGTGGAGCAAAATTGAAGCGATAAAGGTACAAAATTACGTGTTAGTCTAGTAGGGATAGAGAAATTTAATTGGCTAGTCAACACAGAAGAGTCGATTTCACCAGTAATTAATTTATGAATAAATATTACACACAGCATGGTTCTACGATTAATTAAAGAAGGAAGGTTAATCATCAGAAGTCTACTGGAGTATGACGGTAACCGCACACGAGGATCCCAATTTAAACCCCTAAGGGCAAACAACAAGAATTGTTTCTGAACGGATTCAATTCTGTCCTGATGGGTAGCATATTGTGGTGACCAGATACATGAGGCATACTCAAGAATAGGTCGTACCAAAGATATATAAAGTGTTTTTGTCGTGTACGGACATTACACATTTTATATTACACGTTTTATATGGCTTCGTCGGGGCTGAATGCCTTTGCTAAAAGTTTTGCTTGGCACAGATAAATAGAAAGTTCATCTAGCTCTTAAATAATTGACAGTTGAAAATTTCATATTCCTGTCAAAGCTAACAGCCACACAAACATGTTGTACAATTGAATTTCTGAATATAATTTACATATTATAATGTCTCAGAGCGTTTTGTACTTTTGTGCTTAGCAAAGTCAACAAAAGTATTAACATGTTGTCTAACTTAATATAATCGTTGTTGTGCTGTTTGCTGTCTGATCCATTTATTAAAATTTTAGCAGTGTTGTTTCTTGTTCTTTACTTTTCTGTGTTGTTTTAGAATATTGTCGTCTTAAATATTTGGTTAGCTGATGTTATTAAAAATTAACATGGACTTAAACCACCTTTTTGTTTAATATTTAACAGGAGATGATTTTACTTATGATCTTTTCGACATTCTAAGTTTTTCGGCTGAGTCTATAATATTCATTAATATAGTGAAGGACATAATCGAAGTCAAAGTGACAAATCTATATATTTTGTATAATCAGATTATCGTCTAATCCATCGCTTAAATGAAAACTCTTCTCACATATATGAATATGAAATTGATCAAATTTTTTTACATTTTTTTAATTTTCACTTTTTTATCATATATTTAATCTGCTTGTACTATAATCACCGTAAGCAAAGCACTATAGACCACATATAATTTTAGAGAAAACAGACTCCTGCTAACTTTGTTATTCAAACTTCTTAGGGTGAAGTCTGAATAGTCCAGCGAGGAGTTGGCCGCCTTGATCCAGTCAGTAAAGTTAGAGACATTTGTATATACGCCTGGAAAAAACATGCGTCCACAGTCCACGCCCCAAGAGATAATGCCCGTAAGGTTGCCGCCACAAACGAGTGGGCCGCCGGAGTCACCTTTGCAGGCATCGATGCCGCCCCGCAGCCAGCCGGCGCACATCTGCGTTTGCGGCAGAAAGAAATAGATGATGGAGCAGACATTTTGGGGCACAACGGGCACTATCGCCTGACGCAGCTGTTTGTACTTATTGCCCCAGCCGCTGATGAGGCAAAGGGTGCCTTGATTTGCTGGCATCTCGGCGAGGGGCAACGGGCGAATGGTTAGACATTTGTGTGGTATAAGATCATTCAGAAACACCAGCGCAATATCGTTTTCAAGCGTGGGATAATAGTACTTATCATGTCCGATGATCTCCTGCACCAAATACACCTGTGTAAAGCTGTCGTGCTCATTTAGATTGCTTCCACCGGCGACGACCACATAGTTCTCAGAGCCTCTGTATTGCACCGGTATAGTACCATTTCTGAGAATAGCATGGTAAGGATATTGATAGTTATTTGGCTTAATTGTACCCACTCGGCAAAGCAATGGGCCGCCGAGCAAACCACACGCTCTGTTATCAAAGCCCCACCGCAAATGTGACCCAGGCCGAACTCTTTCTCATGAAAATAACGTACGCGAATTGAAACAATATATGGGACATGTTCAACAGTTATTGGATAGCCCCCTACTATATTGGCATGGGTCTCCACGCTCTCTGCACAAGCACATTGAATATATAAGCATCAGTTTATTCTTAAATTCTGATAACTCACGTTGGGCAGCAGCAGCTAGTGTGAGGCATACCAAAGCGATTGTCAGACCTTGGCTAATGAACATTTCTTACTATCCGTCGTGTGGCACTGCCCGATAAACCGATTTGATGATACATTGATGTTGCGTATTTGTTAAATGCTTAAAAAAAGTTATTCGAAAATGAAATATTCCAAATTTATAAAAATATCATTTGCTCTACAATTTAGACTTTAAAATTATGTTGAGATTTCGTTTTTCAATTTGACAACAAATCGAAATCGAGAGGAAAGTAATAAACATTTAAAATGTTTTTGGCTTTAGTAGAGATTTTTGTAAATATTTGTGGTAAGCGAATTAGGCTATGACGTCTAAAGAGATAAATGGTTTACAAAGTAGTTAAAATTATTTGAAAATATGTGAAATTTTTCTAATTCTTAAAATAGTACATCTTAGTACTAAAAACTATTAATACTTGCGCTTCTACAGAGACACATAAGGTGTCCAACTCTTTAAGAAAAATCGAATACAAATCAACTATCAATCTATAATATTTATTTATTTATATACAAATTCAAATATATGTGTATTAGCTTCTAAGATGTGGCGCAAAATAAATTACATGACATACATAAATTACAGACCTTTTAGGGTTTTACAGATCGGCCAGCTTCTGTTCTATTAGGACTTTTTGCACTGCGTGGCTGTCGGGAAATCTTAAGCTATTCGTGCTTTTAGATTAAGATTCTGTTTAAGAGTTCAATTCGTATTTGACAATCCATTTTGAATCCGCAAAGTTTGATCGGAATCGAAATTTAGAAAAGTCCGTATTCATGAAATAATTAAAGTATATTTAAAAAATTTATATATAATTGTAATTGCACACTCCCAGTTAACGTTTTAAAATGTGTATATTGTATATATTTTATAAAGTGCCACAAGCAATGTAATGCTTACAATAATGGAAACAGTTTTTATACTTGTGCATTAACGACTCCGCGAAAACTTTTTAGTTCAAATGAACCTTCAGCTGGTTCATTTTGTTTGCCAGAAATAAAACTAAAAGCCGCCGTCAGCCACAGCACATGAGCATAGTAACAAAGTGGATTGCCGATTTTGGCAGGGGTAATACACACCCATTTGTTTATTGAGGTGGCTGCCTTAGGGCTGACAACCCCCTCTACCCCCGCTACCCACTTGTCTCCGCCGTCCGCCACCACATCCGCTTGTGGAATTGCACGGGGACTGCCAACCGCGAAATGTCGGCACGTTTAAATGTATTATCTCGTTGGCTAAATGGGCGCGCATTTGCCGTCTCACTCGCACATCAACCCACACACACATACACATACACACATTGCTGCACAGCTGCAACTGCAGCTCCTTGCTGTGTGCGTGTGCACTTCAACTGCGTTTCGCTTTTTGCAAATTGCAATCATTGTTGTTGCTTCACGGCAAACATAACGAAACGAAACGAATCCAAACCAAACCAAACAAACTAAAAAATATATTTTAAAAAAAGTAAACCAAGCAAAAAGCAAACCAAAGCCAAAACAAAGCGCACCGAGTTCCATTCTCTAATGTTGTGTCTCTTCTCTCGCTGTAATTCCATGAAGTCTGCTTGTTTTTAATTTAAAAGCCCAACAGCGCCCATTTATTTATATGCTGCACGTGATTTTTATGTTTCCCGTGCATACATATATGTGAATCTACACGCCGTATATATAAATATTTCATTTTACCATTTGTCACGTGCATTTTTTATGCGCCAACGCGTCGTATGCGCGATATTTTGCGCATAAAAAATGGAAACCCAAAGCACTCGCAATACCGTTTGCTTTGTTGTAAACGCATTTTATTTAATATTTTATTTTCATGGTTTTGCATAGTTTTTTACGTATTTTATTTTATTAATTGCACGTCACGCTGAGATAGTTCGGATTCAGTAAATGGAGCTCTCTGGAGATGTATGTGGTTTTTAGTGTATCCGCATGGGGATTTCAATTGGTCGGGATATTTTTGGTTGTTTCTTTGTCATAAAAAGCTTTCATTTTATTTATGGTTTGCTTCATATACAAATGCAAAAGAATCAAAGCAAATAGAAAGAGATTAAAATATATGAACAATTAAAGTAACAAAATTAGTAAATGCATGCAATGATCAAAGTGATTCGAATGCCCATACATACTCATCCTCTGCATATTTATCATAGCCTGATTGCGCCTCCTGACCTATTCTTATTTATCTGTATATATATAAACAATCGGCAAAAACACGCACGATTACTTTAATTGCCATCCATTAGCAGTAGGGATATAGCCTTTTATAAATACACTTCACTGAACGGACAAAAGGTTCAGAGAGTCGAAAAGCAAGAGGAAGGGATAATAATACAGTGCAATAATAATAATAAGCATTAAGGACAACATAGCTTGTTAATATAACAGATACAATTAAAGCATTAACAGCTTTGAGTCTTATTTGAATTAATGAGAATCGTAAGGTGATATTAAAAAAACGTGGTATTTTTTAATTGCTGCACAATTGACGTAGTTCTCATAAAAGTGTTTGGTTTAAGGGAAAATACATACATATTCTGAAAAGTGCGAAATATGTGTTAAATGAAATTTGGTTGATGATTAATGGGCAAGTGATTTTAAGACTTTATCTAGATGGTAGACACTTGAGAACTGTCTTTAAACTAGGTCAATTTTGTTGCTTCGATTTGCGCTTGAGCTGTGATAGATATTTATTTTGCCCGATTGGCCCGCACTCAGATGGACTTAAAACCTTTGTCTGAGTTTAGATATAAAGTTTAAAGTCTTTTGCCTCACTTGCATTGATAAAATTCGGCTGACACAGGCAGACGAGTGAACGAAAAATAACAAATTCCTTTGCAGTTCGTACATATTATGCTCTACAACAATTTTGTTTTACATTGTTTAAACTAATCTGAAAATCCGATTACCTGGTTGCTACTCTGACTTTATATATTTATTTTATTTTATTTTAGTTCCGTACTTATTGAGTTTTCTCTTTTTAATTGCGCATTTTTGTTGCCTTACTTGCCTGTTAAAGAAATAGAAAAATATTTGAAGCTATTTTCTTGGCTTAAAGGCAAGTAAATACTATCAAACTTTTTTAAAGATTACAATAAACTTAGTTTTGCTTGAGACATATACAAAATGAATTTAAATTATTATATTTGTTATCTATCAATTATTTTAATAAGTTTTAAATTAGTTCAATCTAAAAAAAATTTACAATTTCGGAGGCTCTTCGTCAAGGCCTTGAAAAAGTTAACAATCTGTCTAGTAACAGATATTGTTTAAATAACTTAAGTTTCTTCAAAGGAAGGCAGAACTTTTGCAACTATTCAGAGCTGCAGCTGTGGCAGCGAAATACAAAACTTGAACTATGCAAGAAGTCAGCTAGTTCAGTTGCGTGCCACCCAGTTGCAGCTCTTTTCTATAACAGTTTGAGAATATTTTGCAGCTCCGATCGTAATATACTCTAACCTACTTCATGTGTGGAAAGCTATTGTAATGTCGCGTTTCTATTGCTTGACAGGTTGGAAACTTGGCAAACGATGGCATCAAATTGGCAACTGGCGCCAAGGAGCGTCGCTGCACGCTGGCACCGCATGATGGCCTCGAGGAGGAGGCACGAGGCGGCACTTTGCGCGCCCTTTGGACGCATGGAGGACCAACGGCAGCCTTTGTGCACATCCTTATAGCATTGTGTTTGCTGCTGCCGCGACTTTTGCTGGAGGCGCGCATCATCGAGAATGGACTGTTGCCCAAAGGTGAGTGTAATTAAGTGGAGTGCGGCAAGAGTGTGCCGACAATGCAAAGTTGGCGAGTGTCAACAGTCAGAGTAGAGCAACTCCAGCTGGCTGCAGCACAAAAGTATGCAATGAAAATTTTGACGACGACAGGAAGCTGCCGCAGCTCCATTTTATCTTCTTCCTCCTTTTTTTGTCGCCCTGGCATTTTCGGCTGGCCTTTATTGTTGTGCTTTTATTGCCCAATTGCATTTCAATTGCGCACTTCCGTCACGGCGTGGCAGACACTTTGTTGCAGCTGGCGTTGTTCTTGCAACTGCATTATTGTTAAGCATACGCCACTTGTTACATTGTCGACTGATAAATGGTAGTATAAAGAGCCACAGGCATTGAATTGTTCATAATTGCATTTGTTGCTGCAATCAATTCCACATTTGCGGCCATTGTGCATTTTAATTAAATTATTCTGGCTATGATAGCCAGCATAATTGGCCGTCAGACAATCGTCAAGGGCCCCACTTTAAAGTAATTTCAGCATTTACAAAAACGTTAGCACATAAAACTGTTTGGCCAAGAAGTTACAGCCCTAATATCTGCAAGCTTAACAAAGTGAGCTTAAGGGAATATCACAGCGGGAAGGAGAGCGAGAGAGAACTGTAGTGAAAAAGAGAATGTGCATATGAGCGTACTTGCTCCGGCTCAAGTCACTTCAAAGCAATGTCAATCGCTGGGGAAATCTGCTCGAAAAACATATGCATGAGCCGCTCCTTTCCACAGACAAACAAAAACAAACGCAAACATGCCCAATATTGCCGCACACGGGCTAACAACCACAGGAGTAAACTCGGCGACACACACATGCATGTACACAAATAGGTTGACAGGCGAACAGGGGCACGCCCATTATGGGCAGCAATAAGCCACGTTATTAACAGCGTGTGCAGGCGGGCAACCAGGCAACCAGGCAACCAACGAACCGAACCAAAAACTGTGCAAATGTTGGTTGAATGAGGAGCAGGAATAGGAGCTGAAGCCAAAGCAGGACAGCCGGTACGCTGGCAGGCTTCTGTTTGCTCATCGCCATGTGTACACCTGTGTGTGTATGTGGCTGTGTCTGTGTGTGGTGATATTCTCTATACACACACGTATACAGCCGGCGAGTAGCGCTAATGCCACTCGTAGCACTGTAAACTAATGCCACAGTAAACGGCAAAAACATATGAAAAAAAAACCTAAAAGTTAGTCCTCAAATACTCCTTTAATTCTGGAACAGTTATAATTCCCATGGGGAAGTCAGCGTTGCATACATCTGTGTAAAATTTGCAAATGAGTTACAATTTAGTTTTATTTAACATTCGGCATTATTTTAATCAGAGTCTCTCGTTAATATAACGTAATATAAATAAAAATTAAAAATACTAATTTCGCATGCGAGTTTAGCTGATATACTTGATTGTATATGATGGCTCCATAAGAGAGATGATATTCTGCAGATTTTATACTCTATAGTATAAAGATATGCGTCCATATTCCCCTCGATAGTCAATACTAGATGACAACGACAGAGAGAAAGTACATTAAAAAGAGCTTTGCTAGAGAGCTAGAACTACTACTCGATAGTATATCGATAACAAATAATCATTAAAAATTTTCCAACTCTGGCAAGCTTTTTACTAACCTCTATGTTGACATTTAACCACTTTGTATACGATATTAGCATCTCACAATTGGAACTACATTTTCTCGATAATATTTCGATAATCACTTGACATTAATAATTTTACAGCCTTATTACTAACAGCTGTATTGACATTTTACCCACTCTGCACCCACTTTCGCACACTGGCAGGCTTATAATAGCACCCACTCGATAGTCGATACTCTATTTACTCGATATTAGCCGCTCTCGATAACTGGAATAAGCTGTGCAAATTAATGATTAGCCATTGATTGATTTCGCTAACACGAAGAAGAAATTAAATCAAAAGAGAAGTATAAATAAATCCCTTTACATACTGTCAGCAAGCGTTAACTGCCAATATTTGCTACTGTTAGCAAATATTTAACAACTCTCCGAAAATTGAAATGTGTTGAAATCTGCATTTACAGAGGGAGCAAGGTAAATGCCGTGATGTCCAAAGGCAAGCAAATCAAATTAACTACATTTAAAGCGAGTCCGTGTGCGAATCCGCGTCAGTTGCAGTTTCAGTCTCAGTTTTCAGTTTCCAGTTCCCAGTGCCATTCGCCATTTCAATCTGTGTCCTGCTGCATGTCCAAAGTGGCTGACTGTCCATATGGTGGGTTTATTGAACCGGCCAACGCGCAGGGGAGCTGGCAGCAAGGGAGCAGGCAGCTTAAAGGGATGAAATAAAAGTCCGAACAATGCCGTCAGTGACGCGGCGCCGAGTTGCAGGAGTAAATTAAAAATGTGGCAGGCGGTCGGTCGCATTGGCATCATAAAAACATTGACGAGCTGAGTTGAGTTAAAGTCCGGTCTACAAAATGGCCCATGATGAGAGATGCAGCAGCAGTAGCTGCAGCAGCAGCGCAGCTCATCTTCATGTGATATTTCAATTAATTTCGATTCTGTTTTTTTTTGTTTTTTAATTTTCATTTGCCATCTCGCTGTCCGCGTCGCTGGCAGATATTCTTGCGGTCCTTGTGTGGCCAATTCATGCTGGGAAATTACTTTCGCGCAACTTGTTGGCTGCCCAGCCGCACATGCCGTGCCCCACTCGCCCGTTGGAATTAGAAAATCATTGGCACAAATAAAATGTGCAACGGACCAAAGCCAAAGTCTTAGTCCTTAGCACTTGCGTCTGGGCTTGGCATCAAACGGTCTCGGCAGTGGGACGTTGTGGCTGTGGCTGGAGCCGGATGTTGGTCAAGTTAAGTGCAATGTCTTGTCGCGACAACGGCTTTGGCCATTTTACCGCTTGGCTGCACAAGCCTGCGCTCCCCCCTGCTGCAATTTGTCAACTTGGTTGACATTCTTAAAGATGGCCTTAGCTGCTCTAGATTGCCCCGTTGATGTTGACACTTGTCAGCCGCGGATCGGCGATTGCAAGTTGCGCATTATAATTTCCTGTAAGTAATTAATAAAGTTTACCTCCTGATGGACTTGGCAGCACAAGGAAAATATCTATAGCTAGGGAGCTATATAAAATATTAAAAAACTTGCATATATATAAATTTTATTTGACTCTTTGTAACTTTTGCATTAGCATAAAATCGGGCCAAAAAACTGGCAAGGCAATTAGACAGCGCAGTGAGAAATCATAAAAGGAAAATACTTTTTAAAAGCTATCACAAGTCGCATAAAAATAAAGGCGGAAAAGATATTAAATTAGGAGGACGGTTGGCTTGCGGTGAGATGTGGGGCAGCTGTCACAGCATAATATTCGCGAACGTAATGCATTAATTTATTTAATTAAAATATTACGACATTTTCAGGGCCTAAAATGAGTATCAAAAAATTTAAAACTAAAATTACGTATACGCCACGCTGCACGCTGTCAGAATACTTTAATTGCGCCAAGCGAAAACTAATTACTTTTGGCAGATGTCAAATAATTGAATGATACATTAGATTTAACATGATATAAAAAAAAATGTATATATATGTTTATATTTGATATATTGAAGATCACGCATACGCACCGTTGCACGCTGTAAGCGATGCCGAGCTTCATGGCGAAAAATACTTAAATTGAATGAAAACTTTTTGCTTTTATTTTTTTAATAATTTAATTTAATAATCATAATATACTTAAAGACTTAAAAGATAATTTCTTTTTGATTAACATAGAACAAAGCTCATATTGACACTTATATTTATTAAATTAACAGACTTACTCATGTTTATTATAGGTAATTTTATTGAAAAGTAATTTTACATATATATTATTTATAATAATATTTTAATAATAATATTTAAGCCGGCCCCTGCTGCTTCTGTTCGCAGTTTTTTTTCTGTTTGCGTATTTAATTAAAAGCTGAGCTCAAATCAGCGTCCAGCGACAATTTTATGGCTTAAATCACTTAAACGCCGTGTTGCGCTCATAAATAATTAATGCAGAGGTTACAGAAAACAAATAAAAACTGTGATAGGATAGCGGACGTTAAATATGAAGGCCTCTTATGCGCCATATTGAGCGTATAAAAGTCTGCTAAACAGGCGCACTCGAAATCACCAAAGGAAGCAGTTGAGGGCCGAGCTGTGCTGCGCTGGACGTGCACCGGATGTGGCCCAAGATGTTGTGGCCGGCAACATAGCCAGCACAGGCCAAGGCATGAAACTTATCATTATTCATGCTAAAGACTTAACGAGCGCGGTCTTGAGCTGGCGAGCATTGGTAGGGGCTGGTATTCTGCGAGGCTTATCGGCATTGCAACTATTACCCACAGCGGGGCGTCGGGCAGCGGCTGACGGTGGGCGTTGCCTGGCTTGGATTTGCGAATTTTCATTACATTTCCTTCATACTGCGTCCTTCGTTTTCTGTCGTCGTCTTCTTCGTCGACTTGGCGCTGGTGTTATTGTCATTGCCATAATCGAGGCGGGAAGCGCCGAGGCGAGGGCATTGCCGCTGGGTTAATCTGCAGATTTTCGGTGTTGTCGGTTTTACGAGCCACTTGCCGTTTGCCAACGACGACATATTATTATGGCAGCCATTGTTGAAATCCCAACTAAACATCTACCCCAAAACAGAATTCTACTTTGTGCACATCAGTCTACCCCAGCGGGCAGCCCATTGTCTTTAATATTTGTTCGGCAATTTTGGGTCTTTTATTTCCGAGCTGCCTTTGTTTGCCGCCCGCTCGCCAGGGGATATTTCTGTCAGTTCTTTGCGCTCTTAAAGCAACTTGCCTAATAAATAATTTTATGAAAGTGTTAACTTGGCAAATTTTCGTGTCGCTATTCAAGTTATTAACTGGGCCAGGCCCCCCTCAGTGAAAGTGGACAGGGATATCACGAAATCCATAAAATAAACAAATTAGCTAAGCATTATAATCCAGACGAGCGCCGGCAATTGTTGGCCTGAGTCAACAGTACGCGAGCTTTCATAGTTAAGTTAAAATTATTTTTTATTTTATTTATAAAATTAATTATAAATCTATTAATTGAATTAAGCTGATTACGGAAATCGACTTACGAGCCATAATTGACCAATTGAACATATTTAACGTGTTTCATTTAATGCATGAACAATTAAAGGCTTAGCTGCACAGCAGAAATAACTTTAAAGCTAATGCAGTATGTACATAAAATATTAATATAGCACTGTGAGACGAAAATTAAATTGTTTAAAATGGTTTAAATTGTTAACAATCAACTACATCGTCTTCCTCTACTCAGCTCCATCCAACAACATTTTTACTGTAGTTATCTAAATTCTTCAAAGATTATTTCAACAGCCAAAATGAATCTTTTGCTTATTACCATTGCAACACGTTTCATTAATCTCCGAACATTTGCATTTGTGTTCGCTCAGCTTATATTAATATTCATTATCAGACCATTTGCTAGCTTCTGGCGAACACACACACCCATCAAAGTTCGCAAGCTGCTTTAACGAGATGAACAGAATAAAAATAGAAGGAAACACAAAATTGGACCGTAATAAACATCAGCATTGAATCCAGCTAAAAGCAAAGTAAGGGCTTGCTTAGGTAGCTGTCGAAAATCGTTAAATGGAACATAAACCCTCGACATATGCTGTAAATGTGCACTTAATTAGCCCAACGGGGCTTCAGTATTATCCAGTGCCAAGTATTCGCACTGTTAGCGAGCGATGGAGCCAAGTATTTAACAGCAGCCGAAATGTAGGCAACACTTTTTGTGGCTGCCAAAATGGCGTCGTAAATCCTTTGGAATTGACTAGGCGTTGCTTTTACGTATGCATAACAATTGTACATTAGACGTGAATAGTCGACTAAAAGATACTTTTATATATATTTATAAATATATATGAATATCTTTTTTGTTATTATTTTTAATACGAAGGACTACGCCAGTGACATCGCTTCCTTATCGCTCTATTATCTGCCATTGGCAACAGATAAAAAACGAGTAGAATGTGTGTTTTTCGCTTTGAAGTTAAATGTATTTTTCTTTTGAAATTGTTGAGAAATATTCTTAAGATTATTATGTTATTTGGTTATCATTTCTGACCAAAAAGGTTCCAGGAAAAATTTGTTTTATTTCCGCCCTATAAGGTTAATACATTAAGAATATATAAAGTTTATCTACATAGATTGTTCCAATTTCAAAATGGCCGCTTAAGCCATTTGAATATGTACAGGGTATAAAGTAGTATCTATCAATAACGCCCCATTTAATTAACTATAGCTTAGAGGGAACTGAAGCAGCTTGTGCTGCCTGCTTGTTGGTTTCAACGTGTTCAAATGCTCATTAACTGCGTGCATATTTATTTAAAGCAAGTGTGTGGGTGTGTTGGGTGTATGAGTGTGGATAGGTGCGTGATTGTGATTCGTACGTGCGTGTGTGTGTGTGCAAACAAAGGTACTTTGCTGCTAATCCCTCAACATGTGCAGCTCTCATATGGAGTAGTTCAAAGCAATTTTGTGTTGTTCCCAGCAAATCAGGCATTGGATGTTGTAGCTCGCTCTAATTATACGCATCCATATCACTCTCTCGCTTACACTTGCTAACTAACTAACTAACTCTATCTCTTTCTCTCTGACGCCTTTTCAATTGCAGAGCAAGTTTGGGCAACCGAATTGGACTTTGTTGTTATCAATAGACGCAATTTGATGGCCATGTCGGTGGTGGTGCCGACGCCACCCTATCAAAATCAGCAGCAGCAGCAGCAGCAGAGGCTGAACGTAAGCGTAAACAGTTTGGAGCACGATGAGGATGACTACTACAACGATACGATGTTCACGGCAATACGGAGCAGCAGCAGCGTCGGCGGCGGCGGCGGCATCAATAATAATTTGTTCAAACTGACACGTGATAAGGATGGCAGAAATGGCAGGATGGCGGCCAAGACGACGGCAATAACAACAACAAAAACAACAATGCGTAAAGCAGCTGCGGGCAGAACAAGACACTTTGAAGTACCCGATTTAATTAATCGAAATATTGATGAAGACAATGGGCGGCAGGGTAAGGACGTGGCCCAACGACAGCAGCTTGATGATGACAACGATGATGATGTTGATGATGTTGACTTAGATAATGATAACGTTGATGTGGACCGAGATGAGGGCCCTGTCTTTATGCCAGACTTTGAGGCCAGCAATGGGTTTGCGCCCAAAGCAACAGCAACAACAATAGCAAAAGCAGCCACAGCAGCTGCAGGAGCGGAAAATTGGCAAAGGCTGGGCACACTTGACAAGGCGACCAGCAAGACAACAGCGGCTAGCATTGGGCCAATAACAAAAACAACAACGGCTGCTACAAGCAGCAGCACAACAACAACAACAGCAACAACAATATCGACCCCAACAACTACAGCAACAACAACCACACCAGCAGCAGCAGCAGAAGGAACAACAAGCACAACCACATCACCAATTATAACCAAGCAGCAGCTACAATTGCACCAACACCAACACCACAACAAGAGCAGTCGAAAACACCACAAGCACCACCACAAGCAGCGACAACAACAACAACAACAACAACCGCGTCGCCACCACGTGGCTGCCCATGAACAAACGCTGGTGGAGAGCTACGGCGAGGAGGAGACCACGACACGGGACAGCAGTATTCATCGCGTGCGCACCGAAATGCTGCCAGAGATTATAATACCCTCGACGCCAGTGTCCAGCAATTCCAAGATAATTGCCATTAAGCCCAAAACGCAGAAGCGTCGCATTGTCAAGCGCGCAGCTAGCAAATCCGGGGTAGATATCGAACCGGAGTATTTGCTGGGCGATGCGGCCGTCAGCTCCAGCGAGTTTATAGCCAAGTCCAGCAGCGAGCAGCAGCAGGAACAGCACGAGCAGCACGAGCAGCAGGAGCAGGAGCAGCTGGATGAGGATCTGGATATCGATCTGGAGGATGCCGATTTCCAGGCGCTGCCAGCTGTCACGCCAGCAGTAGCTCCCACTGGCAGCAGCAGCAGCAGCAGCAATGATTTTGTGCGTCTCGATGGCTTTGCGGGCATGCTGCAGCTGTTTTTTGGCATCGACAAGCCCATCGATGTGGCCATCTTTGCCCAGCCGCCCAGCGCGGAGTTTGTGAACCTCTTGTGCGCTTTGCTCGTCTGGACAGTGCGTTATCCGGCCGTATTCTGGAACACGTCCAAGTCGTTTGCCTGCGTCTTTAGCCTGCAAATGATTGTCGCCGCCTTCGACACCATACTTGGTTATGTGGGCGTCTCGAATCTCTACAAGCTACAGATCTATGCGGAGGCCATGCCAGTGCATCAGCCGGGACTCATACTGAATGCCACGGTCACGCTGGCGCTCTACTTGCTGGCCACGGCGCTCGTGTTGGCCTCCTCGATGGTCATGTATTTGTATGGACACGGCCGGCTGGCCACTCGCATGAGAGATCGCTCCATTATCACGCTTAAGACCAGCCAAACCTGGATCTATTTTGCTCATTGCGCCTCCTTGTGCTTTGTACTGGCCTTGGCTGTGGTCAAAGCGCCGCTGCTGAATGATCTCAGCGCCACCTACAAGAACAATTTGCATTGTCCGACCTTTTTGGCAGGTGAGTTTAATCAAGTTGGCTTGGTTAATTTCGCTTTAAATACACTAGAAACTAGTTCAACAAGAATTAAATAATTAGAACTATAAAACAAGTTAAGTTTTTAATTGAAAGTGACTTAAGCAATCGTGGCATTCCTTACAATTAAACAAAAATTTCTAAAACTTTAGCATCGATTAAAAAGTCTATTCAATCTTAACTTGCGCTAAAGAACAAATTCGAATGTAATCAAGATGCGTATTAGGTTCTGAAATTTAATTTGGAACTAGCCCATGATGTGCTCATAAACTAATGAACTAAACTTAACAATTGAACTACAAGAACTTTTCCCCCAAACAATAACTTTAAGATGAACTTAATAAAATACACAATCCTAGTTTTCTATCAAGGCAGCAAACCGGTTTTGAAGCCGAACCGGATCGAGCCTGGCATTCCACTTTAATTTTTACTATGAACCGAATCCTTAATTTGAAACCAAACCATATATTTTTCAAAAACTTTTGAAAACTTTTGAAGCCATAAAAACCTTGGAGCCCAATCATTGAGAGTTGCAATTTTATGAAGAGACTTTATTATGCCCGCCCACCACTTTATATATTTATATTACAATTTTTACGGCTTGCAATTATTTCTGAAGAATGGGCAATTTTCAATTAAGAAACTAAAAATTGTTTTCTTATATACGAATATGTATGCCAAACAAAGTTTTCAAACCGACCTGAGCTCAAGAATGTTCAAAATCGGATTCACGAACCGCACTTAAGGGCAAGAAACTAGCAGCAATTTGCATTATGTAGTCAAACATTTAAACATAAGACAATACATTTCATATAAATTGGCTCAATGTCAAAGGGAAGGCATGGCAAGAGTCTTATGATAACTGACCACAGGGCTTCAATGCATCCATTGTCCGCTTTAATTGAAGTGGACGCAAACACAAACCACAAGAACAGTTCACTCTAAGCCATGCCTCAGCACCTTGAACCCTGTCTGTAAGCCAATTAGCGGTTGTTGTTTTCGGTGGGATTTCGCATTAATCGGCCGGACATGTCAAATGACCACACGGCTCAAGAGTGACGCTCATCTGGCTGTGTCTCAATTACCGTGTCTTATGTCTTAATCTTAATCAGCGTCTGCTTATATTCTCTCTGTAGCGCTCGTTGGCGTCACACATCTGCTGCTGTGGATTGTCGTCTGGCTTTGCCTGACCATCAAGAGGCGCTGGCACTTTAAGCTGCCACCGCTGGATCACACCTATGGCGGGCTGTTGAACAAGGCCAGCGCTCAGCCGTTGCTCATGTCCAGCGGGCAACGTACGGGCAGCAATTCGAGCAGCGGCGCCAACTCAACGAGCACAACGGTGAATGGTATCGACTCCTCCAAGCCGGATATGATGAGCACGGCCACAAGCACGGAACTGGCTGGCATGGGACTGGTGGCACAGGAGGATATCTATTGGCCAAAGCTGACGCCCAGCTCGCCCAAGCTGAAGGTCACCTTCAATGAAGTTACGAGTACGTCTGATGATGTCCTACTAATTGGTGACCAAGAACAAACTGATGGCAAGCGGTAAAAAATCGTTTTTTAGTTACAAAACAAAAATAATCAGCAAATCGAAGGCAGCGCCCGTTGTCCGTTCTACTTACGAATCTGCAACATGCATTTCAAAACACGTACTTAGTTGAGTTTCATTTCGTTTTCTCAAGCACCACCATTTAATCGACACCACCACCAACAAAATTCATTACTTGCACAGTAAAAAAAAACTAAAAACTAAACTAAAAAAAATAATCATTTTCTAGTCATTTAATCTAGAATTCTAATTTCTGTTTCAGTGTTGTGTTGTTTTTATTTTTTGTTTGTTCCATTATTATGCACGTTCCATTCTACACATTCCGCCCAATTCTTAATTACTACCCAACACACACACACACAACACACACACACACACACACACACGCGCAACCACTTCATTAACAAGTTTAGTTTTAGCGTTTACCCACACTTATTTAAATTTGTTTTGTGCCATTGACAATAATATTGTTGTTTTTCTCTTTGTAAATTTCAAACCGTTTTAATTTCCTTTGGGGTTTCATTTACCATTTTCAATAACGGAATTTCCCATTTGCAACAAAATAACAGTTTTGTATTTAAAAAAAAAAAAAAGTGTCTGAACAAAAGAGAGAAAGGAAACTATTTTTGTTCCGCTTGTCGCCTGTTTTATTGAATCTTATTCACGGAATTTATCAACAGAATATATTTTGTTAATTTATAATTTTATTTTCTTAAATTAATTTGTGTTGTTTAATTTTATGTCAATTAACTAGACGTGGATTAGACGTTGAATACTAACTCTAGCTAATTGAATGTCTCGGTCTAAAATTGTAACTTAAATTTCATAAATTGAACTCACATTTTGTGCTGTTGCTGTCGTTGTCGTTGTTGTTGTCGTTGTTGTTGTTGGTCAATTGTTTAATTAGTGACAATAACTAACCAAGGGAACAACAAACGCTGCTAACACCAAATCATGTGGGTACCGTCCGGAACTGTTGCCCCTTTCTAATTCACTCACACACGGTCTCCACCCTCTAACCTTTAGCCATACGAGCCGTGGAACCGCGCTATGTTTTGCCAGTTCTGCGGGGGAAATTGACGACGGCGAGTACGCGACATTAAGGGCGGCCACCGCCGGCGCCGTTGTGGGCATCACCATGGGCAGCATAAAGAGCAGCATTGCAGTGAGCATCGGCGGCGGGGTCGGTGGCGCAGGCAGCAGCAGCATCATCAGCGGCCTGCTGCATCTAAGCGAATATGACGAGCTGCCACCGCCGCCATCTGTCAACCATCAGTACCCACTAGCCCATGGGCACGCCCACGACTATGCGAATCTGAGCGGGCTGGGCGGCATCAGTGATGACAACATCTCCGAGGAGGGCAAGCTGCTGGCCTGTGTGCGTGACGATAGCATCACATATGCATCCACACGCGATCTGGAGCCGCCACAGCCAGCAACACCACCGCCGCCGCCGCCACCGTTGCCCGTCAAAGGTGCGCCCATGCCCCAGCCGCCCAGCGTGCAGCATCCACATGCCAGCTACGGACGCGCGCCCCAGGCTATGCCCGAGATCATGCAAATTTCACCCGAACATCACAAATCACAGCCACAGCCACAGCAGCAGCAGCAGCCGCAGCCACACCACCCGGCGCTCCATCATCCACTACAGCAACATCCGCATCCGCATCCACATCCACAGCCGCATCCGCTTCAGCAGCATCATCTAGTCAGCCCACTGGCTCCGGTCACGGTCGCCGTGCACACGAACGAGGCGCATGTAAGTATTCAACGGGTTTGGACACACGCTGTGTTAACATGTGTAGCATCATGCCCCCTACAGCCCCTCGGGGCTATGTCCTGGCAATGATGGGAGAGTTTTTGAAATTGGGCCATTTGACTTGTGGATTGCGGACTGAATTATATATAATATATAATATAATGTAGACAGTTGTAGATGTAATTCAGATGATATATAGATTAGGTTGTAGATAACTCGAAAACTTTGCCAATTCGAAGACATGAAGAGAGTTTATTTTTTAAATTTGATTTTTTGTTTTTAATTTTATTAGATTATGGATATTTTGGCCTTTGATTAAAAAGTTTTTCTTACAAATTATTTTAAATGTTCTTGAATTCGTTTCAAAAAAAAAAACAATAAGAAATTTAAAAATTTACAATATCCCTTTTTTGTATAAAGGAGTATTATTCTCATTGCCGCTTCATATAATTCAAGTTTAGGTAAAGCTACAGTGTTCGCTCAATAATAAGAAAGCTCCATATTTAAAACCATTGTAAAAATTTCAAAATTTCATAAAAAACAACTGCGCATAACACATTTTCTCTTAGGACTGGCTATCATGTGTTTACAAAATATAAAAATCATATATAAATAAGAGAATTTTTAAAATTAGTAATACTTTTGGAACAAATTGTTTCTAGTAATTGTATTAAATGTATATTTTTTAAAACAATTTGTTCCTTTTATAGAAAAGTATTTGTACAATATTTGGATATAATGAGGATATTTCTTGAACAATGTGGCAACAACTTTAATCTTGTGGTGATATGTTTTATTATATTTTCATAGAAGTATTTAGTTCTTCTTTTACTTTTTTTTGTTGCGAATATTTAACTAATTTCCCTTTTGAAACATAGTTATTTTTGGGAGACAAGTGTGCTAAAAAATAATAATTATTATTTTTTATAAATAGAGTACGAGGTCTTCGGCTTTTGTAGTGGACCAGTATTTAAATTTTGGTGAGATTGATGCGTAGCGTTTGCCACACTTTCGCTGGGGGCGTGTGTGGATTGGGACTCGTGTCACACCAGCGGGTGCAATGCGGCCAGCCATGAGATTTATGTTTGCTGTTATGAGACAGCATAAATCAGTGCCAGGGACAGCATAGTGCAGATACCACACACACACACACAAACACACACAGACACACACGCACAGGGATGCACACGTCTGATGGATAGTCAGCCTGGCAGTCCAGCTGTCTGGGGCTGCCAGACTGCGACAGACAGCATCCGATAGGGTAACAGGACACTCGCCTGATTTAATTTCATTTTCACTTGCAGGCGGCGAAATGAAGCAGAACTTAAACGACTTTTTCCCTATCTTTGCCTCTTTATCATCATATCCAACATATCCTGCACACTTTCTGTCTCGCTCACGCTTTCTGTTATCCTTGCCGCCAGATCGCCTCCAGCTCCACACCCCGCTGCCTGCGGCGCGCCGATTCCGGCGTGCCAAATGAGGCGCTAACGCCACGCAGCGACACCAATTCGATCACGGAGAGTACCAATACCACATCGCCACCGGAGCGTGCCCCCTCCGAGTCCTCCAGTGGCGTGCACTCGGGCGAGGAGCGTGAACTGGAAGTTATTATACGGCCCCGCGTCAGCTGCAAGGCACCGCCACGCCCACCACAGCCGCCCATACAGGAAGAGCCCTACGGCCGCTGCACCAACATGCGCATGTCCAGCTTCAATGCTGACCCCGTGGCCGCCGCCAGTGCCATCAACAGCGCCACATTACCACTGCAGCGCAGCGCACCCGAGCAGAAGTTCGACTATACGGCCCACTGCAGCACAATGCCCCTGCCGGCGGGCTGTCACAGCCAGCAGCTCGCCAACGGCGGCGGGAACAACAACAATAACGGCGGCTATGCCTCCACCTCGGCCATGACCAGCTCCATGGGGCCGCCGCCGCCGCCCTCGCAGGTGTCCAGCTTCAAGACGCCCAGCATGCATTATGCCAATGCAGCCGTGGCACTGGGCTCATCCTCGCACGTGCCGCACACAACGCTGCCCAACGGCGTGCGCTACTCCAATCCGCATTTTCTGCGCCGTCTGCCGCACGTGAGCAAAGCTGCCGAATCGCCATATGGACATCTGGGCTATGGGGCCGCACATCACGCCTTCAGCAAGCTGCCGCACGAGACGCATCCGACCATACCCGAGGATCGGGATTCAGCCAACTATTCCATGGCCTCGGATCAGGACTGCGGCCTCTACGTGACGGCTCAGCTGCATTAAGCCCGCGGCGGGATTCAATTTTAAATGACAGCTATAGCACTTTAGTATCGAAATATCGCAAAAAAAGCATGCTTAAGTATATGTGTACGTTAATCCTAAGTGTATAGAAGCCTCAAATCTTAAATCTTCCACACGCACTTCACCAGCTCACTGGACATCATCAGAGTTGAGTTTGTAAGCCAGATATATGTATGTATACCAAACGGGGTCCGCGATTTCGAATCCCTATCTGCATTAATTTTTCAGCCCTGATGATGTATAGAGACTTATTACCAGAAGTAAACCTCGTAGGTCCCGAAGCTTATATGTATATGATTTGCATAAATAATAAACCGTGTAGCACAAATACCCACGCCCCAAGCAACTAACGCCCCACGCATAAGGTTACAAAGGATATCTATGCATATAATATATTCATATATATATATACAATTCTATATTTATACACACCACTCGGTATGCTCGTATACAATGTGTAAGATAATAAACAATATTTGTGTTTATCATATCATCTATGATAATATATGTATTTAAACTAGAACCTACGCGTAATATTGAAACGTAAGCAAAGCCGCATACATTATAATCGTATATATACTATATACTACTATTATCGAATAATCAAGAAATATTTACAATATTTTGCCCACTCCGAAACATTTCTCTCCAACATAAAAAATGCATACGAATTTAAGCCGCAATCGCATGGTTTTAAATCTAAGAAACAGAGGCCGAAGAATTTGTGAAAGTGAAAATTAAATTTGATGGCAATTAACTAGCGCACAAAATGTACGAGTCCAGAGAGGCATAACACTCGAAGATCTGACTTTTTTTTCCGAAAATCTTTAAGTTTAACAATTAATAATATAATAAACTATTACACCTCGGCTGAATAAACTAGGATCTAGAAATGTTATACCTTTTTGAGCTCGTGCTGATCTAGGAATCGATTAGCTTTGAAATCGACCCAATTTAAACAAAAAAAAAAAAAAAGCCGTGATGGTAGATAGCATTAGCCACGCTTCAGCTAGTCGTCGTAAAGTAAAGCTTCAGCATATTTTTTATGGTCTCCTCGAAATATTCTAATCGTTTAAGATAAATGTAAAATGTAATGTAACAAAGCGACAATATGATGATATCTAATGTATGATAAAAGCAACTAACTAACTGTATTAAATTAGCTAATATACTTACCATCAGAAACACGCATACATACACAACCATTAACTCACGGACTACAAAGCACTTCCCATACATATCTCCCCATGAAAAAAAAAAACAATTCCAACAAAGACTTTCAACTCGAAACTACTTTTCTAGGCGCTCTCTACAAGGCTTTTAGATAAACGGAAAATGCACTTATTTGAATAAAAGAAAATATAAATGTTAAATGGTAAATGGTAAAAGATAAAAGGTAAAACTAAAATGTAATTCCTCAATGGCACTCGCACAGTCTACACTTTTATTAAGAATTTGACCGTATCTATTTTTGTTATGAAGACTGATTAGCATTATAATACCCATATAATGAGAAGCCCAACAAGCAAATGCATTCGCATACACTTTAAAACCCCCCGCTTGCCGTTTAATCAAATTCAATGCATAATACGATTCAAGAGTCTATTCGTAAGTATGATGAAATTAGGCCATATTGTAGTGGTAGTAGTATGTACTTATTTATATGTTGCCATAGGGGCAAGCAGTCTTTAACATTGGTTCCTTTAAGAAACGCACTAAAGCTAAGCATTAGCCAGATTTAAGTGACACTTTTGTAAAATAATTTCTATTCAATTTAAGAATTAATTATATATCTAAAAAGAATACTAAGTATGCCCCCTGATATCGCATTAGTATGTACGTATTCACGGTCGTATTTTTTTGTAAGTCTAACTAACCAACCGAGAGAAATAATTGTAAATGATAAAAACAAATAAATATAAAAATGAATGCCGCCAATGAACCCGATATGACATGATACACGCATATACATACATATACATAAACATTTAAATATATTTATTGCAACACATAAATAAACAAATGAATACTTAAATGTTTGAATTATTTATACATACCATATATGATTAAAGGTTTATCAATGGTAAATAAAGAAATACCACCGCTTTATGTGAAACCCCAAAATCAATCGTGTTTTGTACTAGGTAGAGGTGAATCACACGGATGTCTATCTATATTCCTTATTCGTAATCCAAAAAGATATATTGCTCACTTAAAATGACGATAACTCGGGTAGATGGAGCTTATAGAAAAAATCCTTGGAAAATCCATGATTTGAATCGAAAATGCTTCATTTCAGAACCGACACATTTTTGGCAAAACTTATATGTAGGTTTTTTTATCCCATCGATTTTTAATTTGTTTGAATGCCAATTGATGAAAGGGATCCGTTTGAATTTAAAAAGGTATAACATTTCAAAATCAGACGATAATTACCGGAGATATTACAAAAAAATAATCAAAAAAATTTTGATTTTCGAACCGACCCCGATTTTGAAAAAAAATTTGATATAACCCCTTGCTTTGTATAAAATTCAAAAGTCTGACATTATTTGGCAGAGATATTCAAAAGAATCATCAAAAAAAGTTTGACTTTAGAAACGAATCATTATTTGGTCAACTTTTTAATTTGTTTGAATGCCAATTGATCCGTTCGAATGCAAAAAGGTATACCATTTCAAAATCAGACGATATTCAGCCCAGATTTTCCAAAAAAAATGATCAAAAAAGTTTTGATTTTCGAACCGGCCCCAATATTGATAAAAACGTAATGTAACCCCTTGCTTTTTTACTTTTTACTTTTCTTACGAGTCCAAAATGTTATAAAACCCAAAGATATTCCAAAAAATCATCACAAAATGTTGACTTTAGAAACTCACCAGCTGATGTCAATTTATGATTCCGTGATGTACCACTGTGGATGTGTATGTGATTTGGAGAACACATATGAAATGCATGAAATCGCTGCGCTTATAAGTATGCAGCAGAATTTTGCGATCGTGGACTTATCGTCGATCTCTTTCGATTGCTGTTCGCCTAGTACTTCAGCTCAAATGTGCATTAAAGATCCTGTAAATCTGCAAAGCAAACTCTGCCTGAAAGTATGCATTAGACCGCTGATTTTTCTTCGTCGAAATTGGAATTTTTATTGGCATCGTAATTTTGCTGAAATTTTTATTTAAAGCTCGCATATTCGACAGAAAATTATGAAATTATAGTGTCTTTTCTTAATTATCGATTATAATCGATCTACTGAGGATTTCTGCTTGGTATCTTGGTCTGCTTGGCATTTAAATTAAAAAATGTAGCATATCGACATTCAAATGCCATATATGCTGCCTCCGAAAAAATGCATTTAATTAATAGGCCTTATTAATTTATTTATTGTAAGCAATTATAACTTTTGCCCTTACAATTCTAGTAAAATTCGAATAGAATTCATTAGTCCTCAGCCTCTATGTTTTCCAAGCAATATAGCCATTAAGGCAACTGGAGAATAAGGTTTCGATCTCGAGTCCCAAATATGGATACAGTGATGTTTCAGCCAAAGTCCTTAACATACTTGCAAATAAAACAAAACAATTTTATATAAAATATACATTTTTAAGACAACAATTGCTGTATTAGTTACTTAAAATCTGACTTTCTACTTTTTAATAACATTTATTGACAATAAGAGATATAATAATAAAGAACGCTTGTCTTCATTGCAAAGATTTGCCCTGAACTTGTGGAGACTCAATGCAACAGATTGACCTGAAATAATTTTGATTTCACAACTGACCCAGTTTTGAAGAAAATTAATTTAAGTTTTTTGTAATGCCAATCAATACACCTTTGCATACGAATATAAAAAGGTAAGCCATAATTTATTCGATTATAGATATTTAATAGCAGGTCGCAATATTTTCGTATCAGATACATAATAAATATATTGGCGATGAATTTATTACCGGTTAAATTTTTTGGGTGGCATATATTCTTTTGTGTCTGCTCAGGTACTTTTGGGTTCATTAGATATTTTTGTATCTTAATTTGTATCTTGTCGATATCATTTCGTCTTCCTGCAGCATCTGAAAATTGTAATAATATTTAGAAGAATTAAAAGAATTTTTAGCTTGTTTTATTAGAAAACAATTTTTAATGAATATTTTTTTTCTTTTTGTTTTGTTATTTAAATGTTTGGTTTTCATTAAATTTGTAGTTTACACAATTTCAAGGTCTGTTTTCGTCAATATTTATACCTTTTTCTCTGCAAATTTTCTTCATTCATTTTGTTTAATATAATATAATTACATATTTTCTCTTTTTGGATTTGTTTTTTTTTTTTTTACATATTAATTTTCACAGTTTATTGTCGTTTCTCGACCTTCGATTTTTGTCGAGATATTAAAATACAATATATTCAAAGCGTATTTCACGCAGCCATTTGCTTTATTTTTGTTTGTTGTCAACATTTTGCAATAAATGATATATCTATCTGTTGTTGCTGTTGTGTATTTAATTTGTTTTATCAGTTTGAACTTAGTAAATAGCATTTTTGGTTTCAGTTGGTATTCTTTTGTTCTTTAAATAACTTGTCATAATATATCTTGTGTTTCATTAACAATTCTATACGTGTGTGTGTGTGTGTGAGTGGCTGGGTCTGTGTGTGTGTGTATTGCCATTCTGTGACTTCTATGTAACGAATTTATATTTGGAATCCTAATAAGATGCAAGACTATGTAAAATGTTTTATGCACTTGCCAAATGTTTGAAGCCAGAATTAAATTTATATCTTATAAATGACTTGCAGTAATTTTTTACAGATATAGTTGTTCTTTTAATAGCTTCTTAGTTTACCAATCCATTCTTTGATCGGGCCTCTCGAAAGGAATATAATGTATATATGTATATATTTTTCTTATAAAGCATTTATTTAATTTGGCAAGGGCATTTGAAGTCCGGTGATAGCCGAAATTATTTAATTTGAATTCTTTGTTGTTCTTGCTGCTATTGGCTGATTAGTAAAAGCTTTTAAATGTGGAAAAGAAGGGAACACGAAATAAAATTTAGAGTTTATACTAGAAAAATGTTGGTATGAGAATGGTAAGAGCATAGTGTAAAAGTCTGGTTATTAACTAGTTATATGTGTGTATGTATGTATCCATGTATGTATGTATATGTATATATGTATATGCTCTACGTATCGCTATGTCGGTATGCTGTTTCGTATAATTAGTTGCTGGAAACCTCGCTGATAGTATTGAAGTTCGCAAAGCGCGTTTTCTTTTTGGTACTGCACGATGTTCTGCCTGTTGTTTTGCAGCAACATTTTGAATGCATTTCTCTGTTTATTGATTTTTATATTTTTTTTGGTAAATATTACGTATGTGTATGTACTGTGGCGTTAGATGTGCTATAGAAAGTTTTGATAAATATTTGCGTTCGGTATGCAACAGAATCCGTACCTGTAGCTGAATATGTGCGCAATAATCTGATGAGTGGACGGACAGGTTGAAATGTATTTAGTTAGCCGACTGGGTTCTGGAGAAAAGCTGTCTTTATGAGCTGTTTTTAGGAACAATACAATATCTATGTCGCGTATACACATTGGCATTTAACAATATAGTATTATGCATATAAAAAATCGACTGCTCCCTTATGGATATATTGCAGGCCTGTGATATGTTTACTGAATGTGAACCTGAAACTTTGGCCCAAATGCAATGCAAAATGTTGCCCAAAAGAACGCAACCAAAACGGCCAAATCAAATTTAGATATATTTATACTTATATATTTTGTTTAACGTTAGCAAATGATACTCTCTATAAGCTAAACATGTTGTATGTTCTTTTTTTTTGTTTTTTTTTGTGTTCATTAGCAAGCAGGTAACATTTTTACAGCTCACACTATTAACTTTAGAAGGTACAATGCGTTATTCATTCATTTGGAGCCAGCTGACGTAGGCAAGTTGATTTTGATAAGTGGGGGATATACGAGAAATATATATAGAAGCGAGTTCATGTTATGCGTCTAATGGCTGATACGAATGTGTTATCTATCATGTTGTATCTGTTATCTGTAATCTGTTATCAGCTCTGCGCTAGCTGCAAAAACTTTGGAGCCCATTCAAAGTTTTTTCAGTTGTGCAGAGATCTTAAAAAAATAAGCAGCAGCAAAACTAATTGTTAAGGCTAACAAATTTACCTCTCTGTGGGTTTTTACAATTACATATATGTGATTTAGTATGTGTGTGTGTGTGTACATAAGTGTGTGGTTTTCTATGTACAGCTTAAGAGCAAAATATTGGTTGTTTTTTTTTTTTTTTTGAATATAATGCATGTTTTTGGTTTGTTTTGTATGTGTTAGTGTGTGCTTGTTTGTTTCTATGTTTGTTTTATTAAACTAAATTTGCTCAATCGTCACGCTTGATAAATATTTGGTTTGGATTAATGCATATCTCATATATCATATATCTCATTTTAGTTACTTTATGATTAACTTTAAGTTTAATTTTAAGTTTATCGTAAGTTAGGCTTATTTAAGTGTTAGTGGTTCTTTGCTTGCTTAAATTTTAACTATGTATATGTATATATATGTGTATACATATATTGTGTATAGTATATACTCGTAAACATTTTGCATCTCTTGAAAATCTATAACTTTAATTTATTGATTTAGATTTATCTATTAAACAACTTGCTTCTGCACTAAATCCTCACTTGTTTCCTCCTCCTCATTATATATATATTTTTTTTAGCATTAGGTGTATGACCGACATTAGCACTTTTTCTTGTTTTTGTGTGTGTGTGTGTATTTTCATGTTAATAATAGTTATTAATAATAATAATTATAATAATAATAATATAATAATCGTATTACGAAAATAATAGATATCTTAAGTATGTAATAAAAATTCTTTCAAATATGCATTAATTTACAAATTTCCTTTCATTTTTGTTTGTGTTTTTTTTTTGTTTATCTCTTCTTTTATGTCAAATAGTATTATCAATCATATTTATTTATAAGTTTATGTAGCTTGTATCTTGAATTTTGTAGTTAAGTTAAATCATTTACTGCTCTGCTTGTGTTCTAAGTTTGGTTTTAAATGCATTTGTTTTCATGACTTACAAAATTAAGTTCCTTATACTTTTATGGAAATCTCCCGGTTATAGAATACAAAAAAAAAATTATAAATTTACATACATATTGGACATAGATTAGGCCAGCGACATGCCGATCGGGTATTTGGCGGTTCCAGTAGCTCCTCCAGAGAATCCCACTACCAACATAGCTGAGCAGTGCCCTCGGGCTGACCTTGGTCCTTTGCTATTTGGCTGCCTGGCTGGCAGCTCTCTGCAAGGGTTACTGCAAGGGTTATCATGTAAGATTAGTGACAGCTTCCCAGGAGGTACTTTTGTTATACATATGTATTGTTAGTTGTTTGTTAGCGGGCAAATTGGGAGCTGTTTGTATTGTTATTGAATATCAAAATGGCAAAATGTCTTTACTAGCGCGTTATACAGAAAGCTGCTAAATAAAAAAGAGTTGTATTCTTATGCAATAATCGAGAGAATAAAATTGTTATCGATAGTTATTTTTAAATTGTGTGTGCACTTACAATTCAGAATTCAGTTCGTTTGCAAGTTTGGAAATTTGTTTGTGCTTGGTGCTTTAAAGTGTTTTCACTGTAGCTGGAAAGTGTTATTCACCCTGCTCCTCCATTATTGATTCACCGGCCCAAACAATCGGACGACCCTGATGTGGGTACACATTCGAAAATAGTATTGTAAATTTGTAATCTAGAAGATTCATTGACTCTAGCCCTAATATGATTATAATATATATGTCTATATATATATATGCCTATATATGTGTAGCTATATAGACAGCTAGCCGAGATTTGCCATTTTTGATGCTTTCATGTTGTATGCTGGAGCTCGAGGTTTGATAAGGCCAGTTGAAAAATGTATGGAGTTGTTGGCTAGCCAGGATTACAAAGATCAATCATCAATAGATTGAAATATGATATAAATAATAAAGATGCGATTACGATTATGTTAACTACACATGCAGTAGAAAAGTTATTTGATTTCTTTTAAAGATTTCGTGGTTTTTTGTGTTTCGGGGTGTGTTGTTCAGGTAGTTGGGGATAGAGAAACATACCTATATGAGTATTGTACGAGTCTATAAAAAACTACGTTGAAGTTGTATGCTATGCCAAAAACGTAACGGTAACGGTGATTTAAGGTGACTTTGCGATAGGTTTTTACTTTGATATTAAACGTTTTCTTTTTATGATTTCTTTTTCATAAGTTTTGTAAATTTCTTTTAACGGTACATAATGCAATTTATGTTGTTGCTGCCTCAGATCAAAATATATATACACATATATTAATGGGAATGTGTATGTGTGTGTGTGTGTGTGTGTGTGTGCGTGTGCGTGTGCTTTTGGTATATTTAGTTGGTATTTTAGCTAACTAAAAACAAATGCAAAACATGTATGCAATCAATTTGTTTTTCGCTTTTAACTATTAGAATTTTTAAAATAATTTTTTTTTTTTTTTTGTATATTGTGTTGTTTGTGCTTGTACAGAAGTTTTGTGACTCACTAAGCTACAAAGTTAAAGTATTTTTTTTGTTGGTATGTTTGTAATTTTTTGTTTTTTACTGTATACTGAAAAAAAATGTAGCTACATGAATGCATGTATAAATGTATTTATATATGCATGTGTTGTGGTTCTTTTTTTTTTATGTGTATTTTCAACTTGCAAGTCGATCTCGAGTTGAGTTTTTTACGTTTTTATTGAGTTGATAGTTAGATTTGCGCTGAGTGGAGTTGAGTTTTAGTTCAGAGTTTGAGTGAGTCGAGTGAAGCTATTGATGAGCGCCTAGAGCCTAAACCTATATTAGTGGGACAACTGACCAGTGAGGTGGTGCCAAAGAGTTTGTACCAGCCGATAACGATATTCGATAGATTCAGATCGTCGAGCATTATCTGTGCCACGCCCATAAACACTTTCTTTTCAATGCGTCCATAGTCACCCCAAACGGTCACCTATAATTAGTTCAATATTATAATAATGATCAAAATAATTAACAAGAATTATCCGTATTTACTCACCTGCAATACGCAACCAGTGTACGACTGCTTGAATACCAATTGCTGCTGATAAAGCGGATCCAGAGTTCGTCGCGCCGTTGAGGTTTTCATCTTGTCAATGCAACGCTTGCCCGACACCAGATACACCTTCACATAGGGCGCGGGCAGCATCTTCGACGAGGGCTTTTGCTGCAATTGGAATGCTGGAGATACTTTTCTCGTTTCGATCTATTTAAATGTTGGGCTAACCTGCAGGCCCCTGGCACGTATGACCTCCACCTCGAGGAATCCCTTCTGATGGCACAGCGATAACTGTATATCGCCCAATGAGGGCGCGCCCAGCACCTGGCGACCCACCAATTGACCTGGGCCCAGGCCATCCACAAACTCATTGAGCGCCCCGTCATTACGAAGTGATGGCGAAAATCTATTGGAATTTCAGTTTGTTTGTTTTTTTTTTTTTTTGGGTGTCGATAAAAGTTTATTGGACTTTAGTAAAGATTCGACATAAGATTATCATCACATAGAAATAATTGAAAATGTTCAAAAAAAAAAAAAAAAAAACAAAAAACTTCAAGATTTCGAGAAAGAAAGAACTCTTATAGCCTGGTTCCACTGAATAACTATTCTTTGAATCTCTTCTATATCAAGTAGTGTCAGCCATAGAAATTTAGTTAAGCTTAAAGGGTTAATATAATTCAGGAATGGACTGAAATTTGTGGAATCAGGCTATTATACACAGGGAGTTGTAGAAAGACAGTTAAATTGTTGTAAGTGGTTTTTGTGTACATCGGTTTACGACTGGTTTTGTGGATGGGTATGGTTCGTGTGGTTATGGGTGGTTCATGTACTGACAGAGTAGTGCACAGAAAAGTTCCATAGCATGCAAGTTTTCTTCTTTTTTTTTTTTAAATTCAATTTCTGTTGTTGCAACCACCAATAGAAATGGGCAATAGAATATGCTGTACTTAACAATAGAAATACCGAAGCATATATACAATATATATACTCCGTTGTCGTATTGGAATAAGTAAATGGTACAACAATAGTGCCAGAAGTAAAGTGAAGTCTAGGTGCCTAGGTGTTTAGTACTAGTTGTTAGAATTTAGCTTATGCTCTGTGTTTTTTCTTATTAATATGTGTTATTCAATAAGTAAGAAACACTTATATTAAAAAGTATGTATATACATTTTTTTTAAAGAAATAATATTAATAAACATAATGTTTTAAGAAACACAAGATATACAAGAAATACAATTTGTACACGAGTCGGAATATTATACAAATAAGCGATGCGGAAAATTGAACGCAAGTTACGTAGAAATGTTAATATGGATATACAAAAATGCAGACTGGCTCAACGATATATCTTGAAAATACGTAGATAATAAGAAAGAGATGCCGGTCAATTTGGACACAAATAGATAAATAACATGTTCAGAGAGACAGAGAGAGAGAGAGAGAGAGAGAGAAAGAGAGAGAGAGAGAGTTGTGTTATGGTCGGATAAGCGATATGCAATAGATTTAAGATAGAGAGAGGCAGAAAGGGAGACAGAGAGAGACAGAGAGAGAGAGAGAAAGAGAGAGAGAGAGAGAGCGATACACATAGCCATATACAAAGGCAATTGAAATGGGACTTGGAAATTGTGGGAAACAATGTGTGTGTGTGTTTGTGTGTGTGGCTGAGGCAGACAGAGAGAAAGAGTCGTAGGCAAAAAGAGCAGAGTTCAAAGAGAGTTCGAATGTCAGAGTACTTCAAGTATTTTGTTGTTGGTATTTTGGGTTTTTTATTTTGGTATAATTTTTTTTTATTTATTTATCTATTTTTTTTTTTTGGTCTGTATTTGCCAGTGAAACTTACGATGAGCCCTCGGAGCTAGAGATTGAATGTATGCTGCCCGCACTGTAACGGGTGACCGCTGGCACCGGCGGCACCTCCACCGATCTCTGGATGCTGCCTGCCGAGCCGCGCGATTGCCTTTGATAATATGGATGTGGTGGTGGTAGTGTGATATGATGGTGACTAGTGGAGGAGGCAGACGCGCTCGAGCTGCCCGAATACTGTGCCTGATATTGGTCTGTCGAGAATATGATATACATATAGTACAGTACGGGTAATATAGCACAATATGATGTATGTGGGTATGTATTCAAAAATCAAAAATACAAACAGCAGCAACAATGTGTGTTTCAGTTTCTGAGTGGGAGGACTTGTGTGCGACGCTGGATTCTGAGACACTCGATACTCGATACTCGATACCCGATACTCGACGCTGGGCTCTGGGAATTTATATATATATCAATATATGTCCTGACTATACAGAAATAATAACACAGAGAGTGAAACGAAACTCGAAACAAAATCAAATTATAATACCGAAATTAAAAACCATAAAAGTCAATTGTAGCTCATATTTATAGTATTTAGAAGAATGCCGAATTAACTGAAATATGTATAATAATTATAGTAAATACATAAATTCGTTATATTTAATTCCACTAAAATATTTTTTTTTTAGAATTTTTGCTGAATATGAGTTGCGATATTTTATTTTTATCCAGTTCTACTTTTTTTTTTTTAATTTGTGTGTATTATAAATATATGTATATATATATACATATATTATATACATATATTCACACTGCGTATTCGAAAATGTTTGCTTTTAGATTCTTTTTCGATGCCAATTTTCATTGATGAAATTGTTGTGAACTTGTTGTGTAGTGTGTGTAGTTTATTGTTTGTTGTTCAGTGTCTGTTCTTGGCTTTCTTTGACAGAGCTCCCTGTATATACATACATATGTAAACATCAAATTCTTTCGCAAAAAAACAGAAAAAAACTTGTAGAAAACAGATGATAAACATTAGTTCAATTGATCATTTGGTTATTTTGATTTCTTGTTTTTAGCAGAGATCAGAACTATTGATTTCATGCAAATTTTGATACCAATTATATCGAAACTGTAACCGCTTGCCACCAGTGTGGCAAAATGTACGGAATATGTGTTGTTAATTTTCTTCGAAGGAACAGCCTTTATTCGGCTATACCATGGACATGTCTTACCGCATAACTGCAAATAATATTTTTGTATGCTTTTTTAAAATATACATATTTTGCATTCAAAAGATTGCTTTGGCTAGTTAATAGGGCTGTAATAGATTGGTAGCTAGGTGGTATATGTCTGGTACACAAGTATTTTGTAAGCTGTTGTTGTTGTTATAAGTAGATAACTCAATGCATGCAAATCGAACAAAGTTCTAGAATAAAATGTTGTGTATGTTGGTTATTTTTCGTTGTTATCGTTGTTTGGATATAAATCAAAATATGTATATGTAAGTATCAATAAATGGCATTAACAATATATATAAGGTTTAAACAAACGATTGGCTTTTGGGTTAGTATTTGTTGTAAACAAATGTCGCTACGAAAGTAAAATGCATTACGGATTGAGTTGGGAGCTTTAATAAAGTCGCCGCCACTGCGGGAACAGTGAGCGTCAACAGTGTGCGGCCGCACACAGTCGAAAGCTTTGCGTTGTTCGGCATTTGCTTAAGGTTTTTGTTTTTTTCTATATATGTTTATTTTTTTTTGGCAAGCTTTTGCAACTGCGTCCCGGCAAAGCTTTCGGCTTGTGCGACGCCTTTTGGCAATTTCCTTGGTATAAGCCTAAAAATACGTATCGACTTTGGATTGCTTCTTGATTCGGTTGGGTGGTTGTTTTGGTTATTTGGTTGGTAGGTTGGTTGGTTGGTTTATTGCGCTTGCAGGTGAACTAAAAAACAAGTAATTTGGGAGGGTTTCGATTTGAATTGCCTTCAGCTGAAGCGGCAGCGCGCGCGCGAGCGAGCTTTCAGCAAGCTTTTGCGTTAATTTGAGTCAGCGTCAGCAAGAGCAAGAGAAAAAGAGAAAATGTAAGAGAGAGAGAGAGAGAGAGAGCGGGAGCGAGAGCGAGAGAGAGCGCGCGCATGTTGTCAGTGTGTGGCAAATTGAAAAGCTCTTACAACTAGAGAGGCATCCTGTTTGTCGGGGACTTTACGTGTTTTCTATTTTTTTGTTGTTCATTCTTTGTTGTTATTTTTTGTTGTTAACTTGGCTAACTAATGTTTATCATCGTCATCATCAACATTATCAGCATTAGCTTTGAGCATTTTCTTTGCTCCGTTTTCCGATAAAGGCAACTTAAAACCAAATCGAAATCACAAATCAAAAGTAAAACTATAAACTGATAGCATAGCATAAACTAGAGAAATTAGCTAGATAGTTCAGATAGAGAGATAGTAGTTTTGACAGATACAGATACAGATAGAGATAGAGATAGAGATAGTGAGAGTTAAAGACAGAATAAGTTGGACTTGTGCGCACCTTTCCCCACCAGCGCCATCGCCGAAAAATTGTTCAACGGGGTCCGCCTCCGAGGACGAGCCACGGGAGAGGCCACCGACACCGACACCGACACCAACACCGGCACCTCCGACAGAGCGCATCTCGCGCGTTATATCACCAGGCAGCACCTCTTCGCTGCGATGCACCGTGAACGAGTTCTTACCCTTCTTTCCAAAGCCCATACGTCTTTTACGACCTTTGAGTATGGCATTATTTTAGTATGTTTTTGTATTTTTTACGATACCAAATCATGTATTGTTAGTAAAAGGTTAGCATTTATGGTCTATGGTCTATGATTAGTTGGGAAACACAAAAACTTTAAAGTGTGTGAGAAACCAAAGAGGCAGGAATATAGCGCATGATTCAAACACTCGAATGGAATACGACGGCCTACGAATGCTTTGGTTATCTGACATATGTATGTATGTATGCATGGTTATCTGATATGTCGGATAATCTGATAATTGTCAACAAGGCAACTGAACGAGAACTGTAAACGAACGACAGACAAAAAAGGTAACAAAATACTCATACCTGTTGCCGACAGCTGCGAGGTGGAGTTCGATTTTTTACCCATCCCGCTGCCACCCTTGGGCGACCGTTCCTGATCCACGGTGCCACATTTCTTTCGATCCGTTGTGGTGTCTGACAGGCTGCCATCTGTGGGTTGATCGAAACAAAATGGAAAACAAATAAAATATGAACTCTACTTAATTTATATTGATATAATTTGGACATTTGGATAAATATAATGAAAGAATTAAGAAAAGAGATGCGTATACTCATTAGTCATTCGAGTAATTATAATATGTAGTATTTAACTCATTTGAGTTAGCATGTGTCAAATTTAATTTACAGATTCATAAATTATAAAACTAAAGAGAGTCATATGAGTTGCATAATTCTTGAGAGTCTGCAACTCTTAGAGTCATACAAGTAATGGAAGCTTTACAATTTGTAGAATCAATACGAGTTTAACAAATCATTAGATTCATATGATTCCTAAGAGTAATAAGAGTTATAAGAGCCGTAACTCACATAAGTGTATGAATCTTATGAGCTAGCAAGAATCAAATCAAAGATTCACAAGAGTATTACAAGATTTACAAGTCATGATCTATACGATCATTGACCTTGAACAAGTCCTTATATTCGTATGATTCATATGAGCATAAGGCTTGTAAGCGCCATAAAGTTGTGACTCCACATAATGGTATGAATCCTATGAGTAGTAAGACGAATAACAAATTCAGGTAATTTAAAGATATATTTCTAAAAGCCATAAAATGATTCATGAGTCTTAAAATATATAATACGAGTCACAACAGTCATACGAATCATTCGAAACATACAGTTCATTGTCGACATAAGGGTCTTATGAGTCCTGACGTTTCCAATGAGTTATACAAGTCACGCAACCACATCCACTCAAGTTATGAATCGAATGAAACGTACGAATCATAGCAATTACAAGAATGAGTAGTACAAGTCATTTAGAGACATACGATTTCTAAAACCCATACGAGTAAAAAGAGTCATAAATGTCGTAGGATTCGTAAGGATTCATAGAATTCGTAAGAATCATACGAGTTATAAAAGTCCCAAGAATCGTTTGGATCATGCAAGTCATAGTCGACACTAGGGTCGTATGGATCTTGCCGTTTGGAATGAGTTATAAAAGTCAATAATCAGACTTAACATAGGAATTATAGCACTTACAAACTTTATATTATTTATGGGAATCACAGCTCGAAATTACAGTCTCTACTCTAAAGTCGTATGATATACATATGATCCAGGTATTTGGGCAATCTACTTACCGACTTTCTCCTCGGTTTCGGCACCACCTTCGACTGACTTGGCGCCGCCGGGCTCATTGGTGCCGTTCTTCTCTTTGTCGTATTCGCTGAAGTCATCGTCAAGCATCGCATCAATCGCATCCCAGTCGATAACATCGAGCGGAGCATCCGCATCCGCGTCCGCATCCGCGTCGGCATTGGCGGTTGTTGTTGTTGTTGTTGCGTTTGGTTCATTCGTGTTATTTGTATTTGTTGTTGTTTTTGTTGTTGTATTTGTGGCAGTTGTTGTAGCAGTCGTTGACGTTGTTAACGTTGTTGTTGTTGTTGTTGTCGTTGTTGCCGCAGCATTCGTTGCATTCGAAGATGTGTTTGTTGTTGTTGTATTTGTGATGAGATTTGTGCATGTATTTGGTGTTTGTTGTTGTTGTTGTTGTTGTGTGGGATTTGTTGATGTTGCGTCATGGGTCAAGTTGTTGGCGTCGTTTGTTGTTGTTGTTGTTGTGGTGTTGTGTGTTGATGATGGGGCACGTTTATTGGGTGATGCATTTGTTGTTGTTATTGGTTGATTAGCGACACCATGATGTTGTTGTGGGGGATTTGCAAAAGAGGAAGAAGAAGCATTATTAGCATTATTACCATCGCAGACGATATTACCAGCAGCGGCAGCTGCGGCAGTTGTTGCACCACCGCTCCCACTACTAGATTTCGTCAGTTGCTCCGATGCCGATGCCGATGCCATCAATCCGTTCATGGCGATGCCTTCTTTCCCTTTTTGCCTAGCTGATTGTTGTTGCTGTTGTTGTTGGTTGTTGTAGTTGTAGTTGTAGTTGTGGTTGTTGTTGTTATTGTTGTTGTGATTTTGACTAACACTAACACTACTCGCTGCTTGGCTATTGTGACTGGTGGTGTTGTGGCTACTGTTCTGATTGTGGTTGTATGTACTGTTCTGTGCCCCGCCCCCGCCACCGCCCCCGCCCCCGACACCGACACCGTTCCCAACTCCAGCACCTGCCTCCATGGGCGAAAAGTTGTGGGCATTTTGCGCACTGGGTGGATGCGGCAGATTGCGCCGCCGCTTCATATAGGGCGCCGCCGGACCGTACAGCTTCTGCTGGCTGGTGCGCTGCAGATCGAGGGACATGTGATTGCGTGCATCGGGGCCCCGACGATGCGGGCCCCGAAAGAGCGAGGGTGCTACGCCGCGACGCGTCCAGCCCACATCCGAGTCGTAGGTAATGGTCACGATCTTGTCGTCGGTGACCAGAAAATGCGAGTGACTCAGCGGATTGTCAGCGTCCACATTGGCGCCCATATACGACTGGCGTATGTTCGTCTCGGAGCCGTAGCGACGTGAGCTGGGCAGCTGTCCTTCGCTCGGATAGGTCAGCACCTCATGCGGTGCTACCTCATCCTCGTAACGTATGCGGCGCCGACCCCAGCTCTTCGTGTGCAGATCGTCATAGTCCAAGGAACGCGACTGACCCTCGTGGAACATGCGGCGTCGCTCCAGTTTGGGTTTCTTCAGAATCGACGTGGGCTGAGCCCGGGCAGTGGCTTCGGCTATGGGCACAGCTGCGACCAGGGCATCCTCGCTGAGCTGGCGAGAGAGCCGCAGCACGGATTGTACGGGCAGCGGGGGAGGCGGCGCTAGCTGCGACTTGGCGCGCCGATGAGCCGTCGGAGTGGGCGTGTGCACATGATAGGTTGGCACAATGCCCAGATTGAGCTGCGGCCCGGTTAGACCACCCAGAAAATGCTGGTCAACGCATTCACCGCACATGGCCGGATCCATGGTGGGCAGCGAGGGTTCCGAGCTGCTTGGCTGGTACATGGAGAGGGAGGGGCGGCGCAGCAGCTGCTCGGCGCTATAGGGATACGTAATGGGCTGGTGCTGCGGATGAGGATGCGCATCGGCCAGACAGCAGGGATCGGTACAGGCGCCAATGGCCAGACCGGGCGTGGCCAGGGCCGTGTTAGTGGATAGCACCACGGGCTGGCTGCCATTCTGGCAGTGGCTGCAGCTATTGTCCAGATGATCGCGCACATAGCCCACGTAGGAGCTGGGCGAGGAGGAGACTGTGTGCGCATGGCCGTGGTCGTGGGCGGGCGCCGCTGTTGTGGAGCTGCGAAAGAGATTCATGACGGGCGTGGTATAGCGCTTGAATTGCTCAAAGCTGGGCAGCGGCAGCGGCAGCGCATAGGCGTGGCTGTGGGCGTTCGCATGAGTGGTTGCGGTGGCGGTGGCGGTGGCGGGGGCGAGCTGGCGTCCGTTGTGGCGTCGTTGGTAAATGTTGGCAATGTCAGGCGGCGACAGTATGAATGTGGTGGGCAAATGAGGCGAATAGTAGTCGCAATGCGAGTGCGAATGCAAATGTGGTTCGTGTGGTTCTAGCGGCGACATCTCCTCCGCCACCAGGGCTGGCTCCACGAAAAACTGTTCGACCAGCTCCCCGCTGTTAGTGTCCGTCACAAGCACATGCTGAGTGGGCATTGGCAGTGTTGTGCTCGCTGAAATTGGCGCTGCACCACTGAGCCCCAGCAGGGCCGTATTGGGCGGCGAATCGGCGGCGGCCAGAGCCGCCAATTGCTGCAGCTGCTCTAACTGCTCCAGCAGCAATAGCTGCTGTGTGCCGCCGCTAGACAGATAGTCGCAGTCATCCACCTCGATCGTATTGGCGCGATGGTGCTCAACGGGGTTGACCTTTAGGCCAGTCACAGGGCCGCCCACGGCGCCGCTTAGTAAGCTATTTTGGGCGCCGAAGAGATTGCGCCAGTTGCGTGAAAAGCTGACGGATATTTTTGGTATCGGCAGCCATTGGGGGGTAGCCATAGGTGGGACAATGTGGTTCAGTGTTGGGTAAGAGTTCGTTGTTTGTGTTGGGGTTTTTTTTTTTTTTTCGTTTTCACATGCGATGTTAACGTGCAGAAGACAGCCCAGTGCGCGTGGTGGGTTTGTGGTAGTTGTGTTGGTGGTGGTGGTGGTGGTGGTGGGGGTGAATTCGATTTTATTGGGTTTGTGACAAATAACGAACAATCGTTGGCAAATGCAAGCGATGGTTGGCGTCCGAGGTCAGCGAGTGTTGTTTGTGGTGAGTTCGGTTTTGTTGGATTCGAGTGGTGAGTTGATATTGTTGTGGTGTGAGAGTGTCGTGAAGAGCACGCAAGAGAAGCAGTGAACACAAAAGAGAGAGCAGCGCGCGTCGAACGTTGAGCGATTTTTGTTTATTGCATTTTGTTATCAAGTTTTTGTTGATTGGTTTCCAAAAATAAAATAAACAAAAAGTAAATGCAGAAAAGAAACTTTATGCTTTTCGGATTACCTTACTTTCGTTAACTGTTGAGTATGGTAATCAAAGTGTGTGTTTGTTTGGCTGTATGTGTGTGTGTGCGCAGTGTTGAGTTTGATGTTCGCTTGTGTCAAAAATAATGCGGTAAGCGCGATCTGATTCTGATTCGGTTTTGCAACTGATTCAGAGCCTAATTGACGGGGAAAATTTTGGATTTTATAGCTACTACTAGAATTTTGGTACCAATTTGTGTGTATAGCCCAGAACGTAATTTCAGCGTAATTTTGACAGCTTTGCTTTGGCATGGCTTGGCGACTATAACGAAGCGGACGCGGCTGCTGCACGAGTTCATGCTCGGCCAACTCACCTGAGTCCGCGTGAGGTGCGCGGTCGCTCCGATTGCGTTGAAAAAGCACTTGACGTCACACTGACCACCGACTCCATATCCGAGTCACCGAACTCGGCCATAAAGTCCTTGTCCGGCGACAACGAGTGCCGTGGCCGCATACGCGTATCCATCGATTGCAGATCACTGTCCGACAGTCCTGTGTAGTGTCGCTCCCAGCCACCCATGCCGGTGCTGCGGTACGTAGCCTGATGGTGCGGCTGTCGTGTGCGGTGTCGACCAAAGCGGCTGCCCGAGGCCAGACGCTCGTCAAAGTCCTGGCCCAGTCGATCGCGCAACATGGCGCTGCGAGAGGTCTGCGGCACCTGATTGAAAAAAGGATATTAACTAAGTGTTATCTCCACTTGCTAACTTCGAATATTAATTAGTATTTAACTAACGCTAAAAGCTTTAAAAAGCAAAATTTTTGTTTTTTTCTCCTGAAGATTCTTCCTTATTATCTAAGCTTTGGCTTTAAAGAAGATTAGAAATGATTCTTTTATAACTCATGCTCTAAAAGTGAAGTCTAATACCGCTGTTTTTTCCAACAAGGAATGCCTATTGTCTTTTAAGAAAATGTCTTTGTACCAAATATGGCTAAAAAAGATTAATTAAAAGTTCTGACAAAAGATTCACGTGAAGATTATCCTGAGCTTCAGTTCTCAATGAAAATAGGCTACTCAAGTTTTCTCACTGAATTCTAAAGTTTCACCTCGAGGATAGAGAAAATGCCCAATACAAAATACTCCTTGGCTGTTGATTAAAGAGGACTACGACAAATGCAAATTTGAAAAAAATTATAAAATCCGCAAGAATCGAGCTGTGCTGAGCAATTCGCGCTCAAATCTAATCCAAATTAAATCCTGACCTTTCAATCCAAAATGAAGTCTGTGAAATAACCAAATCTAATCCAATTTAAATCCTGACTTATCAATCGCCAATCCCCAGTCTGTGAAATTGACTCGAATTAATCAGCTTGAATCTTTGACTTACCTGTGGCAGTTGCCGCTTCTTGGGCGAACCAGTGGGCGTGGCAGTCGCGGAGCGCGACTGAAAACGGTGTTGCTGTGCCGCCGCAGCTGCGCTGCTGCCGCTTGCGTACGCTGCTGCGTTGGGTGAACCGTGTATTGGAAGCACTGGATAGTCAATGTAACGGTCGTCTGGCGGTGACAGCGATCCACGCCGTGGACTGCTGCTTCTGTAGCCGTAGCCGGAGCCGGAGCCGGAGCCGGGATGTCCTTGGTGTACACCGCCGCTGCTGCCTCCTACACTATGGTAGTTGTCACTGGGAGCTGCCGAGTGGCTGCGCTGGCTCAGGCTCATGCCACCAGGTCCGATGGCGGCGCCGACACCATTACCAATGCAGCGTCGATAATAGCCCGTGGCAGATGCCTGCTGGGGCCGCGAAAGAGCAAAGAAAACGAAGCATACTTTAGTTGGGAGGGCTACAAATGCGAGAAGCTTCAGGCTTTTGCCGGTTCATAGCCGGCTCTGGAGTCCAACAGGCACGACAGCTTATGGGCTAGTATATGTGGTATTGAAATTCATTCAAGTTAATTAGAGTGTGTATGTGTGTGTGTGTGTTTACGTGTGTGTCGGCGTGTATTCGTGTGTTTGTGTGTGTGTGTGTGTGTGTGGATTGGTTAACTGTTACTGCAACTTCTACTGGAACACGGAAAATGAGCAAAGATACGGAGTTAATTACAGTTAAGTAGTAAAGGCAAACGGAATATTGTATACTTAGCAAGTTTTTAAACAAAATCAATTTAACAACATGGAAACAAAGCTCCGATCAGCTGAAACAAAGCTAATGCTCTGTTTGGCCGCTGATAAAAGCATCGCATTTATATTTATAAAATAGTTGAAGGTTTACAATTAGTTGAGTTAGTTTGAGTAGAGTGGTAAAAATTCTGTATTAAGAAAGTGCAGTAAATTGTAGGCCTAGTTAACTGGAAAAAGCTAAACGGTCTGAGAGCAGGAAATGATTACGAATAAGATATATATATATATATGCTTTTGAATGCGGAACACTGAAGGAGCTTTTAGTATTATGAGATGAACTGGGCACTTTCTTGCCAATTTGACAATTTCCGGCTGAGATCTTTGTTATTTGGACCTATTTGGTCCTGCTTGTGTTTACCTATTTGTAGTGCTGTCTGTTCTGATTTTGGAATGTTACGTTAATTTAGCATATAGGTGCAAACCTGATTATGATAACTTTGTCCAATGCCAGATACTGTGCGATAATCTCGGGCCACCATGCCGGCCACCCGTTTGCGGCCCTGGGGTGACATGTCACGTCTGGAGCGACGCTCGTTTAGTTCGAGCTGAATTATGTGAGTTGACATTTTTGGATTAGGGATTAGGGGGTGTTGTTTACAAAGGAAGTATTTAGGTAGCATATGTGGGATATATCCGGCGCATAATCAACGAGGAGTGTGTTTGTGTATGTAAAATGTAAAGAGCAAGAGAACAAGAGGAGAGAATGTACATTTATGATCAAAATGAGAGAAATGTATATCAAATGTGTATTAGCATAGCTTCATGTTAGCTCTTAGAGTCTTTGTATATATACTATAGAATAGAGTGTAAACTGGCGGGTCAGTTGGCTCAAGTTGGATCGCTAAGTGGGTGTAGTTCTATGTCTAATTGTAGGGTATATTATGAGGAGAGATTATTACAAACAGAAATCATAATGCAACTACACATTTAAGCTAGACACTTAGATTCACAAAGAGAAGCATGAGGTTTTCTTTGCTGAAAGGAAAAGCGATAGACATGCAAAAAGCGGGCTTAAAGACTAAATGCTCAAGGTGCAGCTGGTATAAATATTTGTTCTTTTGTGATTTGTTGCAAAGTTAAGTTTAGAGATTTTCAGTTTTTCTTTAGCTATAGTATAACCGCCCATTCTGGCAGTTGACAGTTTTAAGAAGTTAGTATGTGTTCTCAAGTTTTAAAGTATACACGGTTTCTTAACCTAAACCATTTTGCTTAAAAGACTTAAACTCTATATATGATTACTTTGATCTTATATGCAAAGATTGTTGTTAGCTGAAACTTGATGCTTAAGTTAAATAATAACAAACAATAATGAAGAAGAGATCGACGGCGTTGAATGTTCCTTCAGCGTAGAACCTTCAAACACCTCGCGCTGTTGTTGGATTAGTTTTGCTTTTGGTTTAGTACAAAGATAGAGCTGCGAGTTTAGAGTTCAGAGTTCAGAGTTCAGAAATAAGAGCTTAGAGAGAGAAAAATTTAACACACAAACAACGAAACAACGACACCAATTATTAAAAAAGGTTAAAAAAAAAATACCGAAAATGAAATGAAATTAGAGAACATTAAACAAAAATTACTTTATACAGTTTCCAAATCTGTGCAAATATATGTACACTGAATGGCTTCAGAATGCGTATGTGATCTAATCTGAGGGAATGAGTTCTGGGATGTTGAATTTCGCCAGCATGCAAAGTAACTGACAGGAACAGCAATGAAGCCTTCAGGCGGCAAATGCCATGAAACTCGACAATGGAGCGTATGCGTGATGTGTGCATATGAAGCCAGACTAACTAGCCAGCCAAACAGCTGGCGAGCTGGCCTGAGGATGCTCTGATTGTGAGATTAGAGACACATTTAAGGAAAAAGAATTCACGCACACTATAGAAAACAAGAAAACGAGTAGAATTCAGTGTATGTTGAAGGGGGACAATAACACTTGGTCGACTCACGATATCGAAATACACTTGCAGAGGGTTATGTCAAAGACAATGTAAATATGAATTGTATTTATATAATCTTTGGTTAAATGCTTATAAGCTTTAATAATTTTAATATAAATCAATTTAATTATTATTTTATACATTATATAAAATACTGATTTTTATAATATATAAAATAAATAGTAAGAAGAAATATTATTCAATAAAAAAGGATATTTTAAGGGTTTCATATTTTTGTTCTCTTATCTATATGATATTTTCTTTGGCAAATAAACGTTATTCTTTGTACTCAAACTATTTTCGACCTTGTTAATTAACAATTTTTTGCACTCAAAATATTTTATACCTCGCTCAAAATTCCAAATCATTTTCTTCGATTACTGAACAAAGTGATTCGATTTTTTTTTTATACAAGAAGAAATACAATTAAATATCTTGATATTAAATAGAATAACAAAATTCTCTGCAAGTGTATGGAAGAAGAGACGAAACTGTTTTGACGCTTTGTTGCGGAACGGAGATAGAGAGCGAGAGCGAGAGCGAGAGAGAGATATAGAGAGAGAGAGAGAGAGAGTCAACAAGGCGGGGTGTACATTTTTGTGTGGTTGTGGTTCCTGTGTGTGTTAAAGCTTGTTGAAGTGCCCCTGAAAGAGGCAAGTTGCGATTGTCTGTCTGTGTGTATGTGTGTGTGTGTATGCATGTGTGTGTGTGACCCTTTATGCGTCCTCACTCTTGTTGCTGTCAGTTCTTGTTGCATTTACTCTATGTATATGTATGTGTGGCTCGTTAATATAATATAATATATATATTTTCATTTAATTTTGTAGTTCTTGTTGTTAAGTGACACTCAATGTGTATGGTTGCTGTTGTTGTTGTTGTTGTTGTTGTTGTTGATAGTGGTGGTGTTGTTGTTACCTCGAGCAGTGGCGGGCTGCTGGAACTGCCCATAGATGATATGCTGGCGCCGGGCGTCGTTCCATCGATGTCGCATTCGGACGTTGTGTCCGAGTCGCTCAGACGCGACATCGTGCTGGGCGGTGATAAATGATCTGTGGGTGTCAGTATCAGGCCGTCCACATCGCTGCCCTCGTCACGTAACTGTTCATCGTAGTTTTAGTTGTTGTTGTTGTTGTTAATATTTTAATTGTTGTTATTGTTGTTGTCATAAAATTTGAGTTGAATGCATTGGAATGGAACAGAACGGAACGGAGCGAACGAGAGCACGTGTTGTTCAAGATGATATTGTAAGTTTTATGTAGTTGTTGTTGTTGTTGTTGTTGTGTGGTTGTTGGTAGGTGGTCGTTTGGAAGTTGGTGTTTGATTTCATTATATTTTTTGCGGGTGCACGACAAAAACAAAAGATATGGCAATGCTGGGTTAATAATTTTGTTTCATTGAACGGCTGCGGGGTATAAACATTACATCTAGAATACCAAAACGTAATGTCGTGAACATCAAACAGACAATAAATAAAATAAAATAATATAAAATAAAAGAACCAAAATGAAAATAAAATTAAAAAAGAAGAAAAAAAAACAAGAAATAAACAAAAGTAAAATTTGCTGATTTTCAGTTTTGTGCTAAGTTTTTCGCTCAACAAACCTCGTTCCAGGGAGCTTAGAAAACCTCAACAGGGTTTCACGTTTACCAACACCAACATTTAGTTAAGAACGAACACAACGAAATGAACCGAAACGGAATGAAACATAAAACGAACCCAATGAAAACGAAACGATAAGTGAAACGAAATAAAAGCTTGCGATTTCCCTGGACAAGACATACGAGATGGGAGGCATCCTGATGCGGCTGCAGCTGATACCATTCGGCCTCGTCGTCGAGTATGTGGTGGGCCAGATCAATGACCACCTCGCCGATGAAGTCGTTGGCGCCATAGCGCACATAGTCCCAGAGCGTGACCTATGGAAGGATCAACATGTATTTATATTGCGGATGAATACAGGAGGATCAATAGTCAGTAAGCGGATCAGTTTAAACATGTAAAGACCAATATTTATAAAAGGATCAGTTTTTTGATCAACAACGAACTTTTATAAAAAGGATAAATAGGATTACGAAATCGAATAAGCAGGGAATATTTTGAAGATCAAATTAAAAGAGAATTAATTTACGGATCAATTGGAGCATTAGTGGGAATCAATTTGAGAAGCAATTGGTAAATCATCTGTATGATCCATTAAAGGAACTACTTAAACAAGAGAAGATCAGTAGAGGATCAATAGAAGGGACTAATTGGAGGATCATTGGAACAATCAATAAAAGGCTGTGAGGCAGACGTACCTCGAGCAGTCGACCATTAAGATCGCAACGTCGCAGACCCGAGTATAGAAACGTCTGGCCCCAGCGTGGTTCGCAGGTGGTGCCGACGGTTTTCGTTCGTCGTTTTGATTTTTGGCTGCGATCGGGCAGAAGGAACACCTGCAAGCATTTGAGTCATTAGCATTTCCGAACTTCCATTCGTATCACCTGCAGGTCACGCACTTTTGCATAGGGATTGCGCCCGGCGCCGCTCTGACGCAGCGACAGACCCGTAGCGCACACCAGCGTCACGATCAGCTGCAACGTATTCTGATCGTAGCCCAGCTTTAGCTGCAGCCGCCCCTCGACGGGTATGGGCTGTGTGGTTACGCCCATGCCATGATGCGGCACATGCGAGTGGGTAAACGCGTGCGAATATGAATGCGGATGCGGCTGCGAATGCGCGTGCGCGTGCGATGGCGGTGATGCCGCTGCCGGATAGCAATGATGGTGGTGGCCTGCCGTCGTTGTGCTGTGCTGGCCGCCCGAGGCGGCGGCGGCGGCGGCGGCGGCTGCGGCGACGGCGGCTTGTAGGTTGGCGCTGCTGCTGCCGCTGCTGCTGTGGCTGTGACTGTGACTGTGACTGGCCTCCAGACGCTGTGCCTGCTGCGCGGAGCTGCCAGTGCCAGCGCCACGGTGCCGCAGTCCGTTGCCCGAACAACTAATCAGCAGATCCGGTGAGCCGGGCGACGTGATCAGTACGCTCGGTTTCTCGCGTTGTAGTTCGAGCGCCTCGATGCCGGGTACTGCAGAATACAGATGAAAATATATATATATATATATATAAAGTACATATAGCTTAAGGAACAAGCTAAATTGCATTTGATTTGATTTAGTATTCTGCTGTTTTGTTTGCTGTGTGGCTTAGACATACACCGAACGCTGGTTGAACACATGGAGATCTGGGTAAATGAAGTGGCCAGGATGAAGAGTGAAGCATGGCCTGATCAACAGGCCTGGCCTGGACAAGATAACAAGGATGTCTTTCTATCTAGAATACTATAGCTCTTTAAAACCTTGTCCATTTGACAAGGTGTGGCCCCAACACTTACCCTACCTGCCTTGTTATGGCCAATATTGCTGGCCGATTCTTCGCATACTCAATAAAAAAAAATAAAAATAAAAAAAAAAAATATTATAGCTCTTGCACTGACACACACACACACACACACGCACACGCACACACATACAGCCTGCCCACCGTCAGTGTATCTACCTTTGCGCTGCATGTAACGCCCTCCGCTGCTGACGACCGCGCTGCCAGCCATGCTGCTGGCCAGACCGCTGTGCGGAAAGTTGGCCGAGGAGCGGCGCGTGATGCTGCTGCCGGAGCCGGAGCAGGCGCTGCTGGGGCTGACGTTGCTGCTGCTGCCGCCGCTGTCGACGCTGCTGGCGCCGGTGGGCAGCAGCAACGGTCGGCAGACAACCAATTCCACTTGGGCATCCAGTCGACTGTCGTCGATGATATCGTAGACCTCATCCGCACTCCTATTGTGCAGGCTGTGTCTGTTCCATTCGATGATCTCGTCGCCTGCAGCGTTCAAACGATCGTTCAATGAGTTCGTGTTGTTGTTGTGAATGAATCGAGGACAGAGAGACACAGAGAAATAAAGAGAGATAGATTGAGAGAGAGAGAGAGAGAGAGAGAGAGAGAGATGATGAAAGAGATGTGCGAATGTTAATGTTGGCGTGATTCGAATCTTTACCTGGTCGTATGCAGCCTTCGAGATCGGCAACCGAACCCCGTTTCACCTTCTCCACAATGGCGCCGCATGGGCCTCCAATGCCGATGGGCTGACCGCCGTTCACCTTTAAGCCTAATATATCTTCCCCATCATAGTATTTACGTAATATCATGTGACCGATCATGCGCGTATTATCCGCGGATGTGTGCCAATTCACCGGATTCTATATAGATACACACACGACAGTATGTACACGCAGTGCGGATGGACGGTACGGATGGTGTTGGATGGTGTTGGATGATGGGCGAACGGATCGAACGGGTGTCGGGGTGAGATCGTGGATGTTAATTTTGCATAGATTTTTAGATCGTTTTTTGAGTTTGTTTTGTTTTTGATTTCGATTTGGGTGTAGCGTGATGTCGATGTTCGTATGCAGGAAGTAGAATAGTTTATAGTTTTAGATTTGCACCACACAAAAGTCTTATAGATAGCTTAGATCTAAGAACTTACAGTTAGGCAAAAAAAAAAAAAAACAAATTTGATTAACAACAATTGAAAAGAATATTTAAAACACATTTTGTACATTTGGTTTTTACATTCAGTTCAGTTTTTCTTACGAACTAGAAACATTTGCTACGGTAGGCTGTTTGGATATTTTAGTTAGATAGTATATAGAATAGTTATCATTCACATTTCGAGTTGCGTTGAGTTTAGCATTAAAAGACCTACTTTGAGAACACACACCTAGTTTCGATTAGAACATTAATGTTAATTCAAAATCTTTTCGAACTCGGATATGCTTTTAAATGTGTTAGCGTTAGAATACAACATTTAAAGATCATGCGATAAAAGGCGTGCTAAGTATTATAACATATGGCAGTTGTGGGAATTGGCTACTTGAATAATTTGGTTCAATAGTTGTGGGAGTGTTTTGGAACTGGAACTGGAACTGGAACTGGAACTAAGAGCGTGCTTGTCGGGTGTTTGGCTTAATAGTAAGGTCCTCATGCAAAAGCCAGTTACAACAGTGAGCAAACAGTTATTGGAAATTGTATAATTGTTATTTGTTTAAGCATGCGATTGTATGTTAAGTTGTTGGTACTGTAAATGGCTGAAATCGATGGCATAATAGATCTTAGAATTGGGCGACAGATCTCTGGCCTACAGGGTATGCAAACTAAAAAGGGGGTTAAGAGACTGCAGGCGATATATGTGAAAGGCTTTAGTTTTCTGTTAGACGATCGAGTTGAAGACATGACAAGAACAACAAACAGATCTTAAGAGAGACAGAGAGATATAGAGAGAGAGAGAGAGAGAGAGACAGAGAGAGAGAGAGGGTGTAGAGAAAGAGATAGATATTTATAAATGGAGACTGATTGGCTGCGGAGTTTTTAGTATCATATACAGTTGAGACAGACAGACAGGCAGCAATTCCTGGGGACCACATAGAACACACTCAGATTCTACACAGACACAATGCAACGGGTGGAGGCCCCGCTTCAGGGGATTGGGATTGGGTTGTCTTTTTTTGGGCGCTTTGTTTGCCTGCGTCTGGTGCTGCTGGCGTGTACCTTGGGGCCTTCGCCGCGGTTCGAATCCTCGCTGCTGGTGAATGTGCTGCTCGTATCAATGCCCGAGTCTTTGGTGGCCGAGTCCTGGCTACCCTGACGCTCGGCATCCCAGCGCGACCAGTCGCCGTCCAGTGGCTGGGCCAGCTTTGCGCTGGTCAGCAACGTGGCCGCGCCCACATCCACGGCCGTCGAGGGCAGTATTGTGGTCACCGGGGGCAGTGAGCCCGTACCGCCGCCAGTTGCCGGCAGAAGTGACTCATCGTCGTGGGCATCGAAGCGCACAGTTTTCTTTATTCTGCGCTCGGTGAAACGGCGCGAATCCTGCGCCGCCGATGATGAGGATGTACTGCCACCAGCCGGCTCATCCCAGTAGGCGGCTTCCGTGGAGCTGAGGGAGCTGCTGCCGCCGCCACCGCCAGCGCCAAGCAGGCCGCGCTCCCGGCTCAGGTTGCCCCTGGCGCCGTCAGCTGTGGCCGACATGGCGCCACGCTCATAGGCAGTGCCCGTGCCTGCACCCGCTCCGATTACAATCTGCGGCCTGCTGTGGCCCTGCGGATAGTAGCTGCTGCTGGTGCTGCTGCTGCTGCTGCCTTGGTAACCGTTCGCCGCGGACAAGGGCGGAGCGCGACGGAAGGCACCACTACCGACACCGACACCGAGACCAGAAGCAGCACCAGGTCCGACAGCAGCTCCGCCAGCTGCAGGCGCTCGCTCGTGATTGCTGCGATTGAGCGAGTTGCGCTGCTGCACGTCCAGACGCGCTGTCCTCGTCAGCGGATACTGTTCCAGGCGCTCGCGATGCTGCAGCTGCAGCTCGTAGCGATCTCGCTGATCCGCCGATGCGTACAGTCGCTGATTCGTGTGTCCCAGCAGACGAAAGTCACTCGAACTGTACGAGCCGCCGACTGTGAGTAGATCGCGCTCGTTGAGGCTGCGCTGCTGGCGCCAGGGATCCGTGCGCACCTGTAGACGCCCGCCTGTAGATGTAGGATGTACTAGTAATGGTTGGCATATACTCTTTGGCTATGTGGGTGGGTGGTTGGTCTATTGGGGTGTTAGTACTTAATTCGGGTAGTTTAAGACTCTAATTTGTATTTCTGGTTTCTCAATTGCTCGGTTTTTCTTTAACTTTCTTGACGCATTCGCTGTGGCTGCTTGCCTGACATTAGTTTGTTGTCCTTTTACCAAATTTTCGGCGCAATTTTAACAATTGTTTTGCTAAATATATACAAAACTTTGCATAATGTTGGTGTCGTTATTGTTTGTTGTTCATAAAGCAAAAAAGTAAAATATATATAAATATATATATACATTATTTAAATAAAATAATAAAGACTTATGTATGTACGATTAGATGCGGGAACTATTGTCAGCATTAACCAGAACCAGAGCACGGGGATCAACTTTGAAGATCGGCATTCTTCACATTAAGTTCCAGCTTACAAACGGATCCTAACTCAGGATCACTCAGGATCCCCGAACTTTCGTATTACTCAGCTAATGCTGAGAATAGAATCCCAAATAGAGTTGTAAAGATAGTGTATAAAATGCGCTTGAGATGTATTTATGTATGTATGTAGTTAGGGGTATTTATTTATTTTAAGTAGACCTACGTTTGAGAGAGCTGTAGAGGGTGCCAAGGCTACAAAGCATATGAAGATCACAAAAGATCGGAAACTTGGCAAACGGTTCTACGACTCTAAGACCTAGCAAATAATTTATATATGTGTCTATATACGTGTACTTTTAAAAGAGTTTTTTTTTTAAAGGTGCTGGGGTTTGTATATACATAGAAGAGCATGCCAGACATGGCAAGAATGGGGTATCATTGTGCCTGGGACTTGGATATATAGTTTAATATATCGAATGTCTAGAATACCATACTTATCTGTGTTGGCTAAAAGATGTTAAGACATTATATTGTTTGGAGCTTAGTACAATTCAGATTTTGGCATAGGTTGGGCCTTAAATCAACTACGGTTGGCTTGATCGAATGGAGTGAGGGGGAGCAGGAGCTGTGGCTATGTGTAAATCTAATCTGTTAAGTGAGCTTGTGAAGCGTGTTGGCAGTTAAGAGTTCAGAGTTCAGAGTTCAGAGTATCATTGTGTTGTTGTTGTTGAAGTTGAAGGAGGAAACAGGAAACAGCGTTACGATATCCATGCAAATTCTTCACGTAGTTTGTTTTTTAATTTTTGTATTTTTTTTTTTTTTTTGTAATATACATTTACAAGTAATTTAAAGAAAAGTAATTGAAACTGGAAAAAAGAAACGCAAGAAGAATACAGAAAATTAAAGTGTGTACACAGCGCAACGAGCGAAATTGTGAAGGAGTGGGGTTTCCAAAAACGTGTGGAGTGAAGAGGGGATTTATTTAAAGCAACAAAAGAAACGGTAGCAAGGTGCCATAGAAGAAGACGCCTCTATGCGCTTCTCACACTGAGCACTCCGCACTCACACACAAACATTGAATAACAAAAATGCAGAATAAAGTCTAAGGGGGAGTGTGGACTGTAGAAAGTGCTCAAACGAACGAAAGTATTGGATGGAGAGAGAGAGAGAGAGAGAGAGAGACAGAGACAGAGACGACATTGACTGTAAAATGTACATTCCATTGTGTGGCTTTCACAAATCATAAGAAAACGATAACATAAAGTACACACGCAGTAAAAATGGATTAAAATTTAAAATTTCATTTGATTTTTTCATTGTTGTTGTTTTTTGTTCTTTGCTTACATTTGCATGAATCTGTAGATCGCCGGGCGAGAGATTTGTTTGGACACTTTGCACGACGCCAAAATTACCTGCTGTTGTTATTGTTGTAGTTGGTATTATTGCAACATATTTTTTGGTTTCAATTTGCAAAATAGTTTGTGGCGGGTGGGCAGGTTTTTGAATAATTGTTAATAACATTTTTTTTTTTTTTTGGTTTGAGTGGATTAACAAATAGAAAGAGAGAGTGGAAAAAATATATTTATATAATATAAACAATAATCGTGTGACATTGATATGGCATTAGGTTATTGTGATCGCTCTACTTAGCTTAACTTAGACTCTAGAGTAGCTTACAACTTACGACTAAGATTGGTTTAAGAGTTCCAATGCCTTCATACATATATCTGTCGTATATCTATATAGTATATAGTATATCTATAGACGAGCGTGCACTTATAAGCGCCTATTAATCAATTTAGTACGTGTTTAATCAAGCGTTCTTATAGTTATTTTAGCTTTTACTAGAGCATAATTTGTTTAGCTAAAAGCTGTGGGCAGAATGTTTATTGTATAAAAAACGCACTGCGGCCATTTCTTAAGCTTGGCACACACACACACACACACATTTACAGGTCGCCTCAAAACTAGTTTCACGCAGCACAAACACACAAACACACAAACACACACACACACACACAATCAATTGTCCTCCCATTGTGGGCCATACCCCTGGCATACTTTCTTTTGACTTTGGTCACGATATAAAACGTTTATTGTGCTCGTAACCACGACAAAATAACGCAGAAACAAAAAAAGAAGATATATATATATACAAAGATATATATACATATATATATATATGGCAAAAAAAAACATAAAAACAGCAATGAGAAACGAAAACAACGACGACGGCGTTTTAGTGTAAACAAAAGAACTCACGAAAACAAAACAAAGCACAACTAAAGTAAATTACACAGTCCTACAAATATTTTTAAAGTATTTTTTCCTTAGTCCCTTAGTGTGGCCAGCAAATCAAATAAAACAGTGTTGGAAAGATTGAAAGGCTTTAAAATATTGGAATTCACAATTATTTGGCATGTATGTATATTCAAAAAAATTTGGTGAAAACTTGAAGAATTTTGACTTTGACAAAGATCTATAAATATAAATATAAATCTATTTGGAGAGTAATTTTGAATAAATAAATTTAGATAAAAGCCGGCTCTATTTAATTTTTAGATAAATAATACCTAGATATTTCCTTATACTAATAAAAATGAAATCAAATGTTCGTATATGTATTGGCCTATATATTAAATCAAAAACATTCTGACATAAATAATTCCGGTGCTATAATTGAAATTGAAATCGTTTAAAAATAAAATTCAAAAGCAGAGCAGTACCATCTAGTTATATTGCCAAACCATTATATTATATCTATCTATTAATTAAGAATGAGAAAAAAACCTAGATACGTCGTTGTTGTAGCACAGTGTTGTTTGAAAGTCAAATGCCGAAATTCACGCACAATTGCAGCAGGTGGAGACGGCAGCAGAGAAACAGAGCGATAGCGACACTGGAAGAGTGAACGAGACGGAGCGAGAGAAGTAGAGAGGCGGCGCCCAAGACGAACAAGAAAAGAAGGCGCAAAAGATGGCAAAAATCAATAAAGTGTACAAAAACACGGACGCTCGGCTGCCATTGTTGTGTGTGTGTGTGTGTGTGTGTGTGTGTGCGTGTGCGCGCGTATGTGTATGTATGCCTAGCTTCGCACAATCATCGCCAAACGCACAACAAGCAAGTTAGAGCGCTTTTGTCGGGAGTGCCCGACTGGGGGATATCCTAAACATTCTTCTGCCAAACCGATTGCCAAAAGACATACAAATTAACTTTAAAAAAAAGTAGCAATAAAATGATCTGTTTATACTATTCCAGCTACATTTCAAGTTTGTTGTGACTTTAGTTCTATCGATTTTATCGATTGTTTGGGAACGGGGCAAGCTATCGACTATCGGTTCTAAGGCAGACAGACGGACGTGGCTAAATCGACTCTGCTAATGATGCTAAACAAGGGTCGCAGATGCTTCCTTCTGCCTGTTACCTACACTTGCACGACACCAATATACCCTTGATATCCATTTTCAATAGGTTCAGGGTACAAAAAGATGCCGAAATCAAACAAACTTCGACTCAGTTTGTTTTTGTTTGTTTCTGTTCTTCGAGTGTGCGTGTGTGTGTGTGTGGGGGTTGGTGTGTGTGCCACTCTTGCTTCCTGTTTTATATTCTTGTTCATAAATTGTAGCCAGTTGCCTGAGAGCGCGCCAGAGATCTGGGAGTGGGCGGATGGATTCGATGGGCGGGCCGGCTGCGAGATGTTTGGGCATTGCGGCTGGCAAAAGCACAGCAGGCAAGAACAGCTTGTGCTATTTTTAAACCAGCAGGCAACACGCACACAAATAAACACAGGACACAAGCACACACACACCCACACACACCCACACACACCCACACACACAAATACCTACGCACGTGCACAGACAGACGCAGGCGCATAAATAGCACGAACATCAACAACAACGACCAGAAACACGCACAAAATGCGTTGGTGTTGTTCGTGTTGTCCTAGCGCCTGGCCGGCCTTCATGTTCGCATTAATGTCACTCATACGCACAGTTGCACATGCACACACAAACACACACACGCACAGTTTGCTGTTGGCGTGTCGGTCAACATTTTAATTAAATTCGTCTCGATCCCACGGCTGCATTGGTTCGCATATTTTAATAGGCTGGTCAACAGCACCCACACACGCACACCCACACACACACACACACACACACACACACACATCTACTCCGCATGCGGTCTATATTTATTTACTTATTTACAGCCTTGCCACCATATGCGACATGTTTCGCGTTTTGGGTGCCCTTTGTGGCTGCCATTTGGCCAGTTGCTTATTTGGTTATTGATTTCGCTTTATTCATGAATTAAATTGGCTCCCACAAAAAAAAAAAAAGAAAAAGGTGGCAACCTTTTTTTGCGCGCTAATCGAAATGCAAATAAACACAAAAACCCAAAGGACTTTTTTTTTGATGGCAAATGATGTGTTGGCCGGGGTTGAATGTTGCAGTTGCACAAGCGTTTTTTGATTTGACATTTGAGGCCACAGTTTTCAAAACCATTGCAGAGGTTAATCGAATGTAAACGAGTATATAATTTTGATGGTATATCATCTATTGTTAATCTGTAGGGCATTTGCGCTAAGCTTTTTAAAACTAACGCAATTTTATTTTTAAAATTGCTATTCAAGCGGAAGCTAATTGCTGTGAAACGCTAAAAAAAGATAGGATAAAAGGACGAGTTAAGGCGTGTTGGTTTACCATAGAGTGCTAAGATTCAAGAGCAAGATTCAAGCTAAGATCAATATATTTTAAATTTGAATAAATATTTATATAAAGGATTCTGCCCAATTGCCAATAAGCTGACCGATTTGTTAAGTCTAATCAAATCAGATTTTAATGGGAGGCTTTGAACTTGATTTTTACATGAAATTTATTGGCATTATATTTGTTCATTTATTAATTATTAAGAGAAAGGAAGAAACAAAACAAGAGTTAAAGGCTTTAAGGTGGGCACAATTGCAATTGGATCCGAAATTTCAAGCCTGATTTTCAAAATATAGATATACAAAAATTTAATGAAAATATATTTAATTTAACTAAAGAAATAATTTTTTGGTCATTTGCCTTGCTACAATTTTGATATTAAGCACCACTATATAATTTTAACGTATTAAAATTTTAAAAATTTTAAGAGAATTTTGTTGAATCTCATTTTTCATTAATCATGAAGCTTCCCTTTAATTTTAAAGCAGCACTCAACTCTATAATAGTTTTAAGCTTTAAGTTATTGAGGGTCGATCGTCTGATTTTATTTGACTTTGATAGTCCCATTTAATGCAAAAATATCGATTAGAAAATCTTCAAATTATCGATCAACTGCATTGGTTTGCAAATTTCCGGTCATGCCGAAATATTTTGTATTACCTTATGATTTTTTACAGTGTATGTCTAAGTGTTTTTTGGCAGCGAACATGCTTTTTTGAGTCTCTTTTTATTTTTGCCAGATTTTTACTATTTTTGGCATATGCCTGCAATTTAATGTTGTTGTTGTTGTTGCTTGTGTGAGCTAATCTATTTGCGTTTTGCATTTAAATTTTGCAACTGCTGGCATTTTAAGTGTGGCATGTGTCTAAGCGTTTTTCTGTGGGTCTGTGGTGGGTGTAACAATTGTTGTAGTTCTTGTTGTTGTTGTTGCTTATGTTGTTGTTGAATGCAAGCTGTGCTTTGTTGTTGTTGTTGTTGTTGTTGTAGCTGCACTTGCTGCGATCGCCACTCACCTTCTTGTTGTTGTTTTGTGTTAAGTTAAGTCTTCAATTATTGTACTTTTTAGGTGTTTAATAATTATTTAAATTTATTTCCTTCGATTTAAGCACACGATTCAAAACACTTGACTTGATATTTTAGTGTATTTTCATTTGTTTATTTGCTTTCCACTTATATTTGCTTTAGCTGCGCCGCTTCGCCTAATTAGCAGAACAAATTGTGGAACATGCCTAAACATGGCCTAAGCCTACACACAAAGAAACACACACACACACACACACACGCACATCAGACACACACATACACGTGGCTGTATAGTAAACAAATCGTAAACTTTCTTCTATTTGTTTTCACCTACGCGCTTCAGCGGCAAAGCAAAATGCCAAATAAAATAAAAACAATAATAGGACTAGGAATAATAAGAATAATTTATTTTGCTGCCCACGCAAGAAAATGGCCCAGGCGGGCCAGCTGTATGTGTGCGCGTAGGCGTGTGCGTGTGTGACTGTGTGTGTGTTTGTATGTGTGTGTGTGTGTGTGTGTGGGTGGCCCTATGCAAAAGCGTCCAACGGGCGCCGCGATTTGCGCAGTTTTAGGCTAGCCAAAATTTGATTTATGCCTTGATTTGATTTAATTTTGTTGGCATTTTCGTGGCTGGCGCCCGCACAAACAATTTTTGCCAGCCATTTTATTTTTTTCACCATTTTCATTTCGCTTTTTTCAAATCGGGCGATTTCGCTTTTGTGTGCACTTTGTTATATATCTTACGCGACATTGTTTCACAGTTTCTACTCAATTAAATTCTTTTTTGCATCTTCACTTTTTTTTCCGTGTAATTTGTTTAGAACTTTTACCTTTCCGTGGAATTTAAATTTTAAATTTAAAAATTAATTTAACCTTAACCAGGCCAGTTTTTAATAATTTAATACTCAATGTCTGCAATTACGATTTGACCGTGGTCTTTGCACCTACGAACGAACACGCACATATTCTGCAATTGTTTTCTCTCGGTTGTTTTTTTATTTTTTTTTTTTTGGTTAACATTTCCTTCAAGGTTGTTTTTTTATTGTTTTTTGATTAGGAGCACAGCCTTCTTGGGCTTAAATTTGAGGCATTCGCCGAGTTTCACTCTCGATTTCGCACAATTTTTTCCGCGTGCCACGAATTTCGAATCGGTTTTGCGATGGTTTACACAATTGAATTTGTTGGGATTTTTATTTTGGATTTTGCGACACGTGCGACCGTGCGACGTGGCCCGCAGCGGCTGTTTACTCGCGTTTAAAGTTCATCGAAAACTAATTTCGTTTCGATTTCAAAAAAAACCTCAATGGAATTTTGCTTTACGTTTTCGCTTTCCTTCAGCGCCTACCCTTAGGTTGTTGTTCTTGTTGTTGTTGTTGTTGTCGTAGTCACAGTTGTTGTTGTTGTTTTTGGTACTGGGAGCCTACAAAATTTCCAATAACAATGTTACAAGTTCGCCATGTTGTTGTTGCAGCAGCAGCACTTTCCCATGGCGCTTCCAATGCACAACTAAAAATAAAGTTAAGCGTGGCCACAGTGACTGCGACGTCAACTGCGCGGCGACAGCGACGTTGACTGCGATAACATTGACAGCTGCTGCCGTACGCTAAGGTCAGGCGGGGTTAGGGGCGGCTACTGCTACTGCTACTGCTACTGCTACTGCCACTGCCACTGACACCGCTGTTGGGGCAGTGTGTTTGTGTTTTTTGCGTGCTGTTTCCACCACCAATGCGAATGGCAAAGTCAGCGTGTTTGCCTTTGTTTTCCAGAGCGGCCCCCGCCCCCGCCCCCACCTCAACCCGTAGTCCAAGAAGCGAAGGCGCGCGCGTGTTGGATGCTTGACTAACTGTTCTGTCTAACTGTATTGCAAGTGCATTAGTTCTAGTGCTTGCTGGCGCTGTTGTTGTTGCTGTTGTTGTTATTATTGTTGTGTTGTTGTTGTTTACGAACTCGTAGTAAAAAGCATGACGCTGCATGATATGAAAGGAATACAGTGAATGAAATGACGTCGCTCCAATAAAGCGGGAAGGAGGTTTAAGTTTTGGAGTAAAGTGCAGCGCCGTCCACTGACAGCTCGACGCCGCGAGGTTCGGGTAATGTGATCTATGCGAGGGCGTGAGAGTGGATGACGTCATTGTAATAACCTTTAATTTATGCAACAGACAGAGCAGCTATAGCGATAAGGTTAACAATGCATCGACATGTAAACAACGGTATTTAACAAATATTTGTTATATGAAAGTATTTTAAAGATATTGCAATTCAAAATATGAAATACATATATAAAAAGTTAAGTAGGATACTTAAATATTCACAAATTGAAATATTTATAGTGTAGTTTGTATACTGTAATATAAAGTTTAATATAATTAAATTGGTTCCACATTTTTATTCCTTTGTTTTATGGTAATGTATTAATCATCCTACAATTATGTCAACACATCCTATTAATGATATAACCTAAATAAACCGATTGGTCTTTACTAGAAATAGATATATATTTTGTTTAATTAAACCATCAGTATGCAACTTTTATGTGCATATATAAATGTGAATTTTAATCTCATATCTCAAATGAGAAAAATGAAGAAACAAATATGTTTAAATATGGAACTAGTTCTTGTATTGCCCATGTTAACACCGTAAACGGAAGATACTCAAATGCCAAGGAACCAGTTCTTTGATTTTCAATACGAATTCCATTAAATATTTGCAATATTAACACCCATCAAGTAAAGGCATTCAAATGCCAAGGCATGGAACTAGTTGATTTTATAAACATTTCACCGGATTTGTCCAACCCCCTGA